>CM065739.1:1884806-1904806 GCA_033310375.1 Conus canariensis | reverse complement strand
CCAGGTGAAGCTGAAGAACCAGGTGAAGTGAAGAACCAGGTGAAGCTGAAGAACCATGTGAATCTGTGGAAGCCTGGCAAGCCATCAGCCACAGTGACGAAGGTCACACTGGATCGTTCAGACTGGCAGGCTCCCCAGCCACACTGGATAAAGCTGGGCCCCAGCTGGCATCCCTGGGGTGGGCTAGTGTCCAACTAGGACACCTGGATTGTAACTGCCAGCCCTCCCAGCTTGTTGAAATCTCCCTCATGTTGGCATTTTCCCCGAAATCCTTAATGTTGAAAAAAAAAAAAAAGAAAGAAAGATATCAAAATTAAAAAAAAAGCTTGAAAATGAAGAGTTTAAAGGGTCAGTTTAAATACGGATCATAAAAGTACTGCAGAGTAAAGGCTAAATGATATGTGGATGTTGGCAACTAAATGGATGCACAATGTATTTCAGACACTTCATTTATCAACTGAAACATAGGCGCGGCGGAGGGTGCTGGGAGAGGAGGGGGGGGGGGGAGGGGGGAAGGGATAGAAATAGTATCATTCAAAAGCCGAATCCCCCCCGCGTCACCCTACCCCACCCCCTTCATCCCCTGATGCCCTGACCTCGATTCCATAAGGCTGAAAGCTATGCTGGGTCAACCTCCGACCAGACATCACCCGTGGGTCGACCAGGCCCGAGCTACCCAGCTGCTGGCACAGTTATAAAAGAGGTGAACGTGGGAATAGGGGGTGGGCGAGGTGGAGTGGGGACGGGTGTGTGTGTGTGTGTGTGTGTGTGTGTGTGTGTGTGTGTGTGTGTGTGTGTGTGTGTGTGTGTGACAGACCTCTTTGTTATTACAGCCAACCTGGAACAGTTTCAAAAGTATTTCTGTTTGATATGTTCCTGTTATGCGTTTTCATGGACGTGTATGTGCGGGTCTATCCATTTTCATAAATGTCTAGTGAACTGTGCAAATGAAGCTTAATTTGACTAGTTTCACTTATTAAGTAGGGTACCAATCATTGCCTGAAGCTACACCGTTCAGTCTTGTTTAAGATTCATGGGGGAAGATACCCCTCTTGCGTCTCTTTTGCGAAAGGGTTAGGAGTTCAGCAAATAGTCACAAAAAGACCCCTTTTCACACGTTGGGCAAGAAGACACATCAGCGTCATGAAAGCAACATCAGGTACAATAAGATTCTCCGCAATGACAGACCTCTCACTATCGTGTGGAATTATTTCTCCAACCATATCCTCATAGATTCTTTCTCCAACCATATCCTCATAGATTCTTTCTCCAACCATATCCTCATAGATTCTTTCTCCAACCATATCCCCATAGATTCTTTCTCCAACCATATCCTCATAGATACCCTTACAACCAGCTCTGTCCCTCTACTCAAGAACGATGTGTTCTACTTGAACAGAATGAGCAACCAATGTCACCAGTTTCTGTCTGTCTTTCGTGATACCCTTTATTTTCCTCTTACCAGTCTCCATGGTTTCATAATACCGCCTGATACCCTTTCTTTTCATCTTACCAGTCTACGTGGTTTTATGATACCGCCTGATAGCCTTTATTTTCATCTTACCAGTCTACGTGGTTTCATAATACCGCCTGATAGCCTTTATTTTCATCTTACCAGTCTACGTGGTTTCATAATACCGCCTGATAGCCTTTATTTTCATCTCACCAGTCTCCATGGTTTCATAATACCGCCTGATAGCCTTTATTTTCATCTTACCAGTCTCCGTGGTTTCATAATACCGCCTGATACCCTTTCTTTTCATCTTACCAGTCTCCATGGTTTTATGATACCGCCTGATAGCCTTTATTTTCATCTTACCAGTCTCCATGGTTTTATGATACCGCCTGATAGCCTTTATTTTCATCTTACCAGTCTACGTGGTTTCATAATACCGCCTGATAGCCTTTATTTTCATCTTACCAGTCTCCATGGTTTTATAATACCGCCTGATAGCCTTTATTTTCATCTTACCAGTCTCCATGGTTTCATAATACCGCCTGATACCCTTTCTTTTCATCTTACCAGTCTCCATGGTTTCATAATACCGAGGCACGATTTGATTTCGGTGTGAACTTTGTGGTTGCACACGTAACATACCTGAATACTCACTCTGCAAGGCACGAACATCCACTTCATTCACTCTCCTTTGAGCTTATCCACACCTTCACCCATATTCTCATTTACTGATAACATATCAATAATTTATTATTATTATTATTATTATTATTATTATTATTATTATTTTTAATATATTATTATTATTATCATCATCACCATCATCATCATCATCATCATCATCATCATCATCATCATCATCATCATCATCATCATTTTAAGCAGTGGTGGTGGTGGCAGTAGAAGTAGCAGCAGTAGTAGCAGCAGCAGCAGCAGCAGCAGCAGCAGCGGTGGCGGCAGCATCAGCAGCAGCAGTAGTGTTTTGAACAGTTGCAAGTCACTTCTTGCTTTTTTTTTCATTAATGTTACATACACATATTGGAGAGGTTACTCACACGCTCCCACAAAAAAACCTCCACACTCACATCATCAACTTCTGATTGATTCCGATGAGATTTATGCAAAGGTTGGTTCAAAATACCTCTACATGAAGAAAGGTAATCAATTTTCAATTTCAAAAGACTGATTCAGCTTTTCTCACTGTCTTCCGAAGGCACGTTGCCAGATCGATATGTCCTGCAACATGCTTTGCAAATATTTCGTGCTTTGCGGTATCATCTGCTGTAAGAAGCTACCTTCGCTTTCTGTTCTCCAGTGATGCATTGTCGATCGGCAGCGCTTTGATAAGAGAAATACACATGGCAGTATTCGTTGCTGTCCAATATTCTGCATTCGAGGGGTTAAAAAAAGGAAATGAGATGGAAGTACTGTTAGGATATAAATCAGATGGAAGTACTGTTAGATGGAAGTACTGTTAGGATATAAATGAAATGGAAGTACTGCTAGGTGGAAGTACTGTTAGGATATAAATGAGATGGAAGTACTGTTAGATGGAAGTACTGTTAGGATATAAATGAGATGGAAGTACTGATAGATAGAAGACTGTTAGATGGAAGTACAGTTAGATGGAAGTACTGTTAGTATATAAATGAGATGGAAGTACTGCTAGATGGAAGTACTGTTAGGATGTAAATGAGATGGAAGTACTGTTAGATGGAAGTACTGTTAGGATGTAAATCAGATAGAAGCACTGTTAGGATATAAATGAGATGGAAATACTGTTAGGATATAAACGAGATGAAAGTATGATTAGGATATAAATGAGATTAAAGTACTGCTAGATGGAAGTACTGTTAGGATATAAATGAGATGGAAGTACTGTTAGATGGCGGTACTGTTAGATGGAAGTAGTGATAGATGGAAGTACTGTTAGATGGACGTACTGTTAGGAAAAAAATGAGATGGAAGTACTATTAGATAGAAGTACTGTTAGGATATAAATGAAATGGAAGTACTGTTAGGACATATATGAGATTAACGTACTGCTAGATGGAAGTACTGTTAGGATATAAACAAGATGGAAGTACTGTTAGATGGAAGTCCTGTTACATGGCAGTACTGTTAGAATATAAATGAGATGGAAGTACTGTTAGATGGAAGTACTGTTAGGTGTAAGAACTGTTAGGTGGAAGTACTGTTAGATGGAAGTACTGATAGATGGAAGTACTGTTAGGATATAAATGAGATAAAAGTATTGTTAGATGGAAGTACTGTTAGATGGAAGTATTCTTAGATGGAAGTACTGATAGACGGAAGTACTGACAGATGGAAGTACTGATAGATGGAAGTACTGTTAGGATATAAATGAGGTGGAAGTATTGTTAGTATATAAATGAGGTGGAAGCACTGTTAGACGGAAGTACTCTTTGGATATAAGTGGGATAGAAGTGCTGTTATGATATAAATGAGATGGAAGTACTGTTAGGATATAAATGAGATGGAAGTACTGTTAGATGGAAGTACTGTTAGGATACAAATGAGATGGAAGTACTGTTCGGATAGAAATGAGATGGAAGCACTGTTAGATGGAAGTACTGTTAGATGGAAGTACTGTTAGGTGGAAGTACTGTTTGGATGTAAATGAGGTGGAAGTACTGTTAGGATACAAATGAATTGGAAATAGTGTTAGCTGCAAGTACTGTTAGGATAGAAATGAGATGGAAGTACTATTAGGATACAAATGAGATGGGAGTACTGTTAGATGGAAGTACTGTTAGGTGGAAGTACTGTTAGGTGGAAGTACTGTTAGGATATAAATGAGATGGAAGTACTGTTAGATGGAAGTACTGTTAGATGGAAGTACTGTTAGGTGGAAGTACTGTTAGATGGAAGTACTGTTAGATGGAAGTACTGATAGATGGAAGTACTGTTAGGTGGAAATACTGATAGATGGAAGTACTGATAGATGGAAGTGCTGTTAGATGGAAGTACTGATAGATGGAAGTGCTGTTAGATGGAAGTACTGTTAGGTGGAAGTACTGTTAGGTGGAAGTACTGTTAGGATATAAATGAGATGGAAGTACTGTTAGATGGAAGTACTGTTAGATGGACGTACTGTTAGGTGGAAATACTGTTAGGATATAAATGAGATTAAAGTACTGCTAGATGGAAGTACTGTTAGGTGGAAGTACTGATAGATGGAAGTACTGTTAGATCGACGTACTGTTAGATGGAAGTGCTGTTAGGATATAAATGAGATTAAAGTACTGCTAAATAGAAGTACTGTTAGGTGGAAGTACTGTTAGGTCGAAGTACTGTTAGATGAAAGTACTGTTAGATGGAAGTACTGATAGATGGAAGTACTGTTAGATGGACGGACTGTTAGGATATAAATGAGGTGGAAGTACTGTTAGATGGAAGTACTGTTAGGATGTAAGTGAGATGGAAGTACTGTTAGATGGAAGTGCTGTTAGGATATAAATGAGATTAAAGTACTGTTAGGTGGAAGTACTGTTAGGTGGAAGTTCTGTTAGATGAAAGTACTGTTAGATGGAAGTACTGATAGATGGAGGTACTGTTAGTGGAAGTACTGATAGATGGAAGTACTGTTAGATGGACGTACTGTTAGGATATAAATGAGGTGGAAGTACTGTTAGATGGAAGTACTGTTAGGATGTAAGTGAGATGGAAGTACTGTTAGATGGAAGTACTGTTAGGATGTAAGTGAGATGGAAGTACTGTTAGATGGAAGTACTGTTAGGATGTAAATGAGATGGAAGTACTGTTAGATGGAAGTACTGATAGATGGAAGTTCTGTTATATGGACGTACTGTTAGGATATAAATGAGGTGGAAGTACTGTTAGATGGAAGTACTGTTAGGATGTAAGTGAGATGGAAGTACTGTTAGATGGAAGTACTGTTAGATGGAAGTACTGTTAGGATGTAAATGAGATGGAAGTACTGTTAGATGGACGTACTGTTAGGATATAAATAAGGTGGAAGTACTGTTAGATGGAAGTACTATTAGGATATAAATGAGGTGGAAGTACTGTTAGATGGAAGTCTTGTTAGATGGAAGTACTGTTAGGATAGAAATGGGATGGAAGTACTGTTAGTAGAGAAATGAGATGGAAGTACTGTTAGGATAGAAATGAGATGGAAGTACTGTTAGATGGAAGTACGGATAGATGAAAGTACTGTTAGATGGACGTACTGTTAGGATATAAATGAGGTGGAGGTACTGTTAGATTGAAGTACCGTTAGGATGTAAATGAGATGGAAGTACTGTTAGGATAGAAATGAGATGGAAGCACTGTTAGGAAATAAATCGATTACTGCGGCCTCCACGTGCGAATTCATTAAAGGATTCAAGGGAGGTGAACTGTGCCAATAATAAGAGTGATGAGCTCCATTGTTTCATGACCTCACACAGCTTTGTCACTCGCTTCTGTGCTGACGGCACCCAAGAACCCGTGCAGACCCAGCCTTCCCTTGGATTTCCTCAATCTCCTCAGAACACAATCAATCCTCAGAACACCAATCAATCCTCAGAACATTAATCAATCCTCAAAATACCAATGAATCCTCAGAACACCAATGAATCCTCAGAACACCAATGGATCCTCAAAACACTAATCAATCCTCAGAACATTAATCAATCCTCAAAACACCAATCAATCCTCAGAACATTAATCAATCCTCAAAACACCAATCAATCCTCAGAACATTAATCAATCCTCAAAACACCAATCAATCCTCAAAACACCAATTAATCCTCAAAACACCAATCAATCATCAGAACATTAATCAATCCTCAAAACACCAATCAATCCTCATAACACGAATCAATCCTCAGAACACCAATCAATCCTCAAAACACCAATCAGTCCTCAAAACACCAATCAATCCTCAAAACACCAATCAGTCCTCAAAACACCAATCAACCCTCAGAACACGAATGCGGTCAATCTGATTTATCTTAGTGTTTTTGTTGGTACTATGTATCTCTATACTAATACGCTCGCTCAACACTTTTGATAAGTTGCATTCCATATCATATATGAGTTACATTTTTGTTTTATTGTTGTTTAATGACGACTACAGAAGGAGGGACGACAAGGGAACCGAAGATAAAGACGAAAACAGAAGGTATGAACATATGTTCAGTTGGACGAGACACCGCTCTTCTTTTGATTTGTGTCAAAACATACGCTTGACAATGGGATTAACTGTAAAATGAGTGGATCTTACGGGCACAATAGTTGAAGACTTCGTTCAGATAGAGAAAGACTGTTCTGAAACCGCCCCACACTGGAAAACCACCTAGCTACACTCCGAACGGCGGGGAACGCATGGCAAGCCTAACACACCACACTTAGACAGCGGGGTGCACATTGTAAGCCTAACACACAACACTTAGACAGCGGGGTGCACATTGTAAGGCTAACACACCACACTTAGACAGCGGGGAACACAGGGTAAGCCTAACACACCACACTTAGACAGCGGGGTGCACATTGTAAGCCTAACACACCACACTTAGACAGCGGGGTACACATTGTAAGCCTAACACACCACACTTAGACAGCGGGGTGCACATTGTAAGCCTAACACACCACACTTAGAGAGTGGGGTACACATTGTAAGCCTAACACACCACACTTAGAGAGTGGGGTGCACATTGTAAGCCTAACACACCACACTTAGAGAGTGGGGTGCACATTGTAAGCCTAACACACCACACTTAGAGAGTGGGGTGCACATTGTAAGCCTAACACACCACACTTAGACAGCGGGGAACACATTGTAAGCCTAACACACCACACTTAGAGAGTGGGGTGCACATTGTAAGCCTAACACACCACACTTAGACAGCGGGGTGCACATTGTAAGCCTAACACACCACACTTAGAGAGTGGGGTGCACATTGTAAGGCTAACACACCACACTTAGACAGCGGGGTGCACATTGTAAGCCTAACACACAACACTTAGACAGCGGGGTGCACATTGTAAGGCTAACACACCACACTTAGACAGCGGGGAACACAGGGTAAGCCTAACACACCACACTTAGACAGCGGGGTACACATTGTAAGCCTAACACACCACACTTAGACAGCGGGGTACACATTGTAAGCCTAACACACCACACTTAGACAGCGGGGTGCACATTGTAAGCCTAACACACCACACTTAGACAGCGGGGTGCACATTGTAAGCCTAACACACCACACTTAGACAGCGGGGTGCACATTGTAAGCCTAACACACCACACTTAGACAGCGGGGTGCACATTGTAAGCCTAACACACCACACTTCAGACAGCGGGGTACACATTGTAAGGCTAACACACCACACTTAGACAGCGGGGAACACAGGGTAAGCCTAACACACCACGCTTCAGACAGCGGGGAACACAGGGTAAGCCTAACACACCACACTTCAGACAGCGGGGAACACAGGGTAAGCCTGACACACCACACTTCAGACAGCGGGGAACACAGGGTAAGCCTGACACACCACACTTCACACTTCAGACAGCGGGGAACACAGGGTAAGCCTGACACACCACACTTCAGACAGCGGGGAACACAGGGTAAGCCTGACACACCACACTTCAGATAGCAGGGAACACAGGGTAAGCCTGACACAACACACTTCACACTTCAGACAGCGGGGAACACAGGGTAAGCCTGACACACCACACTTCAGACAGCGGGGAACACAGGGTAAGCCTGACACACAACACTTCAGACAGCGGGGAACACAGGGTAAGCCTGACACACCACACTTCAGACAGCGGGGAACACAGGGTAAGCCTGACACACACACTCATCAACTTCAGACAGCGGGGAACACAGGGTAAGCCTGACACACCACACTTCAGACAGCGGGGAACACAGGGTAAGCCTGACACACCACACTTCAGATAGCAGGGAACACAGGGTAAGCCTGACACAAACACTTCACACTTCAGACAGCGGGGAATACAGGGTAAGCCTGACACACCACACTTCAGACAGCGGGGAACACAGGGTAAGCCTGACACACAACACTTCAGACAGCGGGGAACACAGGGTAAGCCTGACACACCACACTTCAGACAGCAGGGAACACAGGGTAAGCCTGACACACCACACTTCAGACAGTGGGGAACACAGGGTAAGCCTGACACAACACACTTCAGACAGCGGGGAACACAGGGTAAGCCTGACACACCACACTTCAGACAGCAGGGAACGCAGGGTAAGCCTGACACACCACACATTCAGACAGTGGGGAACACAGGGTAAGCCTGACACACCACACTTCAGACAGCGGGGAACACAGGGTAAGCCTGACACAACACACTTCAGACAGCGGGGAACACAGGGTAAGCCTGACACAACACACTTCAGACAGCGGGGAACACAGGGTAAGCCTGACACAACACACTTCAGACAGTGGGGAACACAGGGTAAGCCTGACACACCACACTTCAGACAGCAGGGAACGCAGGGTAAGCCTGACACACCACACTTCAGACAGTGGGGAACACAGGGTAAGCCTGACACACCACACTTCAGACAGCGGGGAACACAGGGTAAGCCTGACACAACACACTTCAGACAGCGGGGAACACAGGGTAAGCCTGACACAACACACTTCAGACCGCAGTGTACACATTCTAAGCCTGACACAACACACTTCAGACAGCGGGGAACACAGGGTAAGCCTGACACACCACACTTCAGACAGCGGGGAACACAGGGTAAGCCTGACACAACACACTTCAGACAGCGGGGAACACAGGGTAAGCCCGACACACAACACGTCAGACAGCGGGGAACACAGGGTAAGCCCGACACACAACACGTCAGACAGCGGGGAACACAGGGTAAGCCTGACACACCACACTTCAGACAGCGGGGAACACAGGGTAAGCCTGACACACCACACTTCAGACAGCGGGGAACACAGGGTAAGCCCGACACACAACACGTCAGACAGCGGGGAACACAGGGTAAGCCTAACACACCACACTTCACACTTCAGACAGCAGGGAACACAGGGTAAGCCTGACACACCACACTTCACACTTCAGATAGCGGGGAACACAGGGTAAGCCTGACACAACACACTTCACACTTCAGACAGCGGGGAACACAGGGTAAGCCTGACACACCACACTTCAGACAGCGGGGAACACAGGGTAAGCCTGAACACCACAACTTCAGACAGTGGGGAACACAGGGTAAGCCTGACACACCACACTTCAGACAGCGGGGAACACAGGGTAAGCCTGACACACCACACTTCAGACAGTGGGGAACACAGGGTAAGCCTGACACACCACACTTCACACTTCAGACAGCGGGGAACACAGGGTAAGCCTGACACACCACACTTCACACTTCAGACAGTGGGGAACACAGGGTAAGCCTGACACACCACACTTCAGACAGTGGGGAACACAGGGTAAGCCTGACACACCACACTTCAGACAGTGGGAACACAGGGTAAGCCTGACACACCACACTTCAGACAGCGGGGAACACAGGGTAAGCCTGACACACCACACTTCAGACAGCAGGGAACACAGGGTAAGCCTGAAACACCACACTTCAGACAGCGGGGAACACAGGGTAAACCTGAACACACCACACTTCAGACAGTGGGGAACACAGGGTAAGCCTGAAACACCACACTTCAGACAGCGGGGAACACAGGGTAAACCCGACACACCACACTTCACACTTCAGACAGTGAGGTACACATGGTAAGCCCGACATACCACACTTCAGACAGCGGGGAGCACAGGGTAACCCTGCCACACCACACTTCAGACAGCGGGGAACACAGGGTAAGCCTGACACACCACACTTCAGACAGCAGGGAACACAGGGTAAGCCTGAAACACCACACTTCAGACAGCGGGGAACACAGGGTAAGCCCGACACACCACACTTCAGACAGTGAGGTACACATGGTAAGCCTGACACATCTTCCTTGACACTGCAGGGAACACTGTTTAAGCATGGCAGATCAACCAGACGAACATGACAATGCGGAGCTGTGTCTGTGTTTCACACTGTTGCAATGTCACCGGGTCTCTGTGTCATCTGTTTTTGGGTTTCAAGAGAATTATGTACGTCACCATATCTATGTGTTGAGGCTTAGGATTGGCAGTCGTGAAGCGTCTGGTCTGCTAGTTTCCTCACGACCTCCCAATACTGAATGTTCCTCGTGGATTGCAGCGTTGTGCCTGTGACAGGACGATTCAAAGTTTGAGGGCTACGTCTGTTGGCCCGTAAGGACAGTGTTTACTCACAGACCCAAGTCTGTATTGTTCACGGCAGCTGTTGTCATTGGCACTGGTGTTGTGTTGGTTCCGGACGGCGCCTGTCGTCTGTCGCTCTCTCAGCTCTGGATCCGTGGGAACTCCGGTTTTCATCGCCTCTTTCTCCTCCAGAGGCTGTCTTCAGAGCCACCAGGCCTTCTTCACGCTCAAGTGGCGATGGTCCAGTGCCTTGAGTACAAAAGAAGATGCCGGACCTAAGCGTTTAGCCCAAACGCCTTGGTCAAACCTTGAGTACAAAAGAAGATGCCGGACCTAAGCGTTAGCCCAAACGCCTTGGTCAAACCTTGAGTACAAAAGAAGATGCCGGACCTAAGCGTTTAGCCCAAACGCCTTGGTCAAACCTTGAGTACAAAAGAAGATGCCGGACCTAAGCGTTAGCCCAAACGCCTTGGTCAAACCTTGAGTACAAAAGAAGATGCCGGACCTAAGCGTTTAGCCCAAACGCCTTGGTCAAACCTTGAGTACAAAAGAAGATGCCGGACCTAAGCGTTTAGCCCAAACGCCTTGGTCAAACCTTGAGTACAAAAAATGTCGGACCTAAACATTAGCCCAAACGCCTTGGTCAAACCTTGAGTACAAAAGAAGATGTCGGACCTAAGCGTTTAGCCCAAACGCCTTGGTCAAACCTTGAGTACAAAAGAAGATGTCGGACCTAAGCGTTAGCCCAAACGCCTTGGTCAAACCTTGAGTACAAAAGAAGATGCCGGACCTAAGCGTTAGCCCAAACGCCTTGGTCAAACCTTGAGTACAAAAGAAGATGCCGGACCTAAGCGTTAGCCCAAACGCCTTGGTCAAACCTTGAGTACAAAAGAAGACGAGGAGACAAAATAAACTGTTTCAACCTCACTGATGGCGAGACAGAACGACATCCAGCGTGTATTGTGGCTAGTCTTCATCTGTCCACAGGGAAGACAGCTCCAAGCACGTGCAGTAAACAACAAAACACACCCGGCAGTGGAGTGGTAGCTCTCAGTCTCAAAGGGGGAACAAAGGCGTTTGCAAATGTATGCATGGGTGTGAATGTGTCCGTGCTTCTCTGTATGGAATGTGTAGTAGTAGTAGTAGTAGTAGTAGTAGTAGTAGTAGTAGTAGTAGTAGTAGTAGAAGTAGTACTAGTGGTGGTGGTGGTGGTAGAAGTCGTAGTGGTAGTAAATGTAATTGTAGAAACCATGATGACGATGGTCCCCTCTAGGGGACATTCAACAGTCAACCAGTCATTCAGTTGATCAATTCAGTTCTATTTCTCTCTGTCTCAGCGTCTCTCTCTTTGTCTCTGTCTCTGTCTGTCTGTCGGTCTGTCTGTTTGTCTGTCTGTCTGTCTGTCTGTCTGTCTGTCTGTCTGTCTGTCTGTCTCTCTCTCTCTCTCTCTCTCTCTCTCTCTCTCTCTCTCTCTCTCCATTCTCTCATCATCTCGTCCTCTGCTCCCCTCTTTAAATGAGAAAGAGAAAGAGAGAGAGAGAGAGAGAGAGAGAGAGAGAGAGAGAGAGA
Source organism: Conus canariensis (assembly GCA_033310375.1). Taxonomy (NCBI): domain Eukaryota; kingdom Metazoa; phylum Mollusca; class Gastropoda; order Neogastropoda; family Conidae; genus Conus; species Conus canariensis. The sequence continues at coordinate 1,892,519 of CM065739.1, read as the reverse complement.
GAGAGAGAGAGAGAGAGAGAGAGGGAGAGAGAAGGAGGGAGTGAGGAAGAGGGAGAGACACGCACGCGCGCGGACACACACACACACACACACACACACACACACACACACACACACACACACACACACACACACACACACACACCGATTGAATGAATGAATGAACGAATGAAAGAAATGAATGAATGAATGAATGAATGAATGAATGAATACAAGAAGAGAATGAGAGAGCGAGCGAGCGAGAGAGAGAGAGAGAGAGAGAGAGAGAGAGAGAGAATGAATGAATGAATGAATGAATGAATGAATACATGAAGAAAGAGAGAGAGGGGAGGGGGGTATGAGTGAATATAAGAGAGAGAGAGAGAGAGAGAGAGAGAGAGAGAGAGAGAGAGAGAGAGAGAGAGAGAGAGAGATTCTGATGTTTTATTCATATAGGCCTTGGCCCATTATGAAGGGGTGGGTGAACATGATACATCATATAAAACAAATACACATGACTGTATAACAAATCAAACACAATTAATTTAGGACTTCAAGAGGAAGCTATTTCTCTAAACTTAAATGCCTTGTATAGAAACAAGGACAACTTTCGAACAACATCTGTTGAAGTTGATGACATCAATATAGTCAATTTAAACAGGGAAGGTTGTCTATAAAATTTTGGCTGAATGAATTCAGTTCTAATATTCCTTAAGGCTGAACAGCAAAGAAAAAAATGGATTTCATTTTCCTGAGATTCTTTACAAAGTAGACTCCGCAGATCATCGTCATCAATGGTGGCTTTATATCTTAACTTATGAACTGCAAATTCTGATATTCCCAATCTGAATTTGGTCTTGACATACTTTAAATGTCTGCCCATTTCTAAAGCTAAATAAGGTTTCAATTCATGAAAATTACGAACATGCCCATAGAAATCAAACCTTTCACCATACTGCACATGATTTGACCATCTTTGCCAAGAGCAGTCAGTCAAACGTTGACGAAAGCAACGTATGAATTGATTAACATTGCCAACACCTTGATTTAACCATGCAAAACCAAAACCATATTCAAAGAGACAAATACGTACATTACTTACCCAGTTGTTTTTCCCTCTGGCATCAATATCATATAACATGTTATAAGCTTTGCGTGGTAATCTGTGCTCCTGCATGTAAAGTAAACTCAGCCAATAACGGATGAATTTAACTGCTGTGTGTATGTACAAGTGGAGTCTATTAGTCTCACCATAAATAAGACCATTAGGCGTTTGCCTGTCTACACCCCAAAACCTGTTTAATGCGAACAGGTGCACATATTCACAATATACGGCAGCATTGTCTAATCCCCACAAAATCGGATCCATACTGTGCAACTGGTTGAATTTGACTTGACATCAAACAACTTGACAAAAACATACAAAGACGTATTATTGAGGATATGCAGCTTTTTCATGATGCTGAGCAACACATTTTTGGCCCTGCTTGCAAGATCCTTGCACGCACTAACAAAACTCAGACTTGTAGAGAAAAATATACCCAAATACTTATAAGCATTTACATCAGGCATGGGGATGTAATCATAAAACCACCTTTCTCTTGCACTCAAATAAGCACCCTTTCGAAATACAATAATGTTACTTTAGGACAAATTAGTAGTAGAAAGAAACTCGTGGAGAGCGTGGCAGCAGAGAGTCCTCAGAAGAGAAGCCCCCTTCAAGCAAGTGTTTCGGCCCTTATCTCCTGACACTCTAGGGGGGTTGGGCCACACCCGGTTCATGACTCCGGATGTCTCTCTGCTGCCCCCTTTTTTTTCACCCATCTTGGGACGAGCCATGGCTGGGATTCGAACCCATGACCTTCTGGACATGCTCATTTTCCACTTAATGACTCGCGCTTTAACCACTGAGCCACAGGGACACCTGATATTTGTAGGGAAATTTAAGCCTTATGAAGTTCACTTTTGTTCCTCCTTGACCAGATCCAGCTTGAACACCTCTCTGCCGCTTCTGCCATTGCTTTCAGGGCTCTGGTTTTTGCCTTCCCTGCAACTGAGAGCTGTTTCATGAGGCTGTATGCAGACGTTCCTACAAACCCCCTAGCTCCAATTTCTGCAGTGAGGACTTCGATCTGATAGCCTTCTCTCCTCAGGCTGTTTGCCAGATCAGCATACTTTTCAGTCTTTAGGACAAATTAACCTTTAGTTGGAGAGAAGCAGCTGCGCGATGTAAACCATTCTGTTGAGTCTGTAGACCGATAACAGTCTCTGATATCAAAACCACGTCATCGGCTAATAACAGAATAAACAACTCAAAAGCATCCAAAGTCAACAAAGCCCCATGTTTTCCAATGTTGATCACTTCAATTGCTAGCTCATTGATAAAGACGGAAAACACAACAGGACTGCAAGCATCTGTACAGTTAATGTAATCTGTCAGTCTATTCCTGCAACGAACTCTAGCCCTAACCACCTCATGCATGCTTCTGATACATCTGTAAAGGTTACCCTTAATACCATTTTTAATCATGACTGGCCAAAGAAGATTTCTATTGATGGAATCGAACGCTTTTCCAAAATCTATAAAGGCGGCATACCGTTTCCGATTATGAGAAAACTGCTTCTGAACAAGAGCCATTAAAGTAAACATGTGGTCAACAGTCGAATACCCCTGTTTGAAACCAGCTAGGTGATCACCAGTAATGTCGTTTTCCTCAACCCACTCTTGCAATCTGCTATTTATTATCATTCCAAATATGTTACTGCATATATTACTAGGACAGATACCCATCATTGTTTGGATTATTAGCGTCCCCCTTTTTAAAGATGGGTATGATTATTGACTCCGTCCAGTTATCCGGAAATATACCGTCATCAAACAGTTTATTAAAACATTTCAAGCAAAACGGCACAACTTGGGCGGAACAGTGTTTAAATATTTCACCAATTATGCCATCGGGACCCACTTTTACTGGCTTTTTTTTCAGTTTTTTTTTAATTGCTAATAACACTTCTTCTTCACTAATGGGACGGTTCATATAGACATCAGACTCATCTTCAAACCCACTTGATTTGGCTCATTGTCAGTATTTAACTCTAACAAAGCTTGAAAATGTTGAAACCACACGTCAGTTGGAATGTTATGTCTAGGCTGTTTCCTTTTGGGCGATATCTTGTGAACTACCGTCCAAAACCCCCTCTGTGAATTTATTGATGCTACTAACTTATCTATTAATGATTTATTACAACCTTTCTCTTTTCTCTGAAGTAAATGTTTATACTCACGTCTGGCTATTACATATGTAGTTCTATCAGTGTCTTTTACTGTGCGGCGACTTGTTCTCAGTAACCTCCTGGCCTTTCTTTTATTAAGCACACATTTTTGATCATTCCAAATCCTTTGATTTCCTGTCGTGACCCTGTATACCTTTAATTCCTACATTCAGCACATCTCATGATACATTCAGTAAACATATCTAGTGCATCATTAATATCAACATCTATCAAACTTATGGCAATATCAACACTTTCACTTGCTTTTTCATCACATAAGGTATTGCTAAATAAAGAAGCACATTCATCATTCCAAATATTTTTTTTTCAGTAACATCGCCTTGACCTGTTTTGCTCATATCTACTAAGTTTCCACAAGGAAAAAGAACATAAAGTGACACAGGAAAATGATCAGAATCTATACGTTCTACAACCTATAACTCACAAACATCGCATAACAGAGCAAAAAGTTCATTTGACAATATGAAATAGTCGTTGACACTGCTCCCGTGATCAGAAACATATGTATAGCAACCTTTTAGGTCGCCCTTACACATACCATTTAGAATACACAGGTTCAAAGCAGCGCACATATTTAATAACGATTTCCCGTAATTGTTTAAATTTGTATCTTGAGAGCATCGGTTAATGCTGAGAGACTGACTAGCGTGCCATGTATCAAAAACATTAAACCCGGAAAATCCTGAGAGACATCAGAAGCTCTACCATTTAAGTCACCGTTTAGAATGACATAAACATCATTTGCTATCAACAGGTCAATTAAACATTCTTCCAGTGAACTAATAACATTATCTACATCAAAATGGACATAGAAGGGGGAACTTTCTGGGGGAATGTACGAGCAAACATACACAAAATCCTTGTCTATTCCAAATAAGATTTTGTCAATCAAGCAGACAATTAAATTTGGATTATTTACTTCAACAGAGCTAACAAAGGGGATGAATTCATTTCTTATTAAACAAATTACACCTCCAGATCGTCTCCCTTGTCAAGGAAATTCAACTGCCGGCTTACAAAATATTTTAAACCCAACAAACAGATCACCACGACATTCCTCTATAAATGTCTCAGTTAAACAGACAAAGTCAAACTAACACAGAAATGAATTTAAGATCGGAATCAACAAGTTTTGACATGAAACTATTAACATTCCATGTTAAAAAAGCAAAAGATTTCTGTACAGTTTGAGAAACCGTGCTGTTCGTGTATTCACACGTGGTAGCGGATGGCAGCTCTGCCAAACAGGTTTGCCTGGACGAACAGTGTTCACGCGTGACACTGCCACCAGTGACCAAGAGGTCTACCGGTGTTACGTCACTGAGGTTCCCATTTTCTGTACAGTATTTTTCATCATGTGGCCGGCCGGTTCCCTATCTCGATTCGTTCAAGTTGCCATGGGTATCGAGGTAGTACTTTTTGCCATCGATGATTAAGTGGTCAAAAATCATATAGGCCCTTTCCCCGTCGGCTCTTGCCTTCTTGAGATAGGGAGAGAGGCCACGTCTGATTTCCCTGACACGAAAAGAGAGGTCCTCTCCAACGAAGATGTTACTGCCCTTCAATTTTGCTTTGGCCTTAAGGATTCTGAGCTTGTGTTTGTACGATGAACAGCAAGCTATAATAGGAGAGTTATCTTTTGCATTGAACCTGTGTACACGGTCACACTCGTTTTCCAGTGTTATGTCCAATTTGTCTGCAACCAGGTCGAGTAATTTCCCTTCACATTGTTCATTAGTCTCGGTTTGGTGTCTGGGGACACCATGAAATAGAAGATTATTGCGCTAGGGCCGACATTCTAAATCATCTGCTTTTCTTTCTTATTGCTCTACTTTAGCCAAAAGCTCAGAGTTTTCCTCTGCGAACTCCAAGTTTTCTTTCCTCAAATTACCCACCTCCTCCCGCAGATCGTCAAACCCACAATGCATAGCAGCAAACTGATCGTGAAGGTCCTTTAGGCTGCTTTCCATTTCAGCAAACTTACAATTCAGCTTGTTCATGACATCTGCTATGGTGGGTTGCTGGCCAGAAAACAGAGTTGTCTGCCCGGCGTCCAGAGAAGCCCCAGTCCTGTCCGTGCTGGTCCTGCATCCTGTCGTGGCACTCTGGCTGCCCGTCCTCGACTGCCGCACGCCGGCGGGTCCAGGGTTCCGCTCGACGTCGCCACGGCGAAGAAGCAAACTGCCCCAGAACATCAGCGTGAGGAACAAGCCTAGGGTTACACCGGCAGCTCTGGTTCGCGGTGTCAGCATGGCGACTCGTTTTGCTGTTTTCTCTGTGGCCCTTTTCAACATGAAGTTGACGTAAATTGGCAAAAAGGAGCCACAGGATGCCCTGAAGACGAGGGGAGTTGAAGGCATGGTGTCTTCAGTACTTGATGACGGAAGTACAGGGTCCTGCTCGGCTTCAGTCCTCCAACGTTGACAAAAACAATGAGACAGTGTCAACAGCGATCCGCACGTTTCAAGCCGCGGTTCACGCCCCCCAGAGAGAGAGAGAGAGAGAGAGAGAGAGAGAGAGAATAACCAAATGACTGAAGGAAGGAAGGGAGGAAGGAAGAAAGAGAGAAAGAGAGAGAGAGAGGGAGAGAGAGAGTGTGTGAGAGGGAGGACCCCCCCCCCCCCAACACACACACACAGATTGATTGAATGAATTAATGAATGCATGAATGAATGAATACAAGAAAGAGAATGAGAGAGAGAGGGAGAGGGAAAGTGAGAGAATGAATGAATGAGTGAATGAATACATGAGGAGAGAGAGAGAGAGAGAGAGAGAGAGAGAGAGAGAGAGAGAGAGAGAGAGAGAGCAGATTTGGTTTGGCTGTAGCATGCTGTGAACGCTGCCGTTGGTTGCAGGACACACAGTGACGGTGTCTCCCGTCGCAAAGCTCAGTTTCCGGGCCCCCGACCCCCTGGCCGGCTCAGCCCCCTTCCTGAGGGACGTCACCAAACAGAAGACCGCCGGCAAAGAACTGGAGAAGTAGGACATGAAGCAGTCATTTCACAGTCACATGCAGCAGTCATTTCACAGTCACATGCAGCAGTCACTTCACAGTCACATGCAGCAGTCACTTCACAGTCACATGCAGCAGTCATTTCACAGTCACATGCAGCAGTCATTTCACAGTCACGCACAGCAGTCATTTCACAGTCACATGCAGCAGTCACTTCAGAGTCACATGCAGCAGTCAATTCACAGCCACATGCAGCAGTCAATTCACAGCCACATGCAGCAGTCACATCACAGCCACATGCAGCAGTCACATCACAGCCACAAGCAGCAGTCACTTCACAGTCACACGCAGCAGTCATTTCACAGTCACACGCAGCAGTCATTTCACAGTCACGTGCAGCAGTCATGTCACAGTCACATGCAGCAGTCTTTTTACAGTCACACGCAGCAGTCATGTCACAGTCAGACGCAGTAGTCATTTCACAGTCAGACACAGCAGTCATTTCACAGTCACACGCAACAGTCATTTCACAGTCACACACATCAGTCATTTCACAGTCGCAGTCAGTCACTTTACAGTCACATGCAGCAGTCATTTCACAGTCACACGCAGCAGTCACTTCACAGTCACACGCAGAAGTCTTTTCACAGCCACGCAGCAGTCATTTCACAGTCACGCAGCAGTCATTTCACAGTGACATAGCTGATGAACACAAGCAAACAAGGAAGCAAGCCAAGAACGATAGAAACGAACGAACAAACAGGTCACAGTTACAAAGTTACATGGGCATATATCATCAATAAATGCTCTACGGAGCTGAATAGAAAACAATATAACAAACATTTCTGTTACATGCATGCAAGTGGAGAGAGAGAGAGAGAGAGAGAGAGAGAGAGAGAGAGAGAGAGAGAGAGAGGGAGAGAGAGAGAGAGAGAGAAGAGAGAGAGAGAGAGAGAGAATGAAATACATGGGGTTTTTGTGTTTCATTTTAAATCAGACTACCAAATGGGCAGTTACAGCCGGGAATATTGGTTTTGTCCACGAATCGTTGTCAACAATTAGCAGTATTTATAAAAGCGTTGGGCAGAAAACATTTCAGCTATTCTAAAATAACAATACCAGAATGTGTTTAGCGTTGCTTCATTTTGTTCTCTCTTTTTGATCGATTGAAGGCCATAATAGATACAGGCGTTTGGCCGGCCTAAGACAAATAACAAAATCCAAATATACTATCACCTTGCCATAAAGGATACATGTGCTTGGTCGGCCTAAGACGAAGAACAAAATCCAAATATACTATCACCTTGCCATAAGGGATACATGTGTTTGGTCGGTCTATGGCAATGTAACAAAATCTAAATGGTCTACGGCAATGTAACAAAATCTAAATGAACTATCACCTTCCATGTCAAAATGTTTTCGTTGTTCGTTTTGACACTGTAATCTGTTTTCAAGCACGATATTTGAAATGAGGTCAACGCTGAATC
>CM065739.1:1877306-1879806 GCA_033310375.1 Conus canariensis | reverse complement strand
ACAATTATAAACTACGATACGATCCAGACAATGATACAAAAAGATGCAGAAAGAACAGGAAAAGGTATATCATATGGTACAATCCCCCATATGATGCAAGAGTTAAAACAAATGTAGGGAAAGAATTCTTTAAAATCTTGACATCATCTTTCCCAAAAGACCATAAATTATTTAAGATATTCAACAAAAACAACATCAAATTATCATGTTCATGTATGCCGAATCTTAAAAATGCCATCGATTCAGCAAACAAAATGAAAAGCAGCACAGAGAAAAAGGAGGGTAACGAAAGGAAATCTTGTAACTGTACCAAAAAAGAACAGTGCCCCCTAAGCAACAAATGCCTTTACAACAACATTGTGTACCAAGCCACTGTAACATCAGAGAACGCAAAAGAAACATATGTAGGTATCACTGAAAACCAATTCAAAACTAGATATGCAAACCATAAACAGTCATTCAACAAAGAAAGATACAAAAACCAAACAGAATTGAGTAAATACATTTGGAAACTTAAAGATAAAAACATAGACTACAACATATCTTGGAAAATCTTAAAAAGAGCAGCACCATACAACAACATTTTAAAAAAATGTAATCTATGCCTTACAGAGAAATACATTATACTATGTAAACCACAGTTGGCAACTCTAAATGTTAGAACAGAAATGGTTAACAATTGCAGACACAGATGGAAGTTCCTATCAGCGAATAAAACCAACACCTGAGAAACACATGTAGCACGGGAAAAAACAACAGCAAACCAGCTATATATATATATATACGTGGCACTCGCAATACAAGCTCATCACATCCTGACGACCGCACAGCGTGAAACAAATTTGTAGATGTTTTTAGCAGCTTGATTTTAACTTGCTTTTAATATAACAAATGTCGCTCCCACTGTGGTTGAGCACTGTTTTTAAGATTGCGCTGATCCTCAGTACCATTCTCTCTCTCTCTCTCTCTCTCTCTCTCTCTCTCTCCTATATATATATATATATATATATATATACAAGCACGCACACACGTACGCGCACACACACGCGCACACACGTTCAAGCACACACACACACACACACACACACACACACACACACACACACACACACGCACGTACGCACGCACGCACGCACACACACACACACACACACACACACACACACACACACACACACACACACACACACACACGTGCACGTGTACATGCGCTCACTCCTACGCACACACATATGCACATGTGTGCATGTACACATCCACACCCACACGCGTGCACACATACACGCATTCACATGTTACGCAGGCTTTACTACAAGTTTTTATTGTGTTTTATCCCTGTTCAGATATTGCGGTCCTGGCGGACCCACAAGCAGAAGGTGTGTGTGTGTGTGTGTGTTGGGGGGGGGGGGGGGTTGTTCCAACTGAGGCCGGGTCCTGTGGCAACGCCCCAGATAGGAGTCTTGGGGGTACTGCCCCCATCCCGTCCTTCCTTCTTCGGATTCCTATGCCAAGGTTCAAAGACGGTCCACCTGGATCCATACTCTGTGCGCTGCTGTATCCGATTACTGAACCTTAAAGTGTGCGTTCACCAGGACACGTCATTCACAGGAAGTGTATATTTCAACTGTTGCAACTGATTTGTTTCCCTTTAGCAGACGAAAGGCGCAGCGCATGCACAAGGGTACTTTGAAGTGAAACAGGGCAACAACAATCTGACCATTTAGAGGTGAGACGCTGCTTTGTCAAATGAGGCAGATGAGGTAGATGAGGTGTGCGGCACCAGCTTGATGTGTTATGGGCATGATGACGCCGATGAATCGTCGTGTTGGAAACTAACCCTAACCCTAAAATTGCAGCTGAAGACAGCACATTGGTCTGCTGATGATAAAACGGTCAAAGACAGTTCTGACCCTCCAAATCTTTCTGGTATGTCCGACTGCATGGCTTAGAGCAGCGTGCTTTTAACCGTGAAATAATAATGTCCACAATGAATTCACTCTCTGATAACACTTGTTACACAAACCTTTGAGGTCAGTGTTGGGTTTTTCAACCTTAAAACATTTCTCTTTCACCTGTCTTCTGGCTGTCAGCACAACGTCCAATGACTGGCCTGGAATTCAAATGTTTTAAGCGTCATGTAAGAATCGTCTCTTTCATGAAAATAACAAATCAGATAACACACAACACATCAAATACGGAATCACAACTACCGCTACACATTCTTGACCAGGTATGCGAAAGTCAAGCATCCAAAAATAAAATCGGCATGACTCAGTAGGGTACATTCAAGAAAAGAAAAATTTGTCCCGAAAAGCTTTCGCTATGAGGACGTAAAACTCAGCCATTCAGCAGGCCTAGAGTAGAAAGACAGGACGGCCTGTCCTGTGCTGCTGCTGTGAGGTCAGGTCACGGGTCAGGTGGAAGAGACGGGGGGAGAGGACGTGGATGGGGGAGGAGGGAGCACTAGAAAGGTCAGCCCCAGAAATGCCCTCATGAGAGA
>CM065739.1:1837306-1874806 GCA_033310375.1 Conus canariensis | reverse complement strand
TGTATTGTAGGGTATTGTATTATAATGTATCCTAACGTCTTTGTACCGTGGTAGTCTTAGCAGATAAAAAAAACCCATAAGCATGCAAAAGCCATTCGCGCTACTGACGTGTGTTGCTTCGTTTTCAAACAACTCACTGCCAGCGGTTCCGCGCGTGTCTGATTCAAGGCCGAATCCTGGGGTGTTCCAACCTCTGCTGCATCATATGGGGGCCTTTGTTTACAGTGTGGGACTGTAGCGAAAGGGGAAAGGGAGGGGGAGGGGTGCTGGTTCTCAACTTCGGTTCAGAACGCAGTCAGCAGGAAAGAACCAATTTCCAGTGTAGTTTCAGAGGCCAGGTTGGTGTTGGCATTCCTTTACAGACATCAGTGTTGTTTCAAAGGCCACATTGGTGTGGGCATTCCTCCACTGACATCAGTGTTCTTTCAAAGGCCACATTGGTGTGGGCATTCCTCTTCAGATAGCAGTGTTATTTCAGAGGCCAGGTTGGTGTGGGCAATCCTCCACAGACATCAGTGTAACTCTGGCTGCCTGCTCCAAGGTAACACACCGTTAGCTTTGTCACTCTTTTAGTTGGAGTGTTCCGACAATGTACTGTGGCTTCAGCTTTTTGATAAAAAGAAAAAGAAACTCATCCAATTTGCTCCTGTGTTGCCATGGCTGCTCACCTGCAAAGGACCGCAACTTTTTGACAACACGTGTCGTGAAAGGGCCACAACTTTCTGACAACTCGTGTCGGGAAAGGGCCGCAACTTTCTGACTGCATGTGTTGTCAAAAGACCGTAACTTTCTGACAACACGTGTCTTAATGGGCCACAACTTTCTGACAACTCGTGTTGTCAAAGGGCCGCAATTTTCTGACTATACGTGTTGTCAAAGGACCGTAACTCTATGACAACACGTATCTTAAAGGGCCGCATTTTTCTGACAACATGTGTCTTAAAGGACCGCAACTGTCTGAAAACACGTGTCGTTAAAGGGCCGCAACTGTCTGGCAACACATATTGTCAAAGGGCCACAACCCTACGACAACACGTGTTGTTAAGAAGAATATGGTGGTCTGCTTGTTTATCTCTCTTTACATGGTTTTGATTGTATTCTGTTATACTGGCTTGCTTTTTCCATCACACTGTGCTGTACTGTTATCATACAGCGTGGCTTGGCTTTGCGTCGTGTTATACTGTACTGTGTGTTATTGTATTGTATATTATGTAACGCATTTCACTTCAGTGTGTTGTTTTGCACCATATTGCACTGAATTATTTTGCACTCCTTCATATTCTATTGGATTTTGGTATTATATTGCAATGCTCTGTATTGCATTCAACTGCGTTGCATTGGTATGCACTATTGCATCCTGCGTTGCTTTGTATTGTATTGTGTTGTATTGTATTTGCATTGTGTTGTGTTGTTTATTTGTCCAGCTTGGTAGTATATTGCTTTTCTTTGTATTGTTTTGCATCGCCTGTCTTATCTGCATTATAATATCTTTAGTTCACACCGCATTGTACTGATTATATCAAACTCATTTTTCCCATTGTAATAGAATCCGTTGATTGCCTGGCCAGCGTAAGGTCACGCTACTTCCAAACCCGACTTGTTCAATGCATTCAAAGACTGCATGGGTCAGAGGGGAGGCTGTTATGTTCTGTCCTTCCAGACTGGGTTTCTGGTGCATCATAAGACATAGTTTCATTCTCCTCATCATTGTCCTGAATCCAGCTGTGTGAACATCCGAGACTATCATAACTTCTCTTTGGCTGATCTCAAAAATATGTTCCTCCTTGCCAAACCCTTGCCCGGGGTGAAAATGGGTGAAAGCTCTCAAGTGTGTGAGAACTGTTGGATAAATGGATGGCTGTGTACGTGAGACTGAGAGAAGACAGGGGGAGGGGGACAAGAGGGAGAATTGAGAGGTAAGGGAAGGAAAGGAGGATTGGGAGGGATTCACGCTGGATTCGCTACCAAGTAATTACCGTCGTTGGCTCGGACTTGGTGCGTAGTGCAGCCAGTGTGTCGGGTCAGAATCGGTGTCACTGAATACCTCCAAAGTGGCTCAGCAGTAGCGCAGTGTCTCCTTCGGTGAGGTGCCTCAACGGAACATGTTAACGATGTCTCTATAGGGACTGGTGACGTAAGCACTGACAGCATAACCCGGATGTGGCTTTGGTGTGCTAAGTTGCGATCACTGAGGTCTTCTTCCGGTGACACAGCGTCCGTTCAGCGTCAGAGCAGGACGTGTGATGAGAGTTTTCTTCTCTTGATCGAAAGAAAAGGAAGAGAGAACACGTGTGTGTGTGTGTGTGTGTGTGTGTGTGTGTGTGTGTGTGTGTGTGTGTGTGTGTGTGTGTGTGTGTGCTGATTTTTGTTAATGCATTGGCTTTTAACTTTCCTGTTTAATTTTCATGTAATGTTGTTTAAAAGATAAATGAAAAAAAAGGGTGGAAAAGGTAATCCAAGGAAAAGATCAACCAAACGTTTCGGGCCTTAAACCCTTTTTCAATGGTAAAGAACTGTGAGAACATAGCAGTTTAAAAGTTGGCCGTCACAGGCCCACTTGGAAAATTCACAATAAGATCTTTCACCTGCCAGTCATCCAATTTGGTCTACATCATAACCTGCACACTCTGTGACAAACTGTACATTGGAGAAACATATCGCTCACTCAATGACCGTTTCAATGAACATCTTAGATCCATGAAACTTCAGTACAAGAACCCTATTGGAGCGCATTTTAACAGCCCCATACACACATACCCTCACGCCAAAGTTGCTGCTGTCTGGCAGAATAAAGCCAGAATGACCTATCGAAAATTCATGGAATCCTGACTGATCAAACGACTTGGCACCACCACACCAACAGGACTTAACATCAAAGAATAATGTCTTTCCTCTCTCTCTCTCTCTCTCTCTCTCTCTCTCTCTCTCTCTCCTCTCTCTCTCTGTCATTGTCATTGTCATTGTCTCTCTCTTCGACTTCACTTTCCTTTTTCCTCTTTCCTAACACATCGGATTTCTACTCGGCCCTGCAGCCACTTGCTTGAGTTTGCTATCACCATGATTTATGTTCACCTTTCCATCTGTTAAATGGCTATGTTCTCACAGTTCTTTACCATTGAAAAAGGCGTTAAGGCCCGAAACGTTTGGTTGATCATTTCCTTGAATTACCTTTTCCACCCTGTTTTATGTTTTCATTTATTTTTTCATTGTGTAATCCTGTGGTCAAATTCACCTTGTTGTTATTCATTAATATTATTTAAGTTTTTTTTTCGCATTTATCCGTTACGCCGTAAACATAGTCAAGAGGTGTATTAAACGTCTCTGTGCATGTGTCTGTATGGGCATTGCTCTGACGTCCTTGACCTTTGCGTGTCCTAGAGAACGATTGACGTGCTGAAGCTGGACGTGGAGTGCTCGGAGTGGGCCTCCATCCGCAACATGCTGGACTCCGGGGTGTTGAGGTCAGTTCCTTACACACCTCTCTCGTGGACTCCGGGGTGTTGAGGTCAGTTCCTCACACACCGCTCTCATTATCAGCCTTCATCCTCCACAACTTGGTGAACACGTTTCGTCTAATGGCCAGTACCTGAGACACAGGATGCAGGTGTCGAAGTCAAGTTCCTACAACACCTATGGCTTTCAATGCTGGACTTCGCCATGCAGGACAGGCTGGAGATGGCTGTTGTTTAAGTCAGCTCCGTCACTAGAGAGCGGCATTCTGGACAAAAACGTCCGGTCTCCTTCGCTCTGAAAGGAATGGCTCCAGAGGTCAGTGGAAAGCCGTTGGGCTTCAGGGCTGGCAGCTGTCTCCTTACGGACAGAAAGAACTCTGGAACAAATGGTTGCAGTTGGAATGTAGGCATAAAGCGCCTTCTCCTCTTTGAGTGATTAAAGACCAGTCAATCAACGGGAAAATAAACCAGTCTGTCAATAGGGAAAACAAACCGGTCAGTCAATGGGGAAAAAAATTATCAGTCAATGGGGCAATCAACCAGTCAGTCAATGGGGAAATACATTCATTCGTCAATGGGGCAATCAACCAGCTAGTCAATGGGGCAATCAACCAGTCAGTCAATGGGGAAATAAACCAATCAGTCCATGGGGAAATAAACCAGACAGTCAATGGGAAAATAAACCATTTAGTCAATGGGGAAATAAACCAGTCAGCCAGTCATTGGGGAAATAAACTAGTTAGCCAATGGGAAAATAAACCAGTCAGCCAGTCGATAGGGAAATAAACCGGTTAGTCAGTCAATGGAGAAATAAACCAGTCAGTCAGTCGATGGGGAAATAAACCAGTCAGTCAGTCGATGGGGAAATAAACCAGTCAGTCAATCAATGGGGAAATAATCCAGTCAGTCAATGGGGAAATAAACCAGTCAGTCAATGGGGAAATAAACCACTCAGTCAGTCAATGGGGGAAATTAACCAGTCAGTCAGTCAATGGGGAAATTAACCAGTCAGTCAGTCAATGGGGAAATTAACCAGTCAGTCAGTCAGTCAATGGGGAAATAAACCAGTCAGTCAATCAATGGGGAAATTAACCAGTCAGTCAATGGGGAAATTAACCAGTCAGTCAGTCATTGGGGAAATAAACCAGTCAGTCAGTCAATGAGGAAATTAACCAGTCAGTCAGTCAATGAGGAAATAAACCAGTCAGTCAGTCAATGGGAATAAGCCAGTCAGTCAGTCAATGGGGAAATAAACCAGTCAGTCAGTCAATGGGAAAATTAACCAGTCAGTCAGTCAATGGGGAAATTAACCAGTCAGTCAGTCAATGGGGAAATTAACCAGTCAGTCAGTCAGTCAATGGGGAAATAGATTAATTGGGTCAGGGTGAGCACAGACCTTTGTCAAGGTCACTTGGAACCTGGATCTTCATTGGATCCGAAATGGCACCACAGATCGGCACCAACAAATCACAGCCTGGATCTTCATTTGATCCGAAATGGCACCACAGATCGGCACCAACAAATCACAGCCTGGATCTTCATTTGATCCGAAATGGCACCACAGATCGGCACCACCAAATCACAGCCTGGATCTTCATTTGATCCGAAATGGCACCACAGATCGGCACCACCAAATCACAGCCTGGATCTTCATTTGATCCGAAATGGAACCACAGATCGGCACCTACAAATCACAGCCTGAATCTTCATTTGATCCGAAATGGCACCACAGATCGGCACCACCAAATCACAGCCTGGATCTTCATTTGATCCGAAATGGCACCACAGATCGGCACCAACAAATCACAGCCTGAATCTTCATTTGATCCGAAATGGCACCACAGATCGGCACCTACAAATCACAGCCTGGATCTTCATTTGATCCGAAATGGAACCACAGATCGGCACCTACAAATCACAGCCTGAATCTTCATTTGATCAGAAATGGCACCACAGATCGGCACCTACAAATCAGTGACATCGTTTTGGGAACCAGAATGGGACCTTCCAGTACCTGTGTCTTTTTGTGGCACACCTGGAACTCTGCCTACTACGTTCTTACAGAGGTCCAGAGCTCTGCAACAGGCACATCAATGACAGGCTGGGAGCCACATCTATGCAAGAGCAATACCTCCTCAACTTCATCAATTTTGTTCAGACATTTAAGCCATCCATCAAATTTACATACACAGTTTCCCAGTCAGACACATTCTGACACATCTCCATCCACTCAAAGGTGGACTTCTTACAACTCAGTTTTCTACAAATCCAACGATGCATGTTCATACCTGGACTACACACCTTTCCACCAAACACAGTCATGCATGCTCTGAGTTCCTTTGCCTGCGTGGAGTTTACTCTGACAAAGGTTCCCCACTACAAGCTGAACAAGACCACCTCGCATAAGTCGCCTGGTACCTTTCCCTACTGAAGCCCCAGCTGTAAACTCTGTCCTGTCACCAGACCAGACACCATCCCACATGGCACAAAAACCCCTCAAAAACCCGTAACTCTTTATGCCAGAGCCCCAGCATTCTGGATGTCAATGTCCGGGCACTTTGGCAATCACAAAGTGACAAATTTGAGCGTGCTATGCAGGCAACCCATCTTCTGGTCAGACTGGGGACCCTGTGCCCATTTGGTATCAACATCCCACAATAGTATGAGCCTACCAACCCCCACCCCCACACCAGCGTGCAGTACTGTCTCTACAGACACACTGCCATGTTACTCATTTTGTACCTCATGTAGGCTACATGTTACACCTAGTTTCTTTACTCTTCTTCCTGTAAAATTTTCATTTTCTTAATCAATCTATTCTTTACTTACGTGTCTGTCCACCCTTCTTCTTGCTCTGGTTTTCTTTCCAAATCGTATACTTCTTCTTTTAGATATATCCATATTCTTTCTTTGCATACGTACTCTTTTATATACATTCATATTCTTTCTTTGCATACTTCTTCTTTTAGATACATCCATATTCTTTCTTTGCATACTTCCTCTTTTACATACATTTTTTTTTTCTTTCTTCTTGTTTTCGCGTTTTCTTTCTTTTTTCTTTTCTTTTTTTCCCTTCTACTTCGTATGTTTCAATAGTACTATTAATGTGTGCATTCCTCTTCTTCTCTTTCAATAGTACTGTTAGCTTTTTATTCATTGACCATTTTATTCCTTTCATCATCATCATCATCATCACTCATCATCATCATCATCATCATCATCATCACTATTAGTATTATTATTGTTGTTATCATTATTACTACTATTATTATCATCATTGTTATTATTATTATTATTGTTGTTATTACTATTATTACTATTATTATTATTATTATTATTATATTATTATTATTGTTTGTTGTTGTTATCATTATTGTTATCATTATTGTTATCATTATTGTTATTATCGTCATTATTACTATTATTGTTATTATTACTATCATCATCATCATCATTATTATTATTATTATCATTATTATTTATATTAATATCATTTTATCATCATCATCATCACTTTTATGATTTATGATATGTAACGGCCTCTATTCCTATTTGTATTTTCTACATTTCTGTGCATTTGTATATTAAGTTTCTTGAATATGATCTGACTTTCCCTTTTTCTATAACAGTATCATTTTATTATCATTATTTTCATAGTTATGATTATAACCATTTGTGTATTTCTTAGTTTTTTTTTTATATCTTACCATATTTCCCATTTTCTATATCATTATCAATGTGATTATTACTATGATATCAAGATGATGCTGATGATGCTGATGATGATGATTGCTATCATAAACAAATTATTGTAATAATTCTTTTCCTGCTCTTTTCTTCTTCTTCTTCTTCTTCTTCTCTTCTTCTTCTTCTTCTTCTTCTTCTTCTTCTTCTTCTTCTATTGTTATCGTTATTGTGACTACAATTACTTCATCATTATTTTCACTATTTTAGTTACACGATAAGAATGTTGTTATTATATTTATTATTATTATTATTATTATTATTATTATATTATTATTATTATTACTCTGTTAATCATCATTGTTGATATTATTATCATTACGTTACTGTTGCTGCTGCTGCTGCTGCTGCTGTTATTGTTTGCATTCTCCCCTTCAACCTCAGTTCCATTCCGTATTTTCAGTTGTTCACTCAGAATCATGTTCCGCGCCCTGATGGAAGTGACTGTCCCTTCGCTCTTTCCATTGTTTTTGATTCCATCTGTCCTGATGGAAGTGACTGTCCCTTCGCTCTTTCCATTGTTTTTGATTCCATCTGTCCTGATGGAAGTGACTGTCCCTTCGCTCTTTCCATTGTTTTTGATTCCATCTGTCCTGATGGAAGTGACTGTCCTTTCGCTCTTTCCATTGTTTTTGATTCCATCTGTCCTGATGGAAGTGACTGTCCCTTCGCTCTTTCCATTGTTTTTGATTCCATCTGTCCTGATGGAAGTGACTGTCCCTTCGCTCTTTCCATTGTTTTTGATTCCATCTGTCCTGCCCGAAGGGACTGTCCCTTCGCTCTTTCCATTGTTTTTGATTCTATCTGTCCTGCCCGAAGGAGACCTAGTAGGTCGTAACGCGTTGTGTTTAGTTTGTGGTTTGTTCGTTACTTCGTTCGGCTGCCCAGTAATTCTGTCTTCGCTCTTGTCACTGTTCAGAAAAGAAAGGGGAAAAAAGGTCTAGCTTCAAACGAAATTAGTTTTGATTCTCATTTGACTTCTCGTACAAAGTTCATGCTTAGTTCACGCTATGTAAGTAAGAGCAGGTGCGCTCAACCGTTGTATTAATTATACAATTTCGCTTTAAATGCATCTTGATAGCGTTTTTGTTCATGCCAGGGACAACGACAGTGACCATTTTTTTTTTTTTTTTTTTGTCATTGAAGGTTCAAGTTATTGCCACTACTGCCGTTGTTGCTGCTGCTGCTGGCGATGGCGTTCAATGGCTGCTGCTGTCCTGTGTGCAGGCAGGTGAAACAGATCCTGGTGGAATGGCACATCTTCAAGGACTGTCCCGCCAGGGAGCGCTTCCAGCAGCTGGTTGCTCTGTTGGACGACCTCAAACGGGCCGGCTTCCAACCCTTCGACATTATACCGCACATGTCATCTCCTAAACTCTGGGAAAGCTACAGAGTGCAGAGCGACTTCGGATACGTCAACACGCGATTCAAAACACACTGACCGTTGGTGACTGTCCCGTGAAGAAACTGGACGCGTTTCATCTTCATACATTCCTTTGCTGTCTTTATCATTAGTATCATCATCATGGTCATCATCACCATCGAAGAGCTGTCGCAGGATTGATCATAATTGTATAGTCATTGTCATCTACTTGGTTGTGGTCATCTTCATCTTAAGCTCATGATGCTGGGTTGGAAATTTCTCTTCATAGGTATATATGAACATTTCGTGTGATTTTTGGTCTCTTCTGGACATGACGAATAGCCAAATCTGTGTTCTGAAAGATTTCTCTAGAATAACGGAGAGCAGATTTGAAGAAAATACTTCTAAGCAGAGAGACTACAAGCTATACACATGATAAAGATCATCGACGATTGGTTTCGTTAGACAACAAAGGGAGAAGCAGAGCTTGGTACATGTTTCGGTGGGGAGGGTGGGGGTGGGGGTGGGGGGTGGGTTACAGAGAACGTTTTGGTATTTCTGTCTGTATTATTTGCTGCTAACTAAACGGGACTGCATTGATAGTTAATCGATTAATTCAGTAACTTCTTTGCTCTTTGCTTCTGACGGCCGTCGGGCGAAAACTATTTGTCGCCCTTGTATGCAAGTTACTTGAGACGTCTGGAAAAAAAAGGATATTTCTATACATGCACTTGTCTGTCTTGTATAATGCATCAAATAAGCGTCAACTTGTTCTGTGTGTTGATTTGACATGAATTTTGGTTCTAGTAACACTACCGTCAGCTTCGGTGGTGGATGTCGTGTAAGGGAAGTCAAGATTTCTTCTAATGTAGTGCTCTTTAAGGGTCAAGTCATATGTAAACCATCCACAAAGATTTAAAGGTAAACCATTGATATAGTCACATCTATTAACAATGGCCCAACAGTGTAACCTTGATGTATGCTGTAGTTGACAGGCAGATATAAAAACACAGGTACACGTATTGCTATTATATGCTTCCTGCCAGCTAAAAATGACATGAGGTATAATGTATCATTTGATGTAGCTTGCCTTGAGATTTCTGAGAGGAGTGTGTGGTTTATTAACATTTGAAAGGCCTTGACGAAGTCGGTCCCAACAAGTCAAGATTTATAAGTCATTTGTTTTCTGACAAGTACCATATGCAGAAACAGTAAAACCAGAATCAGTCAAATGACTTAACCTGGCATAACTAAAAATACGGATTGTGATGTGACTTTCTACATGCTTTTTATACAGTGAATAAGAAACGTATTGAATTGCGAGGCAAGACTCTCCTGCCACCCCCTCCCCCTCCCTCCCACCCCCCCCCCCCCCAGGCAAACGTTTGTGCAGACCTGCCACTGTCGGATAACTCTTGGCATGTCTATTGAAACTGAGGGCAGATAGGCACAGTGAGGTGTCTGTTAACTCTTGGCATGTCTATTTAAACTGAGGGCACATAGACACAGTGAAGTGTCTGTCTGCTAACTCTTGGCATGTCTATTCAAACTGAGGGCACATAGACACAGTGAAGTGTCTCCTAACTCTTGGCATGTCTAGTTACCGTCAGGGGAGATAATGCACAAGTGAAATGTCTGTCATCCATGTCAACGTTTTATGGAGAAGACAAACACCAAAGTACCCAGCATGCTCTCCGAGACTTGAAGAAGAGATGAGACGGCAAAGTTTTTCTCCGTGTTGACAGACATGCCGTGACGACCAGTCAGATGGCAGTCACCTCGCAGTCAGGACGTCTGTCCCGCCAACCTGCTGATCCTTTGGATCCGACACTTAAAGGGACAATTACCCCAGATAAACTGTCAACTCTCTGGTGAAAATTCCCTCTGCCTCTCTCAGCAGTCAGGAGGAGTTACTATTTCTGTCGCATGGGGCAGAATTGGACTGAACATGATCTGACCATTCTGCCCTCTAGACCCTGAAGGCGAGGATGATCTGGTTTGTATGGATGTGACAGACCTCTCTTTCTCTGTCTTTCTGTCTCTGTCTGTCTGTCTGTCTCTCTCTCTCTCCCACTCTCTCTCTCTCTCTCTCTCTCTCTCTCTCTCTCTCTCTCTCTCTCTCTCTCGCTCTCTCTCTCTCTTTCTTTCTTGTGGCTGTTGTTTCTCTCTCAGGGACATTATGTCTCATCCTACGCTTTTTGTATTTTGATAGTTCTTTCTCTCTTTCATCTTTTTCTTTCAGCATTTTTTTCTTCACTTTTTTTAAAAAGATTTTTATTTGTATTTTTGTTTGTTTGTTTTGTTTTGTCTTTTCTTTGTTGTTGTTTTTGTTCGCGCTTCTGTCATCTTTTGACATGCAGCCTGTATGTTCCATCACCTGCTTGTTCAATACATTATCTAAGACTTGTGTTCTTTCATGTTTTTTGTCGTATGTTGTACTGATGAAAAAAAATGCTTGCAGCGATATCAAGTGTCATTGTAAGATGCTTTTTTTTCTGGTGCTCTTGATTTCTCTGTTCTTGGCGTCTTGTTTCAGGACTGCTAAACTGGGGGTTGTATTGTTCTTGGCGTCTTGTTTCAGGACTGCTAAACTGGGGGTTGTATTGTTCTTGGCGTCTTGTTTCAGGACTGCTAAACTGGGGGTTGTATTGTTCTTGGCGTCTTGTTTCAGGACTGCTAAACTGGGGGTTGTATTGTTCTTGGCGTCTTGTTTCAGGACTGCTAAACTGGGGGTTGTATTGTTCTTGGCGTCTTGTTTCAGGACTACTAAACTGGGGGTTGTATTGTTCTTGGCGTCTTGTTTCAGGACTGCTGAACTGGGGATTGTATTGTTCTTGGCGTCTTGTTTCAGGACTGCTAAACTGGGGGTTGTATTGTTCTTGGCGTCTTGTTTCAGGACTGCTAAACTAGCGGTTGTGTTGTTCTTGGCGTCTTGTTTCAGGACTGCTGAACTGGGGGTTGTATTGTTCTTGGCGTCTTGTTTCAGGACTGCTAAACTGGGGGTTGTATTGTTCTTGGCGTCTTGTTTCAGGACTGCTAAACTGGGGGTTGTATTGTTCTTGGCGTCTTGTTTCAGGACTGCTAAACTGGGGGTTGTATTGTTCTTGGCGTCTTGTTTCAGGACTGCTAAACTGGGGGTTGTATTGTTCTTGGCGTCTTGTTTCAGGACTGCTAAACTGCGGGGTTGTATTGGTTCGTTGGTGCATTTGATCCTTGCCTTGTCATTCTCTTCTCATTTGGGGTCCATGATGAACAAAGAAGTTGTGTAGTGTACTCACAATATATTTCAAAGCAGTCTAGTGATTCTGTGTGTTTATGTGACAAACATTACAATAGAGAGATTGTGCGGCGTTCTCTCTCTCTCTCTCTCTCTCTCCTCTCTCTCTCTCTCTCCTCTCTCTCTCTCTCTCTCTCTCTCTCTCTCTCTCCCCCATCGTGTATATAGCATGATGCGGAGTGCTCGCGCGTGCATGTATGGGGTTAAGTAGGTTCGTGCACGCGCGCTTGTGTGTGTGTGTGTGTGTGTGCGCGGCGCGCGCGCGCGCGTGCGTGCGTACGTGCGTGCGTATGTGTGTGTGTGTGTGTGTGTGTGTGTTGTGTGTGTGTGTGTGTGTACGTGCGTGCGCACACGCTCACACTTGCACTCATACTCAGACAGTAGTTGTCACTGAAAACATTCTTCGGTGTATAGACACAAAGTTAGAAGTAATCAATCGTTGAAACAGACAACGGTTTATGCCTGCATAATGATTGACTGGGTCCATCTGAGGTACCAGTGATGCTTCTTTATATCCAGAAGATCAGAGACATGCTTTATATCAAGAAGATCAGAGACATACCTTATATCCAGATCAGGGACATGCTTTATATCCAGGAGATCAGGGACATGCTTTATATCCAAGAGATCAGGGACATGCTTTATATCCAGCATATCAGAGACATGCTTTATATCCAGCATATCGGAGACATGCTTTATATCCAGGAGATCAGAGACATGCTTTATATCCAGGAGATCAGGGACATACTTTACATCCAGATCAGGGACATGCTTTATATCCAGCATATCAGAGACATGGTTTATATCCAGGAGATCAGAGACATGGTTTATATCCAACAGATCAGAGACATACTTTACATCCAGATCAGGGACATGCTTTATACCCAGATCAGGGACATGCTTTATATCCAGATCAGGGACATACTTTACATCCAGACCAGGGACATGCTTTATATTCAGATCAGGGACATACTTTATATTCTGATCAGAGACATACTTTATATCCAGATCAGGGACATACTTTATATCCAGATCAGAGACATGCTTTACATCCAGATCAGGGACATACTTTATAGCCAGATCAGGGACATGCGTTATATACAGATCAGGGACATGCGTTAAATCCAGATCAGGGACATGCTTTAAATCCAGATCAGGGACATGCTTTATATCCAGATCAGAGACATACTTTATATCCAGATCAGGGACATGCTTTATATCAATGAAATCAGGGACATACTTTATATCCAAATCAGAGATATACTTTATATCCAGATCAGGACATGCTTTATATCCAGATCAGGGACATGCTTTATATCCAGATCAGAGACATACTTTATATCCAGATCAGGGACATACTTTATATCCAGATCAGAGACATGCTTTACATCCAGATCAGGGACATACTTTATAGCCAGATCAGGGACATGCGTTATATCCAGATCAGGGACATGCTTTAAATCCAGATCAGGGACATGCTTTAAATCCAGATCAGGGACATGCTTTATATCCAGATCAGAGACATACTTTATATCCAGATCAGGGACATGCTTTATATCCAGATCAGGGACATGCTTTATATCCAGATCAGGGACATGCTTTATATCAATGAAATCAGTGACATACTTTATATCCAAATCAGAGATATACTTTATATCCAGATCAGGGACATGCTTTATATCCAGATCAGGGACATACTTTATATCCAGCAGATCAGGGACATGCGTTATATTCTGATCAGAGACATACTTTATATCCAGATCAGGGACATACTTTACATCCAGATCAGGGACATGCTTTATACCCGATCAGGGACATGCTTTATATCCAGATCAAGGACATGCTTTATATCCAGATCAGGGACATACTTTATATCCAGATCAGGGACATACTTTATATCCACATCAGGGACATACTTTATATCCAGATCAGGGACATGCTTTATATCCAGCAGATCAGGGACATGCTTTATATTCTAATCAGAGACATACTTTATATCCAGATCAGGGACATGCTTTATTTCCAGATCAGGGACATGCTTTATATCCAGATCAGGGACACTCTTTATATCCAGATCAGGGACATACTTTATATTCAGTAGATCAGAGACATGCGTTATATTCTGATCAGAGACATACTTTATATCCAGATCAGGGACATGCTTTATATCCAGCTCAGTGACATACTTTATATCCAGACCAGGGACATGCTTTATATCCAGATCAGGGACATGCTTTATATCCAGATCAGGGACATGCTTTATATCCAGATCAGAGACATATTTTATTTCCAGATCAGGGACATACTTTATATCCAGATCAGGGACTTACGTTATATCCAGATCAGGGCATACTTCATATCCAGATCAGGGACTTACTTTATATCCAGATCAGGGATATGCGTTATATCCAGATCAGGGACATGCTCTGGGAGATCAGGGACATGCTTTATATCCAAATCAGGGACATACTTTATATCCAGATCAGGGACATGCTTTATATCCAGATCAGGGGCATGCTTTATATCCAGATCAGGACATGCTTTATATCCAGATCAGGGACATGTTTTATATCCAGATCAGGGACATGCTTTATGTCCAGCAGATCAGGGACATGCGTTATATCCAGATCAGAGTCATACTTTATATCCAGATCAGGGACATCCTTTATATCCAGATCAGGGACATCCTTTATATCCAGATCAGAGACATACTTTATATCCAGATCAGGGCATACTTTATATCCAGATCAGGGACATGCGTTATATTCTGATCAGAGACAGACTTCATATCCAGTAGATCAGGGACATGCGTTATATTCTGATCAGAGACATACTTTATATCCAGATCAGGGACATACTTTATATCCAAATCAGAGACATACTTTATATCCAGATCAGGGACATGCTTTATATCCAGATCAGAGACATACTTTATATCCAGATCAGGGACATGCTTTATATCCAGATCAGGGACTTACTTTATATCCAGATCAGGGACATGCTTTATATCAATGAGATCAGGGACATGCTTTATATCAATGAGATCAGGGCCATTCTTTATATCAATGAGATCAGGGACATACTTTATATCAATGAGATCAGGGACATGCTTTTATCCAGGAGATCAGGGACATACATTATATCAAGGAGATCAGGGACCTACTTTATATCAATGAGATCAGGGACATACTTTATGTCAATGAGATCAGGGACATACTTTATATCCAGGAGATCAGGGACCTACTTTATATCCAGGAGATGAGGGACATACTTTATATCAATGAGATCAGGGACATGCTTTATATCCAGGAGATCAGGGACATACTTGATATCCAGGAGATCAGGGACATACTTTATATCAAGCAGATCAGTGACATTCTTTGTATCCAGGAGATCAGGGACATGCTTTATATCCAGGAGATCAGGGACATGCTTTATATCAAGCAGATCAAGGACATGCTTTATATCAAGCAGATCAGGGACATGCTTTTATCCAGGAGATCAGGGACATGCTTTTTATCCAGGAGATCAGGGACATGCTTTATATCAAGGAGATCATGGACATGCTTTACATCAATGAGATCAGGGACATACTTTATATCAATGAGATCAGGGACATGCTTTACATCAATGAGATCAGGGACATGCTTTGCATCAAGGAGATCATGGACATGCTTTATATCAATGAGATCAGGGACATGCTTTATATCAATGAGATCAGGGACATGCTTTATATCAATGAGATCATGGACATGCTTTATATCAATGAGATCATGGACATGCTTTATATCAATGAGATCAGGGACATGCTTTATATCAATGAGATCAGGGACATGCTTTACATCCATATCAGAGACACACTTTATATTCAGGAGATCAGGGACATACTTTATATCAATGAGATCAGGGACATACTTTAGATCAATGAGATCAGAGATATGCTTTACATCCAGATCAGAGACATACTTTATATCCAGATAAGGGACATACATTATATAAAGGAGATCAGGGACATACTTTAGATCAAAGAGATCAGAGACATGCTTTATAATCAGAACATCAGGGGTATGCTTTTTATCCAGGAGATGTGAGACATGATCTTTATCCAGGAGATCAGCGACATACCTTGCCAGTTTGTTTTGTTGATCGTGGTTGTGGAGTTGTTCACGCGGACTTTGTTCACCTAGGTTTGAGTCTGTAACGCGGGGCAGCTGTTCTGTTTTATATTATCAACATCTTATATGGAGAGCGTCCATTCCAGCAAGTTCATCTTGACCACATGAAATGCTGTGTATTTTCTGTCTTCTGTTGAAGCGCCTGTGTATCTACTCGTTCCGCTTTCTGTGGAAATCGTGAGCATTGATGCCGGGTCGGCTGAGTTGGTGTTCACAGTTCTGAACGCAGTTCCATGTGGTTCTTTCTTGGTAGTTTTGGTCATTTTCAGGTAGAAATAGGGCTTAGAAGCTCTATCACTCTATCAATATTTCGATCAGAAATCAGTCTGTATTCTGGTTGCCTTTTTTGTGGCATTCTTCTTGCTCCTGTTACTCAAGGTTGATTGTTTTTTGTTTGTTTGTTTGTTTGTTTTCGTTTGATTCATTCCCATTTTATCCCAGCATTCACTTTGGGGTATGAGACATGGCTGTTACATGTTTCTATATTGAAGTGAATCAAGGCACCTATATCAGGTGTTGTCTGCTTTTCCTACGTATGACCAGAAGGGTAGTGTTGGGCATACTGTTTGCAGTGTGTTCCAACGGCTGTTGTCATTCTGACCATGTTGTTTTCAATCTTTTATACTTAGTGTTTCAACCCTTTTCTCTTATGTTTTAGAACAGCTTCCCCTGGCCAATTTCAACAGTTAAAGCTTAAGATTTTTTTTTTCCTTCGAAGTTTCCGGGGCTTGCTGAAGGAAAACATACAAACAAACAAGCAAACAAACAAAAAACGCGAAACGAAAGCGGGCGAATGGAGTGGAGTCCCTTTCATGGTAAGTCTCTTGACACTATCATATGTTACTCTCGACTTAAAAATGAATAAGTAGGCTACAAACAAAAGAGACGAAAGAAATTTAGATTTTTTTTTACAAAGACAGAAAACAAGAGTAATATGTCTGTGTTGAATGCGCGCACGTGTGTGTGTGTGTGTGTGTGTGTGTGTGTGTGGTGGTGAAATTAACTAGGAATCAAGAAGAAAATGCATGCCAGATCATTTGTTCCACACGTGTAACAGATCGAAACTAGAAATAAATCTATCTGACAACACGTGTAACAAAGCGAACATATGGATAAATCTATCTGAAAACATGTGTAACAGAGCGAACCTATGAATAAATCTACCTGACAACACGTGTAGAGAGCGAACCTATAGATAAATCTATCCGATATCACGTGTAACACCTATAAATGAATTTATCTGACAACACGTGTAAGAGAGCGAACCTATATATAAATACATATGACAACACGTGTAACAGAGAGAACCTATAAATAAATCTATGCTGAACAATTAAGTAGTGGGGGAAAACAAGTGCAGGCTAACAATTCTTCAGTCATTATAGTAATGACTTGGCAAAGATTTGAACTTTTAGAAAAGAAAAAAAAAAAAATGGATGAAGAAAATGGGGGGAATATATTATAAATATGAGAAACCCTTCACTAGCCGCCTGAGGGAACCACCGCAATCCCTCTCGAAGGCACATCTATTTGTATTGCCTGCTCCTAGGCCTTTCGTCCGCTGGATCGGACTCATCAGGGAGACACGGCTGATTGTGTCTGTGCTCTTGGTGTCAAATAGAGACACACCACAGTCCATAATTCTGTGGTGTTCTCACCACCAAGGGTTCAAAAGAGAATGCAACAGCACCCCCGAAGCGGCCAGCGAAGGGTAGCAAAATGGAACGAAACAAAAATGTAGAGAGGAAAAAAGTTGCTGAAAAACTAAAAGCATTATGCACACAGTATAAGATGTAGGGGACAATCTATATAAATCTATATGACAACACGTGTAACAGAGAGAACCTATAAATAAAATGAATATGAAAACACGTGTAACAGAGAGAACCTATAAATAAATCTATATGACAACACGTGTAACAGAGAGAACCTATAAATAAATCTGACAACACGTGTAACAGAGAGAACCTATAAATGAATTTGACAATAGTTATCGGAGAAAGAAAATGCAAATTAGACTATGCAGAACAACACGGTGTGTGTGTGTGTGTGTGTGTGTGTGTGTGTGTGTGTGTGTGTGTGTGTGTGTGTGTGTGTGTGTGTGCATGCTTGCGAGAGAGAGAGAAGAGAGAGGAGAGAGAGAGAGGGAGAGAGAGAGAGAGAGAGAGAGAGAGAGAGAAGAACGCAAACGTTAGCTCACTGTCCGTCTCGGGTGCGAGTGTGTCTGTTGATCTACAACCTTTATCTCTTCCCCAACCCGGAGGTTTATTAAATGAGCCCACACGCTCCGAGAAAGTCACTGCCATGCTTTGGCACAAAGCCAACAGTTAGTCAGTCACCTTGACTCTCCCCCCCACCCCCCCCCCCCCCCCCCCCTACCGGACACGACCCCCGGGCTAATGGGCCGGGCGGGCCCTGCCCTACATCGCTCTTCTCCCTGACTGTTATGCCACTGGCGCCTTGACTTTGAAGGAGCCGAGATGAAAGACAGCGAGGGGGAAGGAGGTGGAGGTGGTAGGGGTGGAGGGGGCTAGTGAGCAGTGGGGGGGGGGGGGAGGGGTGGTTTGGTGGGCGGGGTGGTAGGACGGGGGTGGGGGTGGGGGTATGATACGGAATCTTTTTTTTTTTTTTTTTTCGGCGGACATCCTTTTAAGGCAAGAATACGTTTGATACTGCGCATATGTGTCGGCGAATCCGACAGTGAGGGCAGGCGTTGGGGAGTGAAGGGAGAGGATGGGTGGGGGGGGGGGGAGGGAGAGGGAGGAGGGGAGAAGGGCGGAGAGAGAGAAGGGGGAGGAAAGAGGGGAAGACATGAGGGCGAAGGGGGGTGGTGGGGAATTTATCTCGACGTGCATCGCCATCTAGTCTCTACGATTCACGTCGTTCAGTCGTCGACCAGTTGTTAAGTAAAGGAAGATGGGGGTTGATTCAGTTAGTGTGGCGGGGAGGGGAGGGGGTGAGTTGGTGATAGGGAACAAAGGGAGGGCGGAAGGAGGAGGAGGAAGAGGGTGGTGCGCTGAATGATACTGAACGATGCCTACGGCTCAAAACTTTCCAGTCGGCTACACACACACACACACACACACACACACACACACAACACACACGTTCACGTTCACATCTCTTTCATTATGTGTGTATCTTTTTGCTTTGCAAAACATTATCAAGTGTGCGAAAACAGGACTGAATACCTGTGCTTGTTCTCCTCGTCTACCCTCTATGTGTGTGTGTGTGTGTGTGTGTGTGTGTGTGTGTGTGTGTGTGTGTGTGTGTGTGTGTGTGTGTGTGTGTGTGTGTGTGCGTGCGCGCGCGCGCACTCTTCTATTTGTTGCCATCTGAATGGCATTATTCCCATACCGGTTACTGGGAGGGCGCCTTCACATCCAGCCAACACTGGGCACGATCTCTCCAATGGCCACGACTTGGACACACAATCACTGCCCTAGACAATGGCCACGACTTGGACACACAATCACTGCCCTAGACAATGGCCACGGCTTGGACACACAATCACTGCCATAGACAATGGCCACGACTTGGACACACAATCACTGTCATAGACAATGGCCACGGCTTGGACACACAATCACTGCCCTAGACAATGGCCACGGCTTGGACACACAATCACTGCCATAGACAATGGCCACGACTTGGACACTGCCATAGACAATGGCCACGACTTGGACACACAATCACTGCCATAGACAATGGCCACGACTTGGACACTGCCCTAGACAATGGCCACGACTTGGACACACAATCACTGCCATAGACAATGGCCACGACTTGGACACAGCCCTAGACAATGGCCACGACTTGGACACACAATCACTGCCATAGACAATGGCCACGACTTGGACACTGCCCTAGACGATGGCCACGACTTGGACACTGCCCTAGACAATGGCCACGACTTGGACACAGAATCACTGCCCTAGACAATGGCCACGACTTGGACACACAATCACTGCCATAGACAATGGCCACGACTTGGACACAGCCCTAGACAATGGCCACGACTTGGACACACAATCACTGCCATCGACAATGGCCACGACTTGGACACTGCCCTAGACGATGGCCACGACTTGGACACTGCCCTAGACAATGGCCACGACTTGGACACACAATCACTGCCATAGACAATGGCCACGACTTGGACACACAATCACTGCCATAGACAATGGCCACGACTTGGACACACAATCACTGCCATAGACAATGGCCACGACTTGGACACTGCCCTAGACAATGGCCACGACTTGGACACACAATCAATGGCCACGACTTGGACACTGCCATAGACAATGGCCACGACTTGGACACACAATCACTGCCATAGACAATGGCCACGACTTGGACACACAATCACTGCCCTAGACAATGGCCACGACTTGGACACTGCCCTAGACAATGGCCACGACTTGGACACACAATCACTGCCATAGACAATGGCCACGACTTGGACACTGCCATAGACAATGGCCACGACTTGGACACAGCCCTAGACAATGGCCACGACCTGGACACACAATCACTGCCATAGACAATGGCCACGACTTGGACACTGCCCTAGACAATGGCCACGACTTGGACACTGCCATAGACAATGGCCACGACTTGGACACACAATCACTGCCATAGACAATGGCCACGACTTGGACACACAATCACTGCCCTAGACAATGGCCACGGCTTGGACACACAATCACTGTCATAGACAATGGCCACGACTTGGACACTGCCCTAGACAATGGCCACGACTTGGAAACGCAATCACTGCCATAGACAATGGCCACGACTTGGACACTGCCCTAGACAATGGCCACGACTTGGACACACAATCACTGCCATAGACAATGGCCACGACTTGGACACACAATCACTGCCATAGACAATGGCCACGACTTGGACACTGCCATAGACAATGGCCACGACTTGGACACACAATCACTGCCATAGACAATGGCCACGACTTGGACACTGCCATAGACAATGGCCACGACTTGGACACACAATCACTGTCATAGACAATGGCCACGACTTGGACACACCATCATCGCCCTAGACAATGGCCACGACTTGGACACACAATCACTGCCATAGACAATGGCCACGACTTGGACACACAATCACTGCCATAGACAATGGCCACGACTTGGACACACAATCACTGCCCTAGACAATCGCCACGACTTTGACACACAGTCACTGCCATAGACGAGGAGAGGACATTGAAACGGTGGTCACTATCATAGAGGAGCATGAAGGGCCCCAAAATGTCAGACTTGTTAACAGTGACATCCACATGTAGTCTAAAGTTTTGGCATGTTCTCAGTCATGACTGGACCGCTTTGTCTCACAGATAGCATCAAACAACATACTGGACCGCTTTGTCTCACAGATAGCATCAAACAACATACTGGACCGGTTTGTCTCACAGATAGCATCAAACAACATACTGGACCGGTTTGTCTCACAGATAGCATCAAACAACATAATCGTAAATGCTGCAACCCTTGTACTGAAACGCTAAATGAAGGAAGTGTATCTATCTACTCTGTAAAATGCAGGCAAGGACGGCAATTCAAGGATGACCACAGAAATATGTGTTAAAAACAAGTTTCCACCCGAAACTGTCATATTTTGAATATCAGAAGAATGTTCAATCTAAAACACCATTCAAGAATGATAACACTTTGGTTATTTTCAAATGAAAGAAAAACGCCCAAAACTGGGATACAGGTATGTACTCTCAAATGTGGCATGTCTTGATTTGACAGGTTTGGCCAATAGATAGCTTAAAACAACATAATATCAAAGCTCGACGAGTCAGCGCAACCAAGCGAGAATCAAACACAAACACAGAAAACAACTACAGAGTGAATATTTTTCATCATTGCATACCCTGCTGTGACCTTTCTTCCAGAAGTCGACCCCCCCCCCCCCCCCAATCTCTTGGCTTTCTCACTGTACAAATGGAATAAATGGCTGTTGGGTTAAACAGTATCGAACTCAAAAGTAAAAAGAACAAAAGAACCCTTGTCAATATGACAACAATGAAGGAAATATCACAGGAACGTTAAGGAGTGGAAGATGCAAAAGAAACAATACTACAACTGAAGAAATCGTTCAACCCCTTTGGTGGAATACAGACACACAAACAGCCTGGAAAGAGAAAGGCGAGGCTGTGAGAATGTGGCAGAGAGAAAGAAGAAAAGCTTCCCTGATCCAGCTATTGATACAGACAGCAAGGAAATAAAGATTGAACAATTTGATACAGACAGCAAGGAAATAAAGATTGAACAATTTGAACGAGTAGCTGAAGAAAGCAAAAGAAGAAAACCTTGCCCTGATCCCGCGATTGAAACAGACACGAATGAAATAACAACCTGAACAACACACATTACCCTCCTCCCCACCCACCCCCTTTTTTTCAAACCCTCCCCCCCCCCCCCAAATTATACCTTATCACCCATTAATCTTCCATCCCCTTCCCTCTCTTATTAACATTACCCACATACCTTTCACAACTACCCACGCATAACTACTACCATCTCCTTCATCACCTAGCGGAATCATTTATCTATTTTATTCACTTAATTTTTTTTAAATTACAGTTACTTTCATTTTATTCATCTACTTATTTATTATAATTAGTACCACTATCATTATTATCATTACTATCTCTTATATATATATATATATATATATAATATATATATATATATATATATTATATATGTATAAATCCCCCCCCCCCCCCCCCCACCTACTTAACATTATTATCAATCCACCTTAACCACAACCGTCACAAACATATCACACCACCCCATAAAACCAGCTACACAACCCCATCGTTTCACTTCCCCCTCCCCCCCCCCCCTTTTCCTCTCCCATAATCCCCTTTGTCGTTTCCGTCTGGCGGCCATTCTTCCTACCACATGGACAGTTAAGTCACTCTTCGTTCTTTGTTTGTACTGTCCTAAATGTTAAATGTGATCTGTTTTTTTGCCTGAAGAAGACCCAAGAGGTCGAAATGCATCGTGTCTTGTCCTGTGCTTTGTTTGTCAATGTCCTTGGCGGTAACTAACCCCCTCTCTTTCAAAACCTGAACAATTCAAAAAGGTAATTGAAGAAAGCAAAAGAAGCTTAATGGCAACAATTTTGTGGGTCACTTACTTAGGACACATCACTCACTCAGTTCTGGCAGTTTTCTCATCGCTTGGGAAAAAAACACCAGTGCAAACGCCACCCCCAGACATGCTAGATGCTGATGGGACCACAAAATTCAAGACAGATGTGGAGAAAGGGTCGGCCCTGCTGAAATGTTTCATAGAGCAGAGTGATCAAAGAAAATTGGAGGAAAAGAAGAAATATTTGAGCAAGATAAATCAACACCCAGCTCAGACT
Source organism: Conus canariensis (assembly GCA_033310375.1). Lineage (NCBI taxonomy): Eukaryota > Metazoa > Mollusca > Gastropoda > Neogastropoda > Conidae > Conus > Conus canariensis. The sequence continues at coordinate 1,851,382 of CM065739.1, read as the reverse complement.
GGCATTGATGGCTGCCTCTGTCAAGGTATGGTGCCACGTAGCTGGGATCCATCAGTGACGACAAACCACAGCCCTCTCATGGGCGGCAAGGACACCCTCAGCACCGTCCTGACTACAGCCTGAATGGAAAGAGGATACCATCACCATGGCACGTGACACCAAGCTCCTGGGTAAACCAGAACACTCGCTCTGCCTGGATGGAGGACAGACAGTGATCCACACAGAGGGTCTGTACAAGACAATCCAGGCCATGGAAATGAGATGTGTCCGCCAGATACCAGACATCACATCCATGATCATATCAACAACCAACAGCTGATTACGTAAAACTATCATGCGGTACGTGGGACCATCTTGAGGTGGACTGACATCAGTTAGAGTGAAAAACCCACATGGGTATATACGATGGTGTTGATAACACAGCCCCCGGGGAATTGTTGGAATACAGACACACAGGGGAAGATAGAAAACAACGATAGTGTTGTGTGTGTGTGTGTGTGTGTGTGTGTGTTGTGTGTGTGTGTGTGTGTGTGATGTGCTATGGATTAACCTATAAAGTGATTTTTTTTCAACCGGTCAACATTCCAGAAAGAGAGACCTTTCCGTTGTGAACCCACTTCTTTATTTGTAGATCAGCTTTTGCACAGCGCGTGGCTTGTTTCTGTTTGTCGGAAATTTTCAGATCAAACACACATCTGCTTGGCAGATAGTTGGAAAATAGAGGTCAATGCTTCACAACTAAACTTTCAACAATCTCTGAAAGAATATATATATATATATATATATATATACATTTAACAATTCTTCAGTCATTATAGTAATGACTTGGCAAAGATTTGAACTTTTAGAAACAAACAAACAAAAATTGAAGATGAAGAAAATGGGGGGAATATATTATAAATATGAGAAACCCTTCACTAGCTGCCTGAGGGAACCATCGCAATCCCTCTCGAAGGCACATCTATTTGTATTGCCTGCTCCTAGGCCTTTCGTCCGCTGGATCGGACTCATCAGGGAGACACGGCTGATTGTGTCTGTGCTCTTGGTGTCAAATAGAGACACACCACAGTCCATAATTCTGTTGTGTTCTCACCACCAAGGGTTCAAAAGAGAATGCAACAGCACCCCCGAAGCAGCCAGCGAAGGGTAGCAAAATGAAACAAAACAAAAGTGTGGAGAGGAAAAAAGTTGCTGAAAGACTAAAAGCATTATGCACACAGTATAAGATGTAGGGGACAATCTTTGAGCCTATGCTTGAGGATCCATTCAAGGATACAAGGGAGATCAAAAGATGTGGAACAGTCTGAGTGGTCAGCTCTGCTGTTCAATAACCCAAGCATTGTAAGTGGCTAAGAATTGTACAGAACAACCTTTACTTGGATATATATATATATAATATATATATATATATTTTTTTTTTTTTTTTTTTTTTTTTTTTTTGAATTTCAAATCTTTGCCAAGTCATTACTATAAAGATGTCAGAATTGTTAACCCCCACTTGTTTTCCCCCACTACTTAATTGTTCAACATTATATTGTTTGGTCAATCGGTGGGTGATTGCATCTGTTAGGAGATCCAAGTAAAGGTTGTTCTACACAATTCTTAGCCGCTGACAATGCTTGGGTTATTGAACAGCAGAGCTGACCACTCAGACTGTTCCACATCTTTTGATCTCCCTTGCATCCTTAAATGGATCCTCAAGCATAGGCTCAAAGATTTTCCCCTACATTTTATACTGTTTGCATAATGTTTTTAGTTTTTCAGCAACTTTTTTTTCCTCTCCACACTTTCGTTTTGTTTTATTTACTACCTTTCGCTGGCTGCTTTGGGGGTGCTGTTGGATTCTTTTTGAACCCTTGGTGGTGAGAACACCACAGAATTACGGACTGTGGTGTGTCTCTATTTGATGCCAAGAGCGCAGACACAATCAGCCGTGTCTCCTTGATGAGTCCGATCCAGCAGACGAAAGGCCTAAGAGCAGGCAATACAAATAGATCTGCCTCCGAGAGGGATTGCGATGGTTCCTCATGCAGCTAGTGAAGGGTTTTTATATTTGTAATACATATTTTCCCATTTTCTTCATCTTCATTTTTTTTTCTTTAATTTCAAATCTTTGCCAAGTCATTACTATAATGATGGAAGATTTGTTAACCTGCACTTGTTTTTCCCCATTACTTAATTGTTCACAGATATATATATATATATATATATATATATATATATATATATATATCCAACCAAAGGAAAAAAGACACAAGAACAACAAGCTGTCGTGGTTATAAATGAAGTGTTCGGCTTTATTTGCCTTCTTCAGCACATGACATCCTCCCTGAGTGCCAGCAGGTAAGGTAGTGAGGGAGAGACGTAAATATTTCAATATGACGTAATATAAAACAAATTACGTACTAGAATGTTATGTAACTCGACAGACGTTTCACAGGTAGTAATTTGATGAATGAAAGCTGTGCGTGCGCGTGCGAGCACGAGCGTATGCGCTCGTGCGTGTGTATGTGTGTGTGTGAGCGCGTAGTCTTCAATTTAAAGTCTATTCACGTTATGTGGTCTAGACACAGAAAATAGAAGAACGCAGCATATATATATATCCCAGTATTGCAGTATATCAGTCTACCTATCCCTATATCCCAGTATTGCAGTATCTCAGTCTACATATTCCTATATCCCAGTATTGCAGTATCCAGTCTACATATCCCTATATCCCAGTATTGCATATCCCAGTCTACATATCCCTATATCCCAGTATTGCAGTATCTCAGTCTACATGTCCCTATATCCCAGTATTGTAGTATCCCAGTCTACATATCCCTATATCCCAGTATTGCAGTATCCCAGTCTACATATCCCTATATCCCAGTATTGCAGTATCCAGTCTACATGTCCCTATATCCCAGTATTGTAGTATCCATCTGCATATCTCTGTATCCCATATTCGTTCTCACTGCATATCCTTAATCCAGTATTGTGTATCTCAGTCTACATATCCCTATATTCAAGTATTGCAGTATCTCACTCTACATATCCCTAGAATCCTATAACGTTGTATTGCTGTATCCCACTGTACATATCCCTATATCCCAGTATTGCAGTATCTAATCTACATATCCCTATATCCCAATATTGCAGTATCTCACTGTACATATCCCTATATCCCAGTATTGCAGTATCCTAGCTACATATCCCGTATATCCCAGTATTGCAGTATCTCACTCTACATATCCCTAGAATCCTATAACGTTGTATTGCTGTATCCCACTGTACATATCCCTATATCCCAGTATTGCAGTATCTAACTCTACATATCCCTATATCCCAATATTGCAGTATCTCACTTACATATCCCTATATCCCAGTATTGCAGTATCCTAGTCTACATATCCCGTATATCCCAGTATTGCTGTATCTCACTCTACACATCCCTTTACCCCAGTATTGCAGTATCTCAGTCTACATGTCCCTATAATCCTACAAAGTTGTATTGCTGTATCTCACTCTACATATCCCTATATCCCAGTATTGCAGTATCTCACTCTACATATCCCTATATCCCACTATTGCAGTATCTCACTCTACATATCCCTATATCCCAGTATTGCAGTATCCTAGTCTACAGATCCCTATATCCCTATATCCGTCATCATGGACTCGGACGCACACATGGCTGAACTGTCGTTGTGTTCACAGTTCATGGGGCACGACTGTCTGTCCACGTGCTCCCACGTCCGTTCTGCACGAGTGGTTAGCCAGCACACTTCAGCTACTAGTGTCACCACAGGCGCCCCCCCCCCCCCCCCTCCCTCCCTCCTTTCTTCCCTCTTCCCGACACACACCTACTTTATTTACTGGAAATGTCTATCCCATTCCAGAGAGAGAGAGAGAGAGAGAGAGAGAGAGAGAGAGAGAGAGAGAGAGAGACAGAGACAGAGACAGAGACAGAGACAGACAGACAGACAGACAGATAGGGGTATTAATATACATGCGTGCACGCTCCTCTCTCTCTCTCTCTCTCTCTCTCTCTCTCTCTCTCTCTTCTGTCAAACTGTGTCACTCTGTGTGTGTGTGTGTTGCGTGCGTGTGTGCGTGCGTGCGTGTGTGTGTGTGTGTGTGTGTGTGTGTGTGTGTGTGTGTGTGTGTGTGTGTGTGTGTGTGTGTGACCCCCTTCCCTTCTCCTGACATGGCTTCGCAGTTTGGCCGAGCTATAAATTACATGACTGAAAACACTCGGTCATATTCTCTCTCTCTCTCTCTCTCTCTCTCTCTCTCTCTCTCTCTCTCTCTCTCTCTCTCTCTCTCTCATGCCCCACCCCTTTCCCTCTTCTCTGTCACCACCAGTCCCCCCAACCACCACCTCTGTCTCCCCATCATTGCACCTCTCTCTGTCTCTCTCTCTCTCTCTCCTCTCTCTCTCTCTCTCTCTCTCTCTCTCTCTCTCTCTCTCTCTCTCTCCGCAGGGCTTGCTGAAAAGCAATTGCTTATCTTATTACACTGCGGAAATAAATTTCGTTCGTTTGTTCTGTCTGTCTGTCTGTCTGTCTGTCTGTCTGTCTGTCTGTCTTCTTCTCTCTCTCTCTCTCTCTCTCTCTCTCTCTCTCTCTCTCTCTATATGCGTGTACTTAAACGCGTGCTTCCATCCGCACGCGCGCGTGTGTGTGTGTGTGTGATGTGTGTGTGTGTGTGTGTGTGTGTGTGTGTGTGTGTGTGTGTGTGTGTGTGTGTGTGTGTGTGGTGCGTGCGTATGTGCGTGAGTGCGTGCGTGCGTGTATTCGTGCGTGGTGTGTGTGTGTGTGTGTGTGTGTGTGTGTGTGTGTGTGTGTGTGTGTGTGTGGTGTGTGCTTTGAACAGTTCAGCTTGATACTCCCGAGGTAACATTTACATCTGTGTTGATTTTGGAGATCGTGGGCCATAACCTTCTTGCAGTGCAGCCATAAAATTGTTTACAAACAGCATAAAATTGTTTACAAACAGCATAAAATTGTTTACAAACAGCAAAATTAAAAATTGTTTACGAACAGAAAATCACCATGACAACAGCTTGTATGGGTAAATGTCAGCTAGCTCTGCCTAAATGTTTTAGATTTTTTTTCACTTAAAGCATTCGTTGGTAATCTTTCCTCCCACCCACATCCACTCCTTTTTTTTAACGACAAAGCTCGTTATTCGGCCGGTTAAAGATGCGATGTGTCATACCATGTCGATAACTACAGGTATTTGATACAGGAAAGTGGAGTTACAATTCAATTTGATTCATTGGGACTGTTGAACTGACGTTTGCATTAGGCCTACTACATTTGCACAACTTACTCAACACATTTCTATCGCGCGTGTGGATGACGTTTTTATTCGACGATCTTTAATGTATGAGTAATGTGCACTGTTCTACATTTGTCGCTAAGTAACAGACACTAAACAGATTTTAAGCATTGATAAAGAATCGATATGCAGGCTGGTACAACTATCTTGTTTTCTTCAGTCCTATACTGACAACTCCCAACGGACTTCCTGTGCCTTTCCTTTGATGACGTCAAAGAAACACTACATGGGCTGGTACTTCTATCTTGTTGTCAGTCATATACTAACGACTCCAACCTGACCTCCTAAGTTGTTGTTTTTTTTTTTTTTTTTTTTTTTTTTGTTGAGACCTTAAGGAAACGACACGTGGTTCTGGTGCATCCATCTTGTTTTTCGGTCATGTTCTCACGATTTCTGACTGTCTTTTGTATTGTGAGCTAGAAGAAATGACACGATTGCTCCTAATGCATCCTCTTCTCAGTCATGTTCCCAAGACTTCCAGCTGGTCTCTTGAGTGTTTTCTATCAGGACAAGCGCGTTTCCACTAGACTGGTGTCGGCCAGTCCAAACGTCTATTTCCTGGGGCTGTCGGGGCTGTCCTTTGCTCAGCTATGAACACCTCACTGACCTGACGTACGTTGGAGATCTGATCAAAGCTTACTATAGAATCCGATAGCGCGGACACAGGAGACTGGGGAATTGGGGGTGGGAGGAGGGTTGGGGTAGGGGAAGGGGAAGAGGTTGCTGGGGGAAAGGAGAGAGAGTGGTGGCAGATGGAGGGCAAGGTTTGATGTCAAGATAGTGAAGAGGTGCCCGTCCTGCAGGCTTTTTTCAAGTCATTTGTCTTGTGATCAAATCGTGATAGGCCCAGGCAGGGTTTGCCAAGGTGGCGTTTAAAGCTAGGAGATCTGTGAAGAGTCTCCCAGTGTGTGTGATGGCAGTGAAGAGCAAGCGTGGACTGTGCGCCTCCTGGTCAAGTCGCATTAAGGTACTCCAAAGAACAGGGCTACTGTAGGGAAGATTACCTGGTCAGGTCGCATTCAGGTACTCTAAAGAACAGGGCTACTGTAGGGAAGATTACTGCTGGAAACATTTTAGTGTTTTATTTTTTATTACGTTTTAACGTGTGCTAATTCAGTTTGTTGTCTTTCGATAAATAGATCAGAAAGCACGAAGCTGCAGTTTTTTTTCGGTGTCGACGTGTGCATGCTTTATGAGCAGTGTGTAAATGATGGGTGCATGCTGACTGACAGGTATGTGATTTTATAGGTATATTCTGGCCGACAGGTATGTTATTTCATAGGTATGTTCTGGCTGACAGGTATGTTATTTTATAGATATATGCCAACTGACAGGTATGTTATTTCATAGGTATATGTTGACTGTCAGGTATGTTGTTTTATAGGTATATGTTGACTGACAGGTATGTTATTTCATAGGTATATGTTGACTGTCAGGTATGTTATTTCATATGTTAACTTACGGGTATGTTAGTTTAAAGGTATATGTTGACTAACAGTTCTGTTATTTTATAGGTCTATGTGGACTGAAAGGTATGTTATGTTATAGATCTATGTTGACTGACAGGTATATTGTTTCATAGGTCTATGTTGACTGACAGGTATGTTATTTTATATGTATATGCTGATTGACTGACATGTTATTTTATAGGTATATGCTGGGTGACAGGTATGTTATTTCATAGGTATATGTTGACTGTCAGGTATGTTATTTCATATGTTAACTTACGGGTATGTTAGTTTAAAGGTATATGTTGACTAACAGTTCTGTTATTTTATAGGTCTATGTGGACTGAAAGGTATGTTATGTTATAGATCTATGTTGACTGACAGGTATATTGTTTCATAGGTCTATGTTGACTGACAGGTATGTTATTTTATATGTATATGCTGATTGACTGACATGTTATTTTATAGGTATATGCTGGGTGACAGGTATGTTATTTCATAGGTATATGTTGACTGACTGGCATGTTATCTTATAGGTATATGTTGACTGACTGGCATGTTATCTTATTTTTTTTTGTTTGTTTTATAGGTATATGTTGACTGACTGGCATGTTATCTTATAGGTATATGCTGACTGATAGGTATTCTATGTTATTTGAAGCCGCCATGGATACATCTCACACATCCTTCGAAGATCTGGCCTGTTGATGAGGAAACAACAACAACAACAATAACAAAACAACAATGTGTGGGAATGAATACAGTCCTCCATTAAATATCTACCTTACATCAATCCAGCAATATTTGAAACAATAGTTATTTGCATGTCCTGTCTTATGTGTAGTTAATTGTAAAAAGGTTCAGTATAACGTAATTATCTGAAACAGGAAAGCAACAGTTCCTTGAATCACGTGCAATGATGTGAATCGTCAACGATATGAAGAATAGGGGCAAACAAATCCTGAACGTCTTCAAAGACAGTCCTTCTGTAGACCCTTTTATTATTGTGTTGGATAGTTGGATATAGGAATTTGCAAGTCACTTTGTTTCAAGTTCGTCTGGCGGAAAATCACCTTAAATCTGACCCGCTGATGAAAGAGTAAACAAGGGCAACTCGGGTAAGATGCTTTTGTAGTACAGTCGTCTGTTACATATGAAATTCTGAGAATTCAAGCAACAATCAAAATGGTTGAAGTATGGATTGTTACAGCTTAGATAACTGCAAGGAGCTTTATTGTAACGTTTTGATGAAACAAAATATCACTTTTGCTTGATGTTTCGACAAAGAGGAAAAATGATGTAAACAGGTAGAACAGCGGCATTGGAGCAGTCGGTATCATCACAGTCAGTCTTGTTTAGGACACCTGCGTTGATGCGCTGGACAATTCTTTGTGGTTGTTTAGGACACCTTTGTTGATGCGCTGGACAATTCTTTGTGGTTGTTTAGGACACCTGCGTTGATGCGCTGGACAATTCTTTGATTGGAGCAGTCGGTATCATCACAGTCAGTCTTGTTTAGGACACCTGCGTTGATGCGCTGGACAATTCTTTGTGGTTGTTTAGGACACCTGTGTTGATGCGCTGGACAATTCTTTGTGGTTGTTTAGGACACCTGTGTTGATGCGCTGGACAATTCTTTGTGGTTGCTTAGGACACCTGCGTTGATGCGCTGGACAATTCTTTGTGCTTGTTTAGGACACCTGCGTTGATGCGCTGGACAATTCTTTGTGCTTGTTTAGGACAGCTGCGTTGATGCGCTGGACAATTCTTTGTGGTTGTTTAGGACACCTGCGTTGATGCGCTGGACAATTCTTTGCGGTTGATTCGTTCCAAGCTCCTTTGAAAATTGAAGATGGTCGGAAATCTGGCCTTTAGATGAATGAAAGAGCATCTACATGGGTAAGTTTGCTGGCAGCAAACACGGACGTCACTTTCGGGTTTCCAGCAATGTCTTAGATAATAGAGGATCAGATTATGGAATCAGATAATGGTAAACAACTTCACCATAACGTCGTTGTTCGTTTGTTTGTTTGTCTTTTTTTGTGTAAAGAAACCACTTTATATCTGGACAACGATGAAAAATAGACAGAAAGAAATGAGATGTTGAAGCTAACAATGTCATCATAGACTATTATGTTGAGGCTAACCATGCCACCATAGACAATCATGTTGAGGCTAACCATGCCACCATAGACAATCATGTTGAGGCTAACCATGCCACCATAGACAATCATGTTGAGGCTAACCATGCCACCATAGACGATTATGTTGAGGCTAACCATGCCACCATAGACAATCATGTTGAGGCTAACCATGCCACCATAGACAATCATGTTGAGGCTAACCATGCCACCATAGACAATCATGTTGAGGCTAACCATGCCACCATAGACGATTATGTTGAGGCTAACCATGCCACCATAGACAATCATGTTGAGGCTAACCATGCCACCATAGACGATCATGTTGAGGCTAACCATGCCACCATAGACAATCATGTTGAGGCTAACCATGCCACCATAGACAATCATGTTGAGGCTAACCATGCCACCATAGACGATTATGTTGAGGCTAACCATGCCACCATAGACAATCATGTTGAGGCTAACCATGCCACCATAGACAATCATGTTGAGGCTAACCATGCCACCATAGACAATCATGTTGAGGCTAACCATGCCACCATAGACGATTATGTTGAGGCTAACCATGCCACCATAGACAATCATGTTGAGGCTAACCATGCCACCATAGACGATCATGTTGAGGCTAACCATGCCACCATAGACAATCATGTTGAGGCTAACCATGCCACCATAGACAATCATGTTGAGGCTAACCATGCCACCATAGACGATTATGTTGAGGCTAACCATGCCACCATAGACAATCATGTTGAGGCTAACCATGCCACCATAGACAATCATGTTGAGGCTAACCATGCCACCATAGACGATTATGTTGAGGCTAACCATGCCACATAGACAATCATGTTGAGGCTAACCATGCCACCATAGACAATCATGTTGAGGCTAACCATGCCACCATAGACAATCATGTTGAGGCTAACCATGCCACTGTAGACAATCATGTTGAGGCTAACCATGCCACCATAGACAATCATGTTGAGGCTAACCATGCCACCATAGACAATCATGTTGAGGCTAACCATGCCACTGTAGACAATCATGTTGAGGCTAACCATGCCACCATAGACAATCATGTTGAGGCTAACCATGCCACCATAGACAATCATGTTGAGGCTAACCATGCCACTGTAGACAATCATGTTGAGGCTAACCATGCCACTGTAGACAATCATGTTGAGGCTAACCATGCCACCATAGACAATCATGTTGAGGCTAACCATGCCACTAGACCAATCATGTTGAGGCTAACCATGCACTGTAGACATCATGTTGAGGCTAACCATGCCACGTAGACAATCATGTTGAGGCTAACCATGCCACTGTAGACAATCATGTTGAGGCTAACCATGCCACCATAGACAATCATGTTGAGGCTAACCATGCCACCATAGACGATTATGTTGAGGCTAACCATGCCACCATAGACAATCATGTTGAGGCTAACCATGCCACCATAGACGATTATGTTGAGGCTAACCATGCCACTGTAGACAATCATGTTGAGGCTAACCATGCCACCATAGACAATCATGTCGAGGCTAACCATGCCACTGTAGACAATCATGTTGAGGCTAACCATGCCACCATAGACAATCATGTTGAGGCTAACCATGCCACTGTAGACAATCATGTTGAGGCTAACCATGCCACCATAGACAATCATGTTGAGGCTAACCATGCCACTGTAGACAATCATGTTGAGGCTAACCATGCCACCATAGACAATCATGTTGAGGCTAACCATGCCACTGTAGACAATCATGTTGAGGCTAACCATGCCACTGTAGACAATCATGTTGAGGCTAACCATGCCACCATAGACAATCATGTTGAGGCTAACCATGCCACTGTAGACAATCATGTTGAGGCTAACCATGCCACCATAGACAATCATGTCGAGGCTAACCATGCCACCATAGACGATTATGTTGAGGCTAACCATGCCACCATAGACAATCATGTCGAGGCTAACCATGCCACCATAGACAATCATGTCGAGGCTAACCATGCCACCATAGACAATCATGTTGAGGCTAACCATGCCACCATAGACAATCATGTTGAGGCTAACCATGCCACTGTAGACAATCATGTTGAGGCTAACCATGCCACCATAGACAATCATGTTGAGGCTAACCATGCCACCATAGACAATCATGTCGAGGCTAACCATGCCACCATAGACAATCATGTTGAGGTGAAGTATTGACTTCCAGCGTGGGATGACCCCATTTTGATATGTTGCAGAATAGGATCTTTTTCTTTTTTCTTCTTTTTTTTGACAGATACACAGCCCAAATATTAAACATAGAGCATATGTTGTAATGGTCAAATTATACATAGAGCCTGCCACAGTACAAAAACTAATAGTTCCCCTCTCCTGCGTAGTAAGTGGGTGGAAGGGGGAGGGGGGGGGGGGTAACCAAACGACACAGTTCACTGGTTTGTGACGAGATAATATCGCTCAGTCTGCTCCCGAAACGGCTCCCCGCACAAAGGCTTGACGTGTTAGATGACGATAGATGAGGGTCCATCATCAAGAGAAACGAGGAAGTAGTTGGACTCATCTTCCTACTTTTACTCTTTGTCTTCACTCGCGCACCTCCGGGCACCATGGTCAGAGCTACGAGAGAATGTGTTCAGCGGGCTGGCTGCCCCTTGAGGTAACCCCGTATGCTGGCTGTTTGTTGCCCTCTGTTGATTGAGGGCGGTCCACTGGCTGTACAAAGCCGTTGCCTGTGTGTGCTTCGATCATGATTGTGCGACATGATCAGCAGTGAAGTGTGGTGGGTGAACTCATGGTCAACCCGTGAAAAGATGCCGCTTTCAACAACCGGAAATAGAAAATGCCTTCCATGTGCGTGACGGAAATCGGACTCAGCAAAAGGCGAAGGTTCTTTTTTTTTCTATCCAGTTCTGTATTGATCTATGCATAGTCTTATTGGGCTGAACACACTTTCACGTAGTGAGAGAGGTGAGGTGTGTTGATGACCACAGCACAGTCTTTAGTTCAAGGCTGTCTCTCACTCTCTCATTGTCAGTCACAGCACGTTCCTTTCTGTTTAGGCTGTAGAGGGAATCTAGAGTAAGGTCATAGGTCAGTGCTTCCAAGCTGTCTCTAAAAAGGTTTCTGAAACACCAGCGTGCCAACTGAAAAGTCGACATTCTCTCTCTCTCTCTCTCTCTCTCTCTCTCTCTCTCTCTCTCTCTCTCTCTCTCTCTCTGATGAACTTGTAATTAAATCAGTTGCGAAATTCATCGCAGAAGCATTGAAAGTTAGACAGATGAAGGATAGTGAAATTTAAGATAATGCATTATAAGATATATGAATGAATAATATCATTGATCTTATGTGGAAGAGATCAGTAAGATACGACGTCATCATTTGATTGAGTGGATGGTCGAGTCGAGTCAGTCTTACGATTTTTCTAAAAAAAAAAAATAAATAAAATAACATGATAATAAAATTTGAAAGTGTCAAAAGTGTCAAGTCTCTTTTCTCTCTCTCTCTCTCTCTCTCTCTCTCTCTCTCTCTCTCTCTCTCTCTCTCTCTCTTGAATTTGTTTATTCACGGATTTATCTTTCCCAATTGATGAAAAATGGACCTGGCCACTTAAAGAGCTCCCTACCTTGTTTTTAACATAGGATTATCAATCGTAGATGATAAGACTGACAATATCATTTTTAGACAAGCGAAGATCTTTCTTTGTGTACGGCTATTTCTTTTGTTTCTTCAACCGATCAATCTGAACTCTCTATGTAGTTTTGTTAGAAACGTGTTAGAGCAGTTGACAAGCACTTATCAAAATATCTGAAATATAGATCGACCATATTTAAGTTAGGTGTAAGAAGTTCGCAGTCAATTCTTGATACATTTTGTTAATGACATCACTGGCTTGTCCGCCATGTAAAAAGTAACAGGGAACATGCCTTGACATTGCTCCACGTAACACAGCTCTTAAAGACTTCTCCTTAATTGTTCGTTAGTCTTACATAATACAGAGATTCTTCGCATCGTTTAAGTCGTGCATGCTGACTTCTAAGTTGTTGGAATGGTATTCTTGTTTCTATAAACACACACACACACACACACACACACACACACACACACACACACACACACACACACACACACACACACACATTCATACTTAGAGAAGTGGTTTTGTCACGGAAACATACACTATTGTGTAGTCTGACCCAGTCTCTAACATTTATGTCTTGTATACTTTTTACTTTTATATACTGACTTATGTACTTTTATAAGGTGTCAGGGCCTGTGTATGAATAAATCGTTAACACAGAAATCTGAAAATCCTGTTTCTGTCTCTGTCTCTCTGTCTCTGTGTCTCTGTCTGTCTGCCTGCCTCTCATTCTTCTTTCTCTCTGTGTGTGTGTGTGTGTGTGTGTGTGTGTGTGTGGTGTGTGTGTGTGTGTGTGTTGCCATGTTCTAGTCAGCGCGGTCGGCCATGACACGCACCACCACTGTGCTGTTGCTGGTGATCATACTGCTGGTGTTGATGATGACGTGGCCACCTGACCATCTGGACTGCTCCGGTACTCACCTCTGCCTGTCTGTCTGTCTGTCTGTCTGTTTGTCCGTCTGTCTGCCTATTTGTCTGTCTGTCACCACACCATGTGGACTGCTATGGTACTTCCCTCTGTCTCCCTGTCTGTCTCACTGTCTGTCTGTCTGTCTGTCTGTCAACACACCATCTGGACTGCTATCGCACTCACTTCTGTCCGTCTCCCTGTATGTCTGTCTGTCTGTCTGTCACCAAACCATGTGTACTGTTATGGCACTCACCACTTTCTCCATGTCTGTCTGTCCCGTCTGTCACCACACCATCTGGACTGTTAAGGTACTAACCTCTGTCTGTCCACACCATCTGGACTGTTAAGGTACTAACCTCTGTCTGTCCACACCACCTGGACTGTTAAGGTACTAACCTCTGTCTGTCCACACCATCTGGACTGTTAAGGTACTAACCTCTGTCTGTCCACACCATCTGGACTGTTAAGGTACTAACCTCTGTCTGTCCACACCATCTGGACTGTTAAGGTACTAACCTCTGTCTGTCCACACCACCTGGACTGTTAAGGTACTAACCTCTGTCTGTCTGTCCGCCTGTCACCACACCATCTGGACTGTT
>CM065739.1:1787306-1834806 GCA_033310375.1 Conus canariensis | reverse complement strand
CAGGGCTTGTCTGATGTTGGAGAGGAGTGTGGATCCAGTTGCTGGTGATTGGTCCACCTTCCCTTCAGGCATGCTAATCCATTTGGACTGCTGCGCTAGGCCAGTAGCAGGCAGACCAGGGACAGGGATGACAACCCGGGATCTGTTTACAATACAGAACCTGGTCTGTAGTTAGGTAGCTGAGAGTCCAGCTTGTCGATTTCCCACACCTGCCCTCTGGCGGTCAGTGATTGTGTGAGATCTCAGCTGACATGATTATATTGGCCATGATTTTCAGTATCCGCTTTGATTCTTCCCTCAGATTTTTTATTGGGTTTTAACATGAAGTCGGAGACAGTAATACAATGCTGACAATTGAAGTCAAACAACTATTCAGCTTTCAGTATGAACTCAGCTGATTTAACTTGGAATATACTAAGCCCAGGTACACATGTTGATTAGAGTCATTTACTACAGAGCATTAAGACAGTCACCAGTATTCATCAATCACCTTAACAGTTTTCACCCAGTACAGGCATACTGTTTTTTTTCTGTCAGAAGATAGCATTCAGTGATCATCTTAACAGATAGTATTGAATACATGCAAAAAGTCATATTGTTAACTTTGAATGTTAGTCAAGCATCTTAACAGTTTTTATGAAGTTATGGCAAAATGTTACACTGCTAAAACATGTGGCATACATACTAGCAATACATAGTCTCAAGACTTACTAATAACTTAGTTTCAACTTCCAGTTCTTCTATTAGTGAAACCCGACACAGGTTCTTAGAGAAGGAGAGATGAACGTTCCCCTAACTACCTGTTTTGATATGTTGGTTCACTGCTGGTGATCAGTCTTGCAACCTTTGGTGCAGACATGGTTTCCCCTTTGTGTGTGCTACGCTACACATCTGGTCTCTGATGCCTGTCCGATTGACGGGCTGTTAGAGAAACATGGCAGTCAACAGTATCACTATAGAAAAGAAGAGGGGATGTTATAAGGGGGGGGGGGGGTTGGACCGAGACAGTCATCCCCCACCACCTGCCATGTGAGGAAATGTGTGGGACATGTGAGAAGACAATCTCTCAGATGCTTGATGTTCGTTGGCATCTATGTTGCCGGCCCTCGCCATTGTATTCCATAGGGCAGGATCGCGTGATGGCCTAGATGAGTGTAAGGGTGGAAGAGCAGGAGAGAGGTGCAGCAGCTTCTCTGAAGTAGCGAGGGCCCTTGTCCCAACCACCAGTAGTTCCCTGCACAATAAGATGAGCGATGGAGAAGGGGAGAGAGGACCAGCAGTCACCTGCACGATTAGATAAGCGGTGGAGGAGGGGAGATAAGCGATGGAGGAGGGGAGAGAGGAAGGGGCAACCACCAGCAGTCACGTGCACAATTAGATGAGCGATGGAGGAGGGGAGATAAGCGATGGAGGAGGGGAGAGAGGAAGGGGAGTGAAGCAGGAGATCCACTCTATAAACTATGGGATCCACTCTATAGACTACGGGATCCACTCTATAAATACACCACACTTCACGTGCTGTCCTACCACCATGGGATCCACTCTATAAATACATCACACTTCACGCGCTGTTTTACCACTATGGGACCCACTCTATAAATACATCGCACTTCACGCGCTGTTCTACCGCTATGGGACCCACTCTATAAACGCATCGCACTTCACGTGCTGTTCTACCGCTATGGGACCCGCTCTATAAACGCATCGCACTTCACGTGCTGTTCTACCGCTATGGGACCCGCTCTATGAAGGCATCACACTTCACGTGCTGTTCTACCGCTATGGGACCCGCTCTATGAAGGCATCACACTTCACGTGCTGTTCTACCGCTATGGGACCCGCTCTATGAAGGCATCACACTTCACGTGCTGTTCTACCGCTATGGGACCCGCTCTATGAATGCATCACACTTCACGTGCTGTTCTACCGCTATGGGACCCGCTCTATAAATACATCACACTTCACGTGCTGTTCTACCGCTATGGGACACGCTCTATAAATACATCACACTTCACGCGCTGTTCTACCGCTATGGGACCCGCTCTATAAATACATCACACTTCACGTGCTGTTCTACCACTATGGGACACACTCTATAAATACATCACACTCTACGTGCTGTTCTACCACTATGGGCTTGTCGCGTTTCAGAGGAAACACTGGGCAGACTGCGGGGAGAGAGTAAGAAGAGGGGGGTTGAGGGGGTGAGGGTAGAGACTTTGAAATAGACGTGGATTAGTAAACTTAATTGTCATCTGTAAGACAAAGACAGACAATGAGAGAGAGTGACAGAGAGAGAGAGAGAGAGAGAGAGAGAGAGAGAGAGAGAGAGAGAGAGAGAGAGGTGGGCGAGAAAAATAGAAGAAGGGGGTTGTAGATGATGGTGTGGCTGGTAATTGTTACGTCAAACTATCTATCTAGCTGTCTATCTATCTATCTGTCCGTCTGCCTATGTACCTGTCTGTCTGTCTGTCCCCCTCTCTATCTATCTGCTGTATCTGTCTCTCTCTCTCTCTCTATTTCCTCAAAAAAATAACAAGAAAAAAGGGTGCTGGCTCATGCTTAGTCCAGGGGTTTAAGTGTGAGGCATGGGCAAAGACTGAGTTTCAAATATTGTGTGCCATTGTGGGCAAACTTCAAGACTCTGGCATGGATGCCAGCCATGTGTGGGATGAGCACAGGGCGCTGGGCTACATCACCGAGGACGACGCCAACAGTGACCAGCAGGACAATGCAGGAACTCAGTGTGAAGGCCCCGTTATCACTGAACTCCTTGCGGATACAGCCAGCCACCACGTCATCTTTCCTGTCACCACGGAGTCCGCATCACTGTGTGATTCACAGTCCTGTGAGGTCAACACTGATGTCACAGAGACTGCCAGTGACACTGACCCCACTACCCCAGAGATAACAACTACCAGTGACACTGACCCCACTACCCCAGAGATTACAACTACCAGTGACACTGATCCCACTACCCCAGAGATAACAATTACTAATGACACTGACCCCACTACCCCCGAGATAACAGCTGCCAGTGACACTGACCCCTCTACCCCAGAGATAACAGCTGCCAGTGACACTGACCCCACTACCCCAGAGATAACAGCTGCCAGTGACACTGACCCCACTACCCCAGAGATAACAGCTGCCAGTGACACTGACCCCACTACCCCAGAGATAACAACCACCAGTGACACTGACCCCACTACCCCAGAGATAACAGCTGCCAGTGACACTGACCCCACTACCCCAGAGATAACAACCACCAGTGACACTGACCCCACTACCCCAGAGACAACAGCTGCCAGTGACACTGACCCCACTACCCCAGAGATAACAACCACCAATGACACTGACCCCACTACCCCAGAGATAAGAACAACCACTAGTGACACTGACCCCACTACCCCAGAGATAAGCACCAGTGACACTGATCTCACTACCCCAGAGATAAGAACAATTACCAGTGACATTGACCACACTACCTCAGAGATCAGAACAACTACTGGTCAGACTGACACATCCACCACAGAGGGGACCACTTCTACTGACAACAAAGACCCCACCGCCACCAATGACAGTACAAGCACAGAAGCTAAGAATTGCATCCAGTGCTCTCTTTCTTTCACTGCATCTGTCTGTATATCTTGCATCAAAAGCCTTGATGCAGATATTAAAACTCAGATTGACAACAAACTGAGGATTTTAAAACAGACGATGCAGGAGAAAATTGACAGTCTGCAAGATGAGTGCAACACACTACGCAATCAGCTGAAAGAACAAACGAAGCTGATTGACAGTGTGTCTGACCGTCAAAAGCACCTCTTGAAATCAGCACGTGACTGTCAGCACCATACCACGTCCACTGTAAAGTCATCAAAAAAGTCAACGCAGCCAGAACTAAAACAACGGGAACAATCTAGCGACGTGTGTACTAAGCATAGTGGTGTTACGGCTGACAAAGAACAGACTGTCACTCACGCTGTGACCGACTCAGTCACTGTCACCAACAACAAACCAGCCTTTGACAGACAGCAGACTGACTCCACCCCTGTCATAGGTAATACCACAGCAGTCTCTGACCGACAGCTCAATCAAACCACCCCAAAATTCAGGATCCGTCTTCCCCCGAAAGGCAAACTTGTCAACTTCATTGTGGGGGATTCTAACCTTCAGTATATTGACCGACAGAGACTGGACAGGACGGGGCTCACCCATGTACGCACAATGCCTGGGGCGAAGGTGACTGACGTCACTGCTGCCCTCAGAGATTGTGCAGTACGAGAGGATGTGCAGCGGGTGGCATTGCATGTGGGGGGAAACGACCTTCACAAACACTACTCTGTAGACACGCTACAGCAGGACTTTGGTCAGCTTCTGGGACAGGTGAAAAGAGTTTTTCCTGCTGCCAAAATTGCTGTCTCTGCCCTACTTCCTAGAAAACCTATTCCTTTGAAATTCATTAATTTGATGAATAGGGAACTGCATGTCCTATGTGCAGAAACAAGTGCATGTTTTTGTTTGAAACAAATTTCGTTGATCAAAATCTTAGGATCGTTCAAAGCTATTTCACATCGGATGGTATTCACCTGTCTGCCAGTGGCTTGTCGCTCTGGTTACGGCAAATCATTCAGTTTCTGGCACTCCGTGTGAACCGGCCTCCACGGAATACGGGTAATGGGGCACACCCAGAGCTATGTCAGGAACAGTCCATTGCAACAAACCGTAACAGATCACAGTCTTCAAAATTAAAAGAAAACCAAGACAAGCAGCCTGTCCCTACTGAGTTCTGTCGGAGTGTGCAGCCCATGTTCCCCCAGTCAGTAGGAAATCGTCCTGATTCCTATCCTACAAATTTACCCCCAGAGACAGTCCAACGTAGTTCAAACAATCACTTGGACAATGCTCCTGAAATTGTCCACCAGAAATCCAGTTGTTCTTCTAATGAAACCTTTTCCCACCATGCAATGCCACCCATGCCGTACTTTAACAGACTCCCCATTACATCAGTGCCGATGTTTCCCCCCATGTGGCCTTTCTCCCCCTTCCCTCCTCTGCCTTTCAATCCTTGGACACAAATGCACCCTTATCTTCCCTCTCCCCCTGCTTAACAGAAATTCCGGTATCTGGAATTCAGATACCAGCTTGCTGTCTCGCCTTCCAAGTGCAGGCCCTCACCCTTGCCTACCCTTCCCCCCGCCCAAATTTACCCATCCCTGCCTCTCAGCTCCACCCCCCCCCCTCACCCCAGCCGTGTCTTCTTTCCCTCCTGCTTGCTCCGTCTCACCTTCACCTTCCCACCACGCACTGACTCCTCATCCCTACCCCCCTCCCCCAACCCTGTGAGTCTTGCCCCCCCCCCCCACCCCCACCCGGTATTGCTTAGTTACTGTGGATGACTGTACTATTGTGACCCGGACAGCTTGAAAGCGACATTTGTCTTGGTTGGTCATACTTTCCTGAATATTGTTATCATACACATACTTGAATTGTCCTTTGGACTGAACTTCATTGCCCTGCTTTTTGGATTTTGTGTGTTCTTGGATATTTTATGATTGCTGATTTTATATTTTAATTGTTATTGTAACAGTATATCTATTTTGTTTTATTGCTCAGGACTTTGCTCTAGAATTAATGCAATGGACCATTGTAATGTAATTAATACTGATACTGGATTACGCATTGGTCACCTAAATGTTTATCATCTGCCAAATAAGATTCATGATGTCTGTTTTCTTCTAAACGAATCCCCTTCTATTCATCTGCTTGGTCTTAGTGAAACTCGCCTTGACTCCCGTTTCACTGATACAGCTTTATCCATAACTAACTATAACTTTGTCCGACGCGATGCACATCACTCTGGTGAAACAGGACTTGGAATATATATTCATCAAAGCATCGCTCACTGTACAAAAAGGCGGCGTGACCTTGAGCCTGATAATGTTGAATGCATGTGGCTGCAGGTAAAACCCTCCAACTCAGCCCCTCTTCTAGTTGGATATGTGTACAGGAATCCCGCTGCCACTTTCCTTTGGTATGACAACTTTGTACACATGATGGATGATGTATATAAGAGCTATCCAAATGTCATTCTTCTCGGTGATTTTAACATTGATCTGTTAAAACGGCAGCCTGCCTGGGATGCGACCACCACACTCTTTGGCTTGCATCAGCTTATTCATAGTCCAACTAGAATCGCAAAGACATCTTCTACATTGCTGGATCATATCTACACGAACAACAAAGCCATGGTATCCAATATAACAGTGGGCAACAAAAGCATAAGCGACCACTGTCTCATTTTGTGCACTTGGTCTTGTAAACTTCCAAAGCAACAGAATAAGGGCCACACAACCATTCAATATCGCTGCTTCAAAAATTTCAGTAAGGATGAATTTTTCCTCGACTTAAGCTTAGCTCCTTTCTACAGTGTACTCAATTACACAGATCCAAATGAAGCGTATAATACCTGGTATAATATCTTTCTCTCCATCGTTGATAAACATGCCCCACTTAGAAGAAAAAGGGTAAAACACAGAGTACTTCCCAGCTGGCTGACAAAAGACATTATTATAGAAATGGCACTAAGGGATGCACTTAAGACCGCCAAAAAAGTAGATGAATATAAAAAGCAGAGAAACAGAGTATCAGATCTGGTTAGAAAATCAAAATCTGAGCATTTTAGGAAGCTGATAAACGCAAACAGGGATACAGCATCATTATGGCGTGCTGTTAATGAAATAACTGACAAGTCGAGAAAGAAATCAGATAATACTGCGACTATGTGGTCTGCTAACACTTTCAACAATCATTTCCTTCAGGCAACTGAATCAGTACAAACGGCTGCCAGTGTCACATTCTTTAATCGATATGAGACTCCAGCTGTTCTCCTATCGTTTTGTCAAGAACGATTAAATACTAGAGATTCATTTAGCACCCCCTTGCTTGCTATTAATGAAGTTGGTTCCTTAATTTCAAAACTTAAAAATAAAAATGCAATGGGTCCAGATAACTTAAATGCTTCTATACTCAAGCTTGCTCTACCTTACATTGTTGATACCCTTACGTATGTTTATAATTTGTGTATTGATCAGAATGTCTTCCCATGTGGTCTAAAGGCAGCAAAAGTCATTCCCATACCCAAATCAAGAGATCTCACTGATTTAAACAATTTTAGACCAATATCTCTTTTATCTGTTGTATCGAAACCTCTTGAGATGCATGTTCACAAACACCTAACTAAACATATGGAACATCACAAACTGTTCCACCCATTTCAGTCAGGCTTTCGTCGAAATCACTCATGCCACACGGCCTTAACACGCCTCTGTGATACATGGCTATCAGCCATCAACGAAAGAAAACTCACTGGAACTGTTTTCCTCGATTTTAAGAAAGCGTTTGATCTTGTAGACCACAACATATTATTAAAAAAAATGACTGCATATGTTCAAAATCCGGCAGTAGTCACCTTCTTTCAGTCATATCTTGAAAACAGGACCCAGCGTGTTTACTTAAACGGTACTTATTCCTCTGAAGGAATAGTGAGCTGTGGCGTTCCACAAGGCTCTGTCCTTGGACCTCTTCTCTTCTGTATTTTTATAAATGACCTACCGATGCACATATCTCACAATGATG
This sequence comes from Conus canariensis, assembly GCA_033310375.1. Classification (NCBI taxonomy): domain Eukaryota; kingdom Metazoa; phylum Mollusca; class Gastropoda; order Neogastropoda; family Conidae; genus Conus; species Conus canariensis. Next base: position 1,827,165 of record CM065739.1, on the reverse strand, counting down.
TCATCTGTGATCTGTTCGCTGATGATAGTTCTCTTCACTGTAGTGATACAAACATCATGTGTGTACAAATATCGTTACAACAAAGTATAACTGATGTCTTAGAATGGTGCAACCAAAACCGAATGGTGCTTAATCCGCACAAAACAAAATGTATGGTCCTAGCATCAAGACAGAAACATCAACGACAGCATCTTATGTTGAGCCTAAAAATGAGTGAAACCTTGATCGAGCAGGTTACCGAACACCGTGTCTTAGGCGTGATCATTGATGAGAACTTTAAATGGCAATCACATATAAATCATGTTTGCAAACAGTTGGCTCGCAATTTGTTTTTACTCAATAAACTCAGTTATTATGTTGAACCACACATCCGGAAATTATTTTTTGAAGCCCATTGCCTCTCTCACATCAACTATGCGTCCACTGTCTGGAGTGGTGCCGGTGAAAATCACATAAAAAAGATCAACTCTATGCATAGACGGGGAATTAAGCTGATTCTTCCCGACAAGTCTCTATCAACCACGGGCAAATTCGCAAAACTAATGATGTTACCACTGCAGAGCCAACTGACCTATAATAAGGCAGTACTAATGTTTAAAGTCCATGCAAACATGGCGCCAACATATCTTGCTGAGTTTATCCAAATGGCAACAACACGATATGATTCAAATAATTACATTTTACCACGTGTCCGCATTGATTTGTTCAAATCTAGTTTTGCATTTTTTGGTCCATCTGTGTGGAACTCTCTTCCTCCGTCTGCCAAAACATGTCAATCACTGCCGTCCTTCAAATCAGCAATACTTAAACATTTACTTGAACAATAAATCTGACCTTTTGACCATAGTCTCAACGCCCTACTTTTATGCTTGCCTCTATATTAGCTAATGAAAATGTGTGTGTGTGTGTGTGTGGGGGGGGGGGGGGGGTGGATGTGGGTGTGCGCGTGAGTGCGTGTATGTGTGGGCGTGTGCATGCATGTGAGCGCGCGTGCATACGTGTCTGATTGTGTTGTGTAATTTTTTTTTTTTTTTAAATTCTATAATTATTATTCTTATTACTATTGTTATTGTTAATATTATAATGTTGCTATATTCTTCATTGTTTCTGTCATTATTAGTGTGTGCAGTCTGTTAAGTTGAATGTTGTAGAATAGCAAGGACAGATTGGAAGAATAGGCACTGCCTAAAATCTCTATCCTTGAGTAATAAAGTTTTTGAGTCTTGAGTCTTGAGTCTTGAGTCTCTCTCTCTCTCTCTCTCTCTCTCTCTCTCTCTCTCTCTCTCTCTCTCTCTCTCTCTCTCTGTAATGTCAGAGATCCACCACCAGGCGCTGTGTGTGAAGAAGCTGACTGGTGGCTATTCCATCCTGTGTAGAAGAACAGGTCATAGGTCATGGTGTGCAGTCTGTACTAGTTAAATGGACAATGGAGAGAGAGAGAGAGAGAGAGAGAGAGAGAGAGAGAGAGAGAGAGAGAGAGAGAAAGAGAGAGAGAGAGAGACAGACAGACAGACAGACAGACAGACAGACAGGCAGGCAGGCAGGCAGGCAGGCAGACAGAGACAAGAAGTCCAGCAGTCGTTTGGCCTTCCCATGGTCTGTCATGGCTCTTCATTGCAGATGACACCTTGCCTGTCGCCCACCTGGTGGACATCCGGTCCACGGTCCAGTCCAGTGACCCCCTGGCCGGCTCCGCACCTTTCCTGAGGACCGTGGAGGAACAGAAAGAGGCAGCGCAAACTTTAGAGAGGTAGGACACCCAGCCTTCCTCTCTCATTCTGTCGTCACCATGGCCACGGCACAAAGGAAGCGTCATGGAAGAAACGGGAGATAACAGATTCCATGAGGAAGCCAGAGAATCCTACTATCCGTTTTTTTTTTTCTATCCATGTTTTCCAGAAACCTTAACTAATGGTCTGAGCATTAGCATTTTGGAGAAGCCAAGGTCCCGTGTGCTTTGTGCACATGGCGCGTGTTAGAGAAACCACAGTATGAGTGCGTTGTTCCTGTCAGAATCCCAGAGAAAAACCCACATTTTCCCCCTTATCTTTTATTTTAGGAAACAAAAACATGACTTGGCAGAATACCTCGGGTTGCACCACACTACGGCGAGATGCACCCGTTGGGAAAATTCGCCGGATTTTAGATGAAAGCTTTTTATGTGATGATGAATACATGCATACATAGAACGACACGATGGACATATACATAACAATACGATGGAGAAACAATACAATGAAGATATACATAACAATACTACACAAATGTCTATGTATTGCAGTAAGTCAGTGATATCTATGCCTTCAAACAGGAGACTGAGAACGGGATGGTAGCGGAGGGGGAGATGATGATTGTTCCGAATCAGCCGATGTCGGCCAACGCATTTGGTTGTTTTTTGCTTAAGAGATTTTTTTTTTCTTTTCGGGTCAAATAGATCATGTGTTACCTGGATGAAGATCAGAACAAGTCGTTTTTTAAGACTCCCATCATAAAAAGAGGACTGTCAGCTGAGGCTAATTCATGTGTTAGCCTACTTGTTTATTGTTCATGTGTCACCCTACTTGTTTATTGTTCATGTGTTACCCTGCTTGTTTATTGTTCATGTGTCACCCTACTTGTTTATTGTTCATGTGTTACCCTGCTTGTTTATTGTTCATGTGTTACACTACTTGTTTATTGTTCATGTGTTACCCTACTTGTTTACTGTTCATGTGTTACCCTACTTGTTTATTGTTCATGTGTTACCCTACTTGTTTATTGTTCATGTGTTACCCTACTTGTTTATTGTTCATGTGTTACCCTGCTTGTTTATTGTTCATGTGTTACCCTGCTTGTTTATTGTTCATGTGTTACCCTACTTGTTTATTGTTCATGTGTTACCCTACTTGTTTATTGTTCATGTGTTACCCTACTTGTTTATTGTTCATGTGTTACCTTACTTGTTTATTGTTCATGTTCATGTGTTACCCTACTTGTTTATTGTTCATGTGTGTTTGTTTGGGTCGAATATTGCACATGAATTTTGGTGCCGAAACCGGAGAAGAAAGGAGACAAGAAACGGGAAGACTTGCATCTTGTTCTGTTAGGTTCAGTGACAGTACTTCGTGGTGGAACGTTTTTTCCTGTTGTTAACATGTCTTAGAACTTGGAGCAACGGATGAAAGGAAGAATTGCTGCTCGTGGATTGTTGTCACGTTCGTGCCGTACGTTGGAAGACCTCTGCAAAATGAGTCAGTGGTCCCTCAGACAATAAGTGACGCTTAGGGAGAGTTTAATGAAAGATTATGGAGACTAGAAGAAACTCAGACCGCAGTGGAGCTACTCATTGAAGAAAAAGATATAGAAGCAAACACTGAAGCGGCTGCTGTGTTCAGAGAAAAAGCCAGAGCTGTTAGACTCAGTGCTTTTCAAAGAACAACTCGAGAAACGAATCCAGTTCACTGTACAGTGTGAGTGTGGCGGAGGCAAATTAATTGAAATTAGAGCTTCCTACCTCCAGTGGTGATATCAAAGGATGAACATCTTTCTGGGAATAGTTCCAAGCCGTCGTAGACCGCAGAGAGTTGCCAGACATTACAAAGTTTTTTTTTCTGCTTCCGCTCTCTTCTTGAGGGTGAACAAAGTCGGCCATTTCATGACTTTCGTTAAATGCTGCTAAGTATAAGAGCGCGCGGGAGCTTTTGAAGCAACGCTATGGTCGTCCTGAACGTAGCATTTTCTCCACATTCAAGATCTGTTATCTCTGGAGATGCCACAGAGGCCAACAGTCGAAGAACTATGGAAAATATGCAACAGTCTTCATGCACATATTCATAGTCTGGAAGCACTTGAAATTTCCAGTGAGCAGTATGGTGTTATCCTCACCCCTCTCATTTTGTTACACCTATCCTCGGATCTTCGCCTCTTCTGGGCAAGAGATGGCGAGTCGCACGAGCGAGATTTGCCATTCCTCATGGACTTCCTGAAGAAGGAAAATAGGGAACGCTCGTCGACTTTCGTCAATGACGAGTCCCAGAACTCCAGCAGGGCAACACCCATCACTTCAGCTCTGCATACAGCTTCAGACCGGCGAACCTGAAGGCAGTGGATGCCTTCTCAGGACTGTTTGTTTTTGTTTGAAGGCCTTACATTTGTCTTTCACCATAAGAGTTGTTCTGAGTCTGATTTCTCGGCTGTCTGATTCTTTGGGGTTTCTCACACCATTCATCATGACGGCTAAATGTCTGTTCCAACAGATCTGGCGCCTAGGCTTGGACTGGGATCAGGTTCTGCCTGGTGATCTACAAGAAACATTACAGTGGATGAAAAGTCTTGATGTCTTGAAAGGGTGGAGGATTCCACGACGAGACGCTTTGGAATGAGATTCTCACATACTAGCTACATTGGTTTGGTGATGCTTCTCAACAGGCATAACTGTGGAGCGTGTGTGTATCTGGTGATTCAGCTTCTGGACAACAAAGAGAGTTCTTCCTTGGTCATGTCCCGTGCAAAGATGGACCCTCTGAAAAGAATCGGCTCGCCTCGTCTGGAACATCTGGGTGCTGTACTTTATGCAAGGCTACTGATGCAAGTTAGGCAGGTGTTGAAATTGTCTGATGACACTGAGTGTCATTGTTGGACAGATTCTGCTGTTGCTCTGGCGTGGATTCCGAGTGATCCATACAGGTGGAAGACCTTTGTTGGCAACAGAGTTGCCGAATTTCAGTCTTGGCAGTCTGACTCAGTGGCATCATTGTCGTGGAAAGGAAAATCCAGCGGAGTTGGTCACACGTGGCGTTTCAGCTGAGGAGCTGTTGAAGTCCAGACTCTGGCTTCATGGCCCGACGTTCCTAGCATCTGGTGTTGATGGTGCTTCTGAGCGCACTGTGTCAGTTTCCCAAGACTCAAGGGAACAGCAAACGGTCCGTGATGAAGTTTGTTCGGACAGAGCAAAAGAAAGGTTACGCCACATGTGTTGACAGCCTTGGAGGAAGGAGAAGCTGAAACTCAAAGTCCTGCAGTAGTTTTGACAGGAACTGTTCCAGGTTCAGTCATTGGCGTTGAAAGGTACAGCAACTTGACAAAGACCATGCGAGTGATGGGCTGTGTCCTGTGATTTGTTTATAATCTGAGGGTTTCAAGTGATCAAAGGAGACCAGGTGATATGTCTTACAAAAAGCTTTCAGAGGCCAAAGTTTAGTTATTGAAACATAGGCACAGAGTATCTATGATAGGAAGTGAAGGCTTCGTGAAATGGAAAATCAGTTTCCCACGAGTCTTCTGTTTTCAAACTCTCTTCATTTCTAGTACGGGATGGTCTGCTCCGTGTTCAGTGAAGGCTTCAGTTTGCAGGTTTGCCAAGCTCAGCATCTGATCATAGTACCGAAAAGTCATCTGAGCTTGCTGTTAGCTCGTCATGTTCATCCAGCCGTGAAGCACGCTGGCGTGAATAGCATGCTGGTGCAGCTCAGGAATCAGTGTTGGATTGTGGATGTTCGACGCAGCTGCGAAAGAGTAACGAAGGAATGCATGTCTTGTCAGCGTTTAGACGCTTCTCCTGGTGTTCAGACCATGGCACCTTTGCCTGAATGGAGAGTACAACAGGCTCCACCTTTCCCTGTGACAGGGTTAGATCATGCGGGACTATTGTATTGTTGTGATTTTCCAGGTATGAAATTCTATGTTCTCCTGTTCACCAGTGCAGTTACCAAAGCGGTACATTTGGAACTGGTGGATTCCGTGTCTTGTGAAGCGACTGGGATGGCATTGCATTGTTTCTTCACACGTAGAGGTATGCTACCTGTGTTGATGTCAGGCAATGCAAAGGGGTTTCAAGCAGCAAGAGCTCAGTTGATGACTATCCAGGGTTCTGATGCTCCAGAATGGAGATTCATGGCTCCTCTGGTCGGAGAGCTCCTCGTGCACTATGGGGGGTTGGCTGGTGGGAGAGGCTGATGGCCTTGATGAAATCGGCTCTGAAGAGGTCCTTGGATATGAGGTCTGTATCAATGCAAGAGTTGGAAACACTTCGACATGAGGTTGAGGCTTGTATTAATTCAAGACCCCTCACATTTGTGGGAGATGGGCAGGAACCCCTTTGACCCCTTCTCCTTTCTAGTTGGGCCGATCTCCATACTGGAAACTGGCAGCTAATTCAGCTGACTGGTCTGTAAGTCCCCGGGATCTTGTGGAAAGGCAAGAGTTGAGACATCAAATGTTTGATCAGTTTTGTAAATTAATTTTTCTCCTTGCAAAAATCAGCATTTTACAAAGGTTCATAGCACTTCACTTCACGTCAGCATACGACTCACACCACTTGTTTTAACAGCCAAACATTTACACAAGATACCAGAATCAGTTTCCGTACCAAGTGTTAACATATTTGCAAGGAAAGAATTTTCAAGGATTAATTCAAAACAGAAAAAACAAACAGACAAAACAAAACAAAACAGAAACAACAGAGAGAGAGAGAGAGAGAGGGGGAGAGAGAGAGAGAGAGAGAGAGAGAGAGAGAGAGAGAGAGAGAGAGAGAGAGAGGACATTGACAAAGCCATCCGGGGATCCAAAGTTACATGCATATCAAGTAACACAGACTAGCCCCTCAACATATGTTTGATCAGTTTTGGTTCTGTTAGGTGATTGAGTACATCCATAGTCTCCCTCCTTGTAAGGATGGACCAGTCAGAAGCAGTGTCAAAGTGGGATCTGTAGTTCTGCTTAGAGAGGAGGAAAAAACCAGACTGGGATGGTTTCTCGAGATGGTGCAGGCAGTCAGTCCATCCAGGAAGGGATGGTTTCGTACGAACAGTTGACGTGAAAACTGCGAAAGGTGTTCTCTCCAGACAAGCGCAGAAACTCCATGATCTTGAGTTAACTGAGCCCATGAGTGAACCCTCCCTAACCTCTTCTCCCATCAGAGAAAAGGAAAGTTCAAACAAGTTCTCAGATAACACCGAGTTTGACACAGTTACGGCAAACTCACCAGCATGGACACTGACACCAACACACACTGTAGTATGCTAGTGAAAGCTCTACTAGGCCTAAAGACATTATTCTGGACAATGAGTATGTGTCTCACCATGGACGTTCCCTGAAAAGGCCTGTGAAAGTGGACTTGTGAACATGAACAGTCAGTTGCAGTTGAAGTATTTTGTTTAGTGTTCCGAGACTGTGAAAGAGTGTGACTGCTATAGTATTATGTGCGGAGACTGTAACTAAACAAAAGTCAACAGAAAGACATTTACAAATCCACAAAGATATATACACATAAAGAACCGATGTGATTTTTTTTTTATCTAGCTTCAAAGGCATTATTTTAAGAATTTCAGAACAGTTCATGATTGAAAGTTACTGCTGTGGATATTTAAGTTAATGGACATTAATTGTTGATAGTCCAATCAGCCTTTTAAGGAGACTAATCTGACTATTTGCATTAATCAAATCAAATACACATCGCACCTCCTGACTTACTCCTTCCCCACCCGATACCCGTTTTCGTTTGTGTGTGTGTGTGTGTGGTGTGTGTGTGTGTGTGTGTGTGTGTGATGTGTGTGTGTGTGTGTGTGTGCAGGATTACAATATTTGTTATTTTCCCTCAGCATACATTTTATAGAAGCGATGTGACTATATCACTTTACTGTCAATTCGTTCTCATTTACACATTTATAGACATTGCATGAATAATACAAATCAGAACAATGTGACAGCTTCTTATGCAGACTGTGTTCTGTCCATCTTCTCTGCCGCCTCATTGCATTGACCATGCATTCATTCGACACCCCATCACAGCCACATCTGGTCAATCCCACACGTCACGCATTCATTCGACACCCATCCAGCCACAGCTGGTCAATCCACCACAGCCACCCCATTCATTCCGACACCCCATCCACAGCCACAGCCTGGTCAATCCTCCACAGCAAGCCATTCATTCCGACCCCATCTCCACAGCCACAGCCTGGTCAATCCCACACAGCCACGCCATTCATTCCGACACCCCATCCACAGCCACAGCCTGGTCAATCCCACCACAGCCACGCCATTCATTCCGACACCCCATCCACAGCCACAGCCTGGTCAATCCCACCACAGCCACGCCATTCATTCTGACACCCCATCCACAGCCACAGCCTGGTCAATCCCACCGCAGCCATGGCACCGGCAATCCATAGGGAGAAGTTCATATCAAGTAGTCAAGGAGCAACCCTCTGGAGGAGACTCTGCACTGCTGCCGAGTCACTTCAGTGGTGTTCCAGTGGCGCCTGTTCTGATCTAACATACACAGGACACCGCCAACTAGGCCCCCTACAGATGACAATAATTGCTTTGTCGCAGAGCCGGTGTGAGTGAGCTCACCCTCTAGAGGGTGCCACCACGTCCGTCTAACGACAGACCCCATGGACTCGCTGATACCAGTGACCCCAACAGAATCAACCCAAGCGCACAGATGTGGAGAGGACATCAAAACTGAGGTCACCATGAAAGCAGGGCATGAAGGGCAACAAAATTTGAGACTTTTTATGCTCATCAATGAGAAAGAGGATCATGACGAGGATTCTACAGAATTACATTCTGGTCTGAGACTGCATAACAGGGCTGTACTGTATGCTTCCTTTCATAGTATATCCCGATGTCAACCAGGTCTGAGAGATACAGACACCTGCAGTGTTGGTCAGGAAATTTGAGCAACACTCTCAGAGACGCATCCATTAAGTGGATGAAACTCGACTGTGTGGTCCCAGTATTCCCGACTGAGCCTGTAGGAAACTCAACTCAGGGTAGGAGCTGGTCGGGGCAGAAAAATCCCACATGGCTCTGATGCGAATCGAACCCACGATCACCCAGCCGGGAGTCTGCGATGCTAACCACTTCGCCACGGTGCCCGGTTTGCCGGGAGACTTGATTTTTGCTTTGCCAGCCAAGAACTAGCCGAAAATTTTATTTCATGTGATGTCCTGTCTGTGGCTAATACGGACCACAGAGCACTAATAACTGCAATGGATAATCATTAATTTGTCAGAGGGCCTGGTCACTGGCGTACTAATAACAGGCTTCCCAAAGATGCCATTTTGTTAAGAAAATGGATAGATGAAAATAAACAAATGAATGGGAAATCAGGGGACTGATGCAAAAACACACACACACACACACACACACACACACACACACACACACACACACACACACACACACACACACACAAAACCCACGTCTGTTTAGAGTGTGGAGAATTTAGAGCATGGAACAAACCAAACAAACTTTTAGACTTACAAAATAATCTTCAAATGACGGAACAGTTGTGTGCAAATGATCCTGATAATGAACAGTATCAAAACGAAATTATGGAAATGAAGAAAAGAACTTGAAATATTTTCACTTGAAAAAGCTAGCGGAGCTCGAATAAGGGCAAGGCTTAAACGAGTGGAAGAAGGACAAAAAACAAACACAAAATACTTTCCAGGTGTGGAAAAAGTTTGTGTCAGTCAAAATGTAATAACACAAATACTGAAGGAAATTGGCGAAATTGTTACAAATCAGTCACAAGCGATGAAAGAACTGATAAAATCCTATTCACCACTGTACTCTAAATCTGTAGAAGAAGAGGAAAACGTGAAAGAAAGACTGAACGATTTCATTAGAAATGAAGCATTTACACGCTTTGAAGAGGAGGAGTCTGCTACCTGCGTAGGTCTGATGAGCAAACAAGAAACAGGATTGGCTTTAATCACATTGTCACAGAGTGGAGTGAGGGGTGCTTGTAAATAGATCTGTTAAATCCGTCTCCTGGATGTCTGAAGGCATGTAAGTTGTTTGTGTATTTTTATCAAATCTTTCTTTCACTCACTCACACCACCCTACAACATAACAGCCCAAACAGGGATTTAGTGAGGAGTGCACATTTAATAACAAAGAGATGGAAAATAATAATTCATAGCTTCACTCATGACACATACAGTAAAAAGAGGGAGAAGAATTCATATTATCATTCATGACATGATACAATAACAACATCAACAAAACAAAGGATTTCTAACTTTCTCAAAGAAAATGATCATTGGAGTATTTCCGGATATGATTCCGGATATCACATCGCAGGTCAGGTGTGTTGCTGTCCAAGCTGGGGTTGACTTGCACAGAGAGAGAGAGAGAGAGAGAGAGAGAGAGAGAGAGAGAGAGGAGAGAGAGAGAGAGAGAGAGAGAGAACCACTCTGACCTCAATTTCGGATGCGCTGAAGGCAGTCCACACAGTACCACTTCTGAAACTGGGCACAGAAGAGGAAAACTGGTTCCACACCTGCGACTGGGCACAGGGGGAACTAAGTCGAACAGTTGAGCATGGTTAGTCGCCAAAGAGGAGACACCAAAGGGAGACACGGCGCTCAGAAGGTAGGCAAGCCTACTGGCTGTCAGCCACCAGGGAGACACGGCAGCTCAGAAGGTAGGCAAGCCTACTGGCTGTCAGCCACCAGAGAGACACGGCAGCTCAGAAGGTAGGCAAGCCTACTGGCTGTCAGCCACCAGGGAGACACGGCAGCTCAGAAGGTAGGCAAGCCTACTGGCTGTCAGCCACCAGGGAGACACGGCAGCTCAGAAGGTAGGCAAGCCTACTGGCTGTCAGCCACCAGGGAGACACGGCAGCTCAGAAGGTAGGCAAGCCTACTGGCTGTCAGCCACCAGGGAGACACGGCAGCTCAGAAGGTAGGCAAGCCTACTGGCTGTCAGCCACCAGGGAGACACGGCAGCTCAGAAGGTAGGCAAGCCTACTGGCTGTCAGCACCAGAGAGACACGGCAGCTCAGAAGGTAGGCAAGCCTACTGGCTGTCAGACACCAGGGAGACACGGCAGCTCAGAAGGTAGGCAAGCCTACTGGCTGTCCGACACCAGAGAGACACGGCAGCTCAGAAGGTAGGCAAGCCTACTGGCTGTCAGCCACCAGGGAGACACGGCAGCTCAGAAGGTAGGCAAGCCTACTGGCTGTCGCACCAGGGAGACACGGCAGCTCAGAAGGTAGGCAAGCCTACTGGCGTCAGACACCAGGGAGACACGGCAGCTCAGAAGGTAGGCAAGCCTACTGGCTGTCAGAGACGAAGGCCACTGGGAGAGAGAAGGCAAGTCCTGGCCTCCAAGAAAGCTGCCACACCACAGGAGGGGGATAGAAGGACCGCTCAGGCACTCCCACCAGAGCACACACAGCTAACCGGACCAGTACCCCAGGGAGACAACGAAAAATCCCTACAAAGTAAACAGTATTATCAATACTCTACCAACTATTCAACATCAAAAGTACTGATAGATTAGGAAGACAACTCGGCAAAAATCACACGAACAACGAGCATACTGAACTGAGCACTTCCAAGAACAATCACAATATTACACAATCTGAACATTTTGATCTAAAATGTTTAAAGAAATCACTATCAGTTAACTACGACTGACTTTCAACGAATCAACATGGTTCGAAAAAATATTCTTAACCTCGGGGGGGGGGGGGGGGGGGGGGGGGGGGGGGGGGGGGGGATTAAACGAGCACAACCCGACCAACAAGCGGTGACAGAGAGCGTACCGAATAGATGTGACTGACTCCAAAGCCATACTCGATCTGTGCAAGTCTACCCGTTGATTTTGTCAGTCTTCGCTGGTGAGTAGTGTTCACCGGAAACAAGAAGAAAACACATTCTCTCTGGCTATGCACACAGCAGATGTGCGTAACTCGTCGAGAATCGTGTCTGTGACACACATGCAAAATGGATCTGCACAAGGTCATGAAGAAAACATTGGAGAAAACTGGTCAAAAGAATTGAAACACTTCAGAATTAATCAACACATGGAGCAGGAGAGATTTGGGAATTTATGGGAAAATAGTAATAATAAAATGCTTCATGTTGAGCCAGTTTATATTTGTAATGCAGTCTGCTAGTCTGCCTAAGAAGGTTTTAACAACAATGAACAGAACCTTATATGACTTTATATGGCAAAAGAAGACTTCCAATAAAGAGGCGTTTGAAAAGATAAAAAGGAAAATAATGGAAGCTGATATCAGCCAAGGAGGAGTCAAGATGGACAACATTTTTAGGATACAAGAAAGTTTTCATTTACAGTGGATTGGTAAATATTTACGGCAACAAATGATAACTGGAGCTCTATTCCCAAATGGCATCTCATAAAACTAGAGAGCAGCATGGGTGGCTTTCACATGAACATGCTAACATCACGTTGTCAGATTAATAGCCCATTTGGCAAGAGGTGGTTTTCACGTATTTAGACCACAAAACGTTGGCGAACGAAACTGAGGTATCTCGACAAAACTTTCATGAACAGCTACTTTGGAATAATACACTGATCAATTAAAAGGCCATACGTTATTCTCTCCTTCTTGGAAACGATCAGGAATTGAACGAATGAAGGACATTATCAAAGAAAACGAACATAGAATACTGAGCAGCGAGGAAGTTCTGGAGAAGGTATTACACAATAGAACAAACGTTCTGTTTGAGTACAACGCCCTAGTAAATTCAATACCTGTCTCCTGGATCTGTGCACACCCTTACCTAGAAGAATTGATACAGCAAGACTTTGATTACAGGGTTTGTTGTTCAAAACTAAAACATATCAGAAAGACATTACAAGACAAACACAAGACGACTGAGAATTTAAAAACATGTGCTCATGCATTTTGACTCAGATATCTAAACTTTGAAATAGGCAAGGATTACAAGGTTACTGGCACATGCGACTACGAAAGAAATACATTAAGTGAGTTGCAGTGGAGAATAGTTCATACTATATACCCAACAAATATTTTGTTACATACCATGAAACTGGTGGGTGACATACGCTCTATGTGAAGAACTGAGGTGGATTATTTAGAACATTTCTTATACAGCTGTCCCCAGTCAAAGATTTCTGGAATAAGATTGATTGCTACGTTCGTGGTCAGACAGGTATCCGTATGAGTTTAAATATGTTTGACACTCAATTTGGAGTTAAGAAAATGCTTGTGAAAACGATGAACAAATACAAAATAAAGTCAACCACATCATCTTAATAAGGAAAATGTGTGTCAGTATAAGCAAGAAAACAAACACAAATACACCAATATTCATGATTTTTTTAGCATTAAATACAGTGCAGAGTATTAAGACTGAATGATTTCTCAGACATTGACTTTGGTCAACACAGAAAGAATATAGTCAACCGAAGGTAATGCATAGGAGAGGAAAGGGGGGGGGGGGGGGGGGGGCGGGGGTGGTGATAGAAAGCAAAATAGATATATGACCCCCACCTCTCTCTCTCTCTCTCTCTCTCTCTCTCTCTCTCTCTCTCTCTCTCTCTCTCTCTCTCTGTGAATGTTGTGTTGTCAGTATTACATGATGTTGTTTTCTACCCCTGCACACCCAGCGGATCCCGTGCAAAAACAGCAGAGCCTATAGACCCTGGGTCCATACCCGTGTGTGTGTGTGTGTGTGTGTGTGTGTGTGTGTGTGTGTGTGTGTGTGTGTGTGTGTGAGTGATATGGCTTTTTGTCTTGTTTACGTCACAGATGGGTGGGAAGGTCAAGGACGCCAACGACATGCATTCCAATGACTCGATGCCACCACCATGCTCTTCAGCCTTGAGGGGGAGTAAGGGAGGGGTTGGTGGGGAGAAGCATGCTCTTTCATCCCCTCTGTTTCAGACGCCATGCTTCAGCATCAAATGAAGAGACACTAACACTCTTGGCAGATTAATTCCCCTAGCGTCTTGGGGAATAAAAAAAAGAGAAAAAAGTAAAAAGTGAAAAACCTGCAAATTACAATGGCCTGTATGAAGTTGGTATATTTTGCTCTCTGTGCAGATTATTTTTCAAAGCCCAGCCTGAGTACAGGTGCAGGAATACTCAGCTCACGAAGAGCGATAAAGGAGGGGGCGGCAAAAGGCATATCTGCAAAGACGGCAAGTTTGAAGTCAGACGACCCTGCCTCGTTTACTCTTTTGGGTAAAATGCACCGTTTCTGACATATTACATTTTCATTCCCTGTATAGACGTGACTGACAATTGGAGTGGGGTAAGTGTGTGTGTGTGTGTGTGTGTGTGTGTGTGTGTGTGTGTGGTGTGTGTGTGCAAACAATACAACAATGACCATGAAGGTCGTGACAAAGTGCAAGTTGAGCGTTTAAAGGGAAGAAATGGGGAAACAAATTGTTCAGCAAAAAGGGGGAAATAATGACACATTCTAAACTACAACAACAGAAAGAACAACAACAAAAACAACAACAAAAACAACAACAACAAGAGGCACACTCGCTCTCTCTCTCTCTCTCTCTCTCTCTCTCTCTCTCTCTCTCTCTCTCTCTGTTTTCATGTATTTCCGCAAGCTTGATGACCTTATTAAGAAATGTTCTTTTTTTCTTCACTAGTATAGTTAATGATGAAGCGGTCGGTGATGATAGATGTGACAGTGCAGGAAAGATTTATAGCAGTGAATATGTGTGCCTGGGTGAGGCACTAGTGTTTAGGATCATGTTGTTACTTAAAAAGAAAAAAAACAAACCAACTGCATAGGCCTATTCATTTTGAGTGACGAAAAGCACGTCATTATTTTCTTTGTCATTTGAATGGCTTCCAGCCTCATCATTATTATTTACGTAATCCGTTACAATTTATGTTTCTTTGCAATATATACCTTTTTTTGACACACCTTGCCATCGGTGTACAACAAACTCATTGTTCAGTCACATGACCAGGGTTCGACCCGTGGTCATGTGCACTGAACTCCAGTTCACTCAGTAGCAACACCACCGCTGACTAAGACGGACGAAGGTCTGTCGAAAGCTCCAAGTAAGAGCTTATTTCCCAGCTGAGTGACCTGTCTAAATCTAGTAGTCGTTATGTCTACCCCTCAGCAGTTAAAACTTCCACAACGTCTCGTACGCGATTTCGACCGGACGGTCATCAGGACTTTTCATGAACTGGAAGGAGCGCCCCGAGCCTTAGCGAGATTCCGAAATCATCTGCATTTCATGCTACACTGTAAACATCAAGGTGTTGTACCACCAGTTTAAAAATCAAGTCATCAGTCAAAGGAAAAGCTGCAAGCAACATCTTATTCCGTATGGAACGGGCCCTGATGAACGAGCGCGTAAAGCAGATTAATCTGAGGATTGAGGGATTAGAACAGCATATCTATCTTTGTTCAAACAGGTTTAGTGCAAACGTTCTGACTGAGATATTAGCGGAAGTGAAGGACTGGCTTGAGTCAATTCTAAACTTGGAATGGAACAAAGTGTGTATGCGCCAGAGAAAGAAGTTCGAGAAACTAATGGCGAGATCGAAGCGTGACAAGAACGATCACATTCCAGTTGTACCTGTGACTGAAGAAGAGACACGCAGGGTGAAGAAGAGATGGGTTGTGAATCTATTGGAACATGAACTTTCTGACTCTGAACAGTGAGTGCTGGAAAAGGGACTCAATTTGCTGTGACCCCGGACAAACTCCCCATCATGGACTACATCACGTGTATCGAAACTGCCTGCAGACAGAGAGGCCTGCATACAGAAGAGGCATCCCACCTGATGTCGGAATGTGTCAACATCCTAAAGCAAGTACATCCGCCGAAACCCAACATTTCTGTTGAGGAGAGGCGTGCATTGGCCCGACTTAGGAAAGACGACACGATTTTGATACTCACGGCAGACAAGGGTTGGTCCACAGTCATCATGCCCAAGTCCATGTACCATGACAAAGCCAGCCAACTGTTGGATGACAAGAAAACATACCAGCCTCTCAAGAAAGACCCCACCAACAGGTAAGCCACCAAGCTCAAGGATCTGCTCAAACGTCTCAAGGAGGCGGGTGGACTTTCCCTTGACCTTTACAGGAAACTGTACCCATCAACCACTGATGTTCCCAAGTTCTATGGCCTTCCTAAGGTGCACAAGAAAGACGTCCCTCTCCATGCTGTAGTCGCTTCCAGAGGTTTCCTCATGTATGAGACGGTGAGATTTGTGGCAGACATCCTGTCTCCTTTGGTTGGCATGATGGAACACCACATCACCAACAGTGTGGACTTGGTTCAGAAACTGGCGGACTAAACCCTTTCTCCTGATGGGTGTCTGGTATCATATGATGTTTTGGCATTGTTCACCAGTGTCCCCATCGAAGGAAGCATCCACATTATCTAAGCAAGACTCCAGGATGACGACACTCTGCCCCAGCATACTATACTTTCCATGGACAGCGTCTGCGAGCTCCTGGCTTGCTGCCTCAGCACCACCTACTTCACGTTTCAAGATAACTTCTACCAGCAGACCACAGGACCGGCCATGGGCTCTCCAGTCAGCCCCATTGTAGCCAACCTCTTCATGGAGGACTTCAGGGAGAAGGCCCTGGCATCGTACCATTCCCCTCCACACTACTGGGGCCGCTACATGGACGACACCATGACCATCCTCAAGCGGGAGCTGGTGGAAGACTTCACTAACCATTTGAACAGTCAACACCCTGCTATCAAATTCACTCATGAGGTGGAGGAGAACAACTCGATTGCCATGCTAGACACACTCATCACATGGACAGAGGACAGCCTCTCCTTCAGTGTGTACTGCAGACCTACCCACACCGACCAGTACCTGCAGTTTGAAAGCCACCAGCCACTGGAACACAAACTCGGAGTGATACACACCCTCACCATCAGGCCAACACCATCTGCTCTACTCAGGATGCCAAAGACCAGGAAATGGAACACCTCAAACTGGTTCTCACCATATCGGGCTATGAGAAGTGGGCGTGGAACATCCTGGCTGGTAGAAAGATCACACTGCATCCTACCACCAAACAAGACCAAACCAGGCGTAAAGGACATGTCACCATCCCCTATGTCCATGGTGTGACCGAAGCCTTGAGCAGGAAGATCAGGAAAACCAGCATCTCCGTACATCCCAAACCTATCAACACCATCGCAGCCAGCAGGTCGCCCCCAAGGACAAAACTGACAAACTGGACAAGTCTGGAGTTATCTACCAAACAGACTGTCGTGACTGTGAAGAGAACTATGTCGGGGAAACTGAGAGAAACCTTTGAAAACGCTTGACAGAACACAAAAGTTAATCATCACCAGTAGACGCCCACTGACTGCCCAGCAACATCAGTTCGAATATGACAACATCAGCGTTCTCGACCGTGAAAATAGATGGTTTCAGCGTGGGGTGAAAGAGGCTATCCATATTGCCGCTAACAACCCCACACTCAACCAGGACCGGGGCAGACATACCTCGCCATTGGTGTACAGCACCCTCATTGTTCAGTCACATGACCAGGGTTCGACCCGTGGTCATGTGCACTGAACTCCAGTTCACTCAGTAGCAACACCACCACTGACGAAGATGGAAGGAGGTCTGTCGAAAGCTCCAAGTAAGTGCGTATTTCCCAGCTGAGTGAGTTGTCTAAATCCTGTAGTCGTTATAACTTTTTTCGGCGCAGCAAATATTACTGTACACCCCCTTGATATAAAGGCTATGTAAGCCATTGTTAATAAAAACGTATCTGAAGCTTCTCTCTCTCTCTCTCTCTCTCTCTCTCTCTCTCTCTCTCTCTCTCTATATATATATATATATTATATATATATATATATATTTGCGTGAGTTTTGTCATATGCGTATGTAAAAATATGTGTGTGTGTGTGTGTGTGTGTGTGTGTGTGTGTGTGTGTGTGTGGTGTGCATGCGTGCCTACATGCATGTGTGAGCGTGCATGAGCGCGTGTGTCTGTGTATGTGTGTGTGTGTGTGTGTGTGTGTGTGTGTGTGTGTGTGTGTGCACGCACATGTCTGTGTATGTATGTGTGTGTGTGTGTGTGTGTGTGTGTGTGTGTGTGTGCCAGAGTGTGTGCATGTGCGCACACGTGTCTGTGTATGTGTGTGTGTGTGTGTGTGTGTGTGTGTGTGTGTGTGTGTGTGTGTGTGTGTGTGATTCCAGCATTGCGTACGATTTCACATTCGACGACGCCGCCGCAGAAATGGGCTGCGATGTACTTTCCTTTGATCCCAGGTATGTTGGTGACAAGAGTGATGACAACAACACAACACAACACAAGACTGAACAAAACGAACTAACAACACCGAGAGAAATAGAAGCATGTCCTGGTCAATGCAAACCATGGCTTGTAATGTCTTTAACTGATCAAACACACACACACACACACACACACACACACACACACACACGCACACACACACACAACGCACACACAGATAGATAGATAGATAGATAGATAGATAGGTAGATAGATAGATACAAACAAACAAACAAGCATCTTCGGATCAGTTGAAGAATTTTCATTAATCAACGTTGTATACATTGTCAGCTCTCTCCGCGGTCCCTCTCATTTCTGACTCACAGTGTGAGGTGAGAGAAAAGAAGGACATAACGACACAGAGAAGGATTCACAATGTGGGATGTTGTATAATCACAATGTGGGATGTTGTATAATCACAATGTGGGATGTTGTATAATCACAATGTGGGATGTTGTATAATCACAATGTGGGATGTTGTATAATCAGAATATGGGATGTTGTATAATCAGAATGTGGGATGTTGTATAATCGGAATTCTTTGACTCGTGGAAATCACATCCATAAATTGACCAGCAAGGAGTGTTTCTCCATTCACATGCACAACAAAGATTCCACATTACTTACATATAATGTTTTCTACAGATTTGTTCAACCAGCATTGTATGAATCGTTTTTATTATCCATGTGGAAGTACTGTATGCATTACAATCCATGTGGAAGTACTGTATGCATTATGTTTATAATCCATGTGGAAGTACTGTATGTATTATGTTTATAATCCATGTGGAAGTACTGCATGTATTATGTTTATAATCCATGTGGAAGGACTGTATGCATTATGTTTATAATCCTTGTGGAAGTACTGTATGCATTGTGCTGATAATCCATGTGGAAGTACTGGATGCATTATGTTTATAATCCATATGGAAGTACTGTATGCATTATGCTTATAATCCATGTGGAAGTACTGTATGCATTATGTTTATAATCCATGTGGAAGTACTGTATGCATTATGTTTATAATCCATGTGGAAGTACTGTATGCATTATGCTTATAATCCATGTGGATGTACTGGATGCATTATGCTTATAATCCATGTGGAAGTATTGTATGCATTGTGCTTATAATCCATGTGGAAGTACTGTATGACTATGCTTATAATCCATGTTGAAGTACTGTATGCATTATGCTTATAATCCATGTGGATGTACTGTATGCACTATGCTTATAATCCATGTGGAAGTACTGTATGCATTATGCTGATAATCCATGTTGAAGTACTGTATGCATTATGCTGATAATCCATGTGGATGTACTGTATACATTATGTTTATAATCCATGTGGAAGTACTGTATGCACTATGCTTATAATCGATGTGGAAGTACTGGATGCATCATGCTTATAATCCATGTGGAAGTGGAGGCAAAATTGTTGTTTGACAATGAGTCCTAATAATTCTAATCCTAAACAGAACACATTTATGATATCTTATTGTTATTTGACAATGAGTCCTAATAATTCTAATCCTAAACAGAACACATTTATGATATGTTGTTGTTATTTGACAATGAGTCCTAGTAATTCTAATCCTAAACAGAACACATTTATAATATGTTATTGAACATCACCAAGATCCTTGAAATATCTCGGAACTTTTAAAGGATGCTTTGCTTACGATTCCATTAAATTTGTTGTTGTTGTTGTTGTCGTTGTTCTTCTTCTTCTTGTTCTAAAGTAGCAGTAATTGACGTTGTGCCGAAGCCTAAGCATAGGGCGTGTATAATGCCGTTTTTCAGTGTTGTTCCAAAACAGGTCGAAGGTGGACTTTGTTTATACAAAATAGCAGCGCGCTGGCCGTACTCATTGCGTTTCACAGTGTGTAGAGCAACAGAAGAACTCACACTGTTTCACTGGACTCAAGAAACTTTACTGTGTGGATTAATAACATAATTCTTCCATGTGGATTACCTGATGGATTTTGCATTCCCGATAAGTATACTTGATCTGTTTTCAAACTTTTGTTGTTGTTGAGAATTTATTGACATATTTCAACAAAACAAAACAGAAGAAACACCTACGGAAAAGAAAACTGTTACAACATTTAAAAGAAGAGATCGTTAACTTTCAAATGATTCAAGTTTGTATGTCTTTGTCTTTTTCAGTAAGTGTGTTGATTTTTTGTTTATATAAAAAAAGGCCAAATTAGACCATCCTAGCAATATTACTTGGTCCATTTGACTCCGTTTCCAAAGCTCCTTCTTACTGCATATATACAATAAACTAATAAATTCCAAGGATAAGTACCAAGCACCATTCCAGCAGCTTACAGGCAGCTTGGTGTTGCAATGACTGCAAGAAATATTCTATTATAAACAAAGCTTGCTCTTATGTCTTAGATTGAAGAAATAGGGGGAGACAAGCAATCATATCTGCAGTGGTAGATAATTCTGCCTAACTAACAGTATGTGCTTGAGTGGGTGAATGGGGAATAATAAATGCTTCATAAAATGAGCCTTCAGCAGGTTTATAGTCTCCAAGGGGGAGGCAATCTCCAATGTATATATACACTCTTTCAAATGACAAGACAAACAAGCAAGTTGTTATCTCACAACGTTTCAGCACTGGGCCTTCCTCAGGGCACGCTTTATTACTGCACTGACTCACAAACAATGCCTTTTCCTCCACCACTCCTCAAGAACAAAGCTCACGTGAGGTCAAGATTCAAAGTGTTTAGAACAATGTTCACAACATTTTCTCTAGTTCAGTCTCCATATTCTCTCGCATGCTCTAACCCAACTCACCAACAGTCCCCAGCTGTTAACCTACTCCCCACCCCCCTTCTCTCTATCTCTATCCACCCCCCCCCCCCACCCTTTCTCTCTCTCTCTCTCTCTCTCTCTCTCTCTCTTCTCTCTCTCTCTCTCTCTCTAGCAAGGTGTAATTACATAAATATAAGTACAACAACTATTATATTTACACGCGCGCGCGCGCGCAGCGCGCACACACACACACACACACACACACACACACACACACACACACACACACACACACACATGTATACAAAAAGATTCACATAAAAAAGCACAGAGGAAACAAGCATACATAAAGGTATATTCGTTAAGCCACCTTTTCCTCATATCCATCTTTAACACTACCCTCCCCCCACATACTCCCTATCCTCCCCCCCTCCCCCCCATGATAACACAAACATATATCAACACAGTTCGTTACACACACACACACACACACACACACACACACACACACACACACACACACACACACACACACACACACATTAATACATATAAGCATATAATCGCCAACACGTGCCCAAACACATTATCAGTACAAAAATTATGTACACAGCAGTAAATGATGAAAAGTCTGTTATCTTACTCTTGTTGGTTACTAACATATTGTAGAAATGGACATTAGACAATGATTAATTTAACTGCGTATTGTGAGTGGAAAAGTTTAGGATACAATGGGAACTTAAAAATGCATCCTTTCCTCAATGAAGAAAAAGAAAAGAGATAATACATTCTTGTACCGATAACATGCATTACACCACCAGGGAGGAAGGGGTGGGGGTGGAAATCGAATAGTGACTGAGAAAACGCTAGCAAACAGTGTTTAAGCCATCAGGCTGAATGGTACGCAATTTGTGGAACCAGAAAGCTTCCTGTTTGAGTCTATCCTCCACGTCATCTGACAGAACTTTTTCGATTGCGATGCAGCGGAGATTGAGGAGGGAGTGGCCTGGTTGATTGAAATGCTTAGTTACTAGAGTTCCAGAGTTGTTTTTTATGTTGGATCTGTGTTGGTAAAATCGAGTTTTAAGGGAGTTTTTTGTCTCTCCAACATACTGGCTGTGGGGACATTTATTGCAAAAAAGTAGATCAAATTAGTGGTTTCACAATCCATAGGATGCCGAATCGAAAAGGATTCGTCAGTTTTCGCACTGTAAAAGGAACCTGCTGGACAAGATGTTGTTTACAAACAACACATTTTTTTCTCACATGGAAAGCAGCCTGCTGGTTTTGTTTCTGACTGGCATATAAGCAGAGCAGAGGGCATAAGAAAATTTCTAAGGGTGCGGCTATTCCTTTCCCCCAGGATGGGGGGATCAGGAATAGCCTTTTGGAGTCGGAGACTGGACTGTAGGATTGGATGTAGCTCTTGGAACCATTTGCGGATGGGGGAATTGGTAGGGTTGTAAGTAGTAATTACTGGGATGCGCTCAGTGTGCTGTTGGGTTTGTACTGAAGTGCTGAACATCTTGGGAGACATCTGACTTTATCCAAGGCAGAAATCAGGCACTGTGCCTTGTAGCCACGTGCACGAAGCTGTTCAAACAGTTGGGTGTATCGTGACTCAAAGTCAGCGGCTTTGGAACACAAACGTTTCGAGCGCAGAAAGAGACTGTAGGGGAGATTTTGTTTGCAGTGGTGAGGGTGGCTTGAGGTGTAATGGAGGTAGGAATGAACATCAGTGGGTTTGCAATACAAATCTGTATGGATGTATCCGTCTTCTATTTTCAAGAGGATATCTAGAAAGGGGAGAGAGACTGCAGAAGAGCTGACGGTGAATTCGATGGTGGGATGGACTGTGTTAATGTACTGTGTGAATGTGTCAAGACCATGCAAACCACCATAACTCACTGCACACAGGGCAGGGCTATTGTTCAGCAGTTCCTGCTCGAGCCATCCCATGAAAAGATTGGCTACAACTGGGGCCATGGGAGTGCTCATAGCAGTGCCCGCTATCTGGTGGTACATTTGATCTTTAAAATAGAAAAAGTTGTTGTTAAGAACATGTTCGACTGCTTGGAGTATAGCCTGAGTAGGTGGAGCGTGAGGGAGAGGGTTGTTGTCGAGATAGTGGTGCAAGGCCGCTATCATGTCCTGGTGGGGAATGTTAGTATATAACCCTATTACATCTATGGTCACTAGCCAAGCATTATGGAAGGGTCCGTGTACGTTGTTCCATTCTTCAGTGATTCTTAACATATGAGTAGAGTCTTGAATGTAGCTAGGCAGATTGTGCACAAGTCCAGCAAGCCAGTGATCTACAAGCTTGAAGAGTTTTTCCGTAGGTCCTTGAACACCAGACACGATGGGTCGACAGGGGGATCTATCAAGGTTTTGTGGATTTGGGGAAGGCGGTAAAATACGGGAGTTCTGACTTTCCTTGGCTCAGTGACTGCCCATTTGTATGTCTTCTCGTCTAGGTGTCCTCCCGAGTGGAGTTTTTCAACAATCTTATTTGAGGCTTTAGCTATCTGAAATGTAGGGTCCTGCTTACTTGTCTCTTCTATTATTATCTATCTATCTATCTATCTATCTATCTATCTATCTATCTATCTATCTATCTATCTATCACTCAGTTTGTCTGTCTGTTCGCTTATACACGGCCACAGTTTTAGGCCGATCGCCACCAAATTTGGTATCAAGTATCCTTGATGTCCTACAAACAGCAATGTTGGGTCGGTGATCACGTGACGCATTGCGTCGTGACGCAATTTGCGTCCACGGACGCAAAACTGGACATCGGAACACTACACGACAGACAAATTTATTTGATACTAGCAGGGGCACCCGGCGTTGCCCGGGATATGTATATCATTTTTCGGCATTTAAAACTGCACATGTATACCGAATTTCATAAAGAACAGCCTAAATTTTGAAAATAACGGTTTCTTAGCGGTCAAATTTAATGGTCATAATGACTATCTAATGACCCTATGTTACCCGCTGGATGTTCCTGTAGGCTTATGTCAAGCACCATTCCAGCAACTTACAGAGCAGGAGTTATATGTTAGTGAGTTTCCTCCCCATTGGAGACTGTCTCCCTCTTGGAGACTATAAGCATGCTGAAGGCTCATTTTGAGAACATTTATTTTATTTTTCCCCATTCACCCACTCAAGCACATACTGTTAGTTAGGCAGAATTATCTACCACTGCAGATATGTATGCTTATCCCCCCTATTTCTTCAGTCTAAGACATAAGGGCAAGCTTTGTTTATAATTGAATATTTCTTGCAGTCATTGCAACACCAAGCTGCTCTGTAAGTTGCTGGAATGGTGCTCGGTACTTATCCTTGGAATTTATTAGTTTGTTGTAATTTAGACCCTTGTGGATTCATTCCAAGAACTGACCCTCAGCACTTGTGTCTTAAGAGGTTATCTTTTTATATTTTCTACTTTTCACAAGAAAATGTAGCTTGTTTTGTCTTTCATGATTTTCTTTTGCTTCTTAGGTGGCACCTTTGGTTGTTTTTTTGAAAACTCAACATACATACTACGGTATTGCACACCAGCCTTTTTCTGGGATAGCATTCTTCTTAAAACCGAAAAGGCAGAGGAGTCAAATTACCACTTTCTGCGGTCACTGAGGAGAAACAATCAGGTTTCGAAATATCGGTATCTGACCAGGAGTTATATGTTAGTGATTTCCTCCCATTGGAGACCGTCTTTCTCTTGGAAACTATAAGCTTGCTGAAGGCTCATTTTGAGAAGCATTTATTTTATTTTTCCCCATTCACCCACTCAAGCACATACTGTTAGTTAGGCAGAATTATCTACCACTGCAGATATGTATGCTTATCTCCCCCTATTTCTTCAATCTAAGACATAAGGGCAAGCTTTGTTTAATTGAATTAATATATATATATATTTATATATTATAATTTGATATATATCTGCCTTGAGAGGGATTACAATGGTTCCCTCAGGCAGCTAGTGAAGGGTTTCTCATATTTATAATATATTCCCCCATTTTCTTCATCTCCAATTTTTTTCCTCCCTTAAGGTTCAAAGCTTTGCCAAGTCATTATATAATGACTGAAGAATTGTTAGCCTGCACTTATTTTCCCCCACTACTTAATTGTTCACCATTATATTGTTTGGTCAATCAGTGGGAGATTGCATCTCTTAGGAGATCCAAGTAAAGGTTGTTCTGCACAATTCTTAGCCACTGACAATGCTTGGGTTATTGAACAGCAGAGCTGACACTCGGACTGTTCCATATCTTTTGATCTCCCTTGCATCCTTGAGTGGATCCTCAAACATAGGCTCAAAGATTTTCCTCTACATTTTATAATGTTTTCATAAAGTTTTTAGTTTTTCAACAACTTTTTTTCCTCTCCACACTTTCGTTTTGTTCCATTTACCACCCTTTGCTGGCTGCTTTGGGGGTGCTGTTGGATTCTTTTTTGAACCCTTGGTGGTGAGAACACCACAGAATTATGGACTGTGGTGTGTCTCTATTTGACGCCAAGAGCCACAGACACAATCAGCCGTGTCACCCTGATGAGTCCGATCCAGCGGACGAAAGGCCTCGGAGCAGGAAATACAAATAGATCTGCCTTCAAGAGGGATTGAGATGGTTCCCTCAGACAGCTAGTGAAGGCTTTTCAATATTTATAATATATTCCCCCATTTTCTTTTTTTTTCCTCCCTAAAAGTTCAAATCTTTGCCAAGTCATTATATAATGAGTGAAAAATTGTTAGCCTGCACTTGTTTTCCCCCACTACTTAATTGTTCAGCATTTATATATATTAATATTATATATATATATTTAATGTGTGTGTGTGTGTGTGTACGTGTGGTGTGTGTCAGCATGGACACACCAGACCACAGGCACAGCCCTGAAGTGATGTTCTATCAGATGGGTTTGGGAGCAGAGGACAGTGACAGTTTTGTTCCACGGTTGAACCGCTACGTGAAATTCAACACCACCTGGAAAGTTCGCACCCTGAAAAGCCTGGTGTCCATGTTTAATCATAGTGAGGTAAGGGCTTTCTGTTGACTGTGTGTGTGTTGTGTGAGAGAGAGAGAGAGAGAGAGAGAGAGTATACGCGCGCTCGTAGTTGCATGCGTGAAAAAAAAAAATGATTACATTAATTAAACTTGTCTTCCCCCACTACTAAAATGTTCAGCATGATATTGTTTGGTCAGTCAGTCGGAGACTGCATCTCTTAGGAGATCCAAGTAAAGGCTGTTCTGCGCAATTCCTAGCTGCTGACAATGCTTGGGTTAGTAAAAAGCAGAGCCGACCAGTCTGACTGTTGTACATCTTCTGACCTCCCTTGCATCCATAAAAGGATCCTCAAACAAGGCTCAAATATTCTCCCCCACATTTTATACTGTTTACGCAATGATTTTAGTTCCCCAGCAACTTACTTCCTTCCAAAATTTCCTTTTTCATTTACTTTTCCACCCTTCGCTGGCTGCATCGGTGTGCTGTGTTGGATTTTGTTTTTAAAACCTTGATGGTGAGAATACCACAACTGTGGTGTGTCTCTATTAAATGCAGAGGGAGCACAGATGAGTCCGATCCAGCGAGCGAAAGGCCTCGGAGCAGGCAGTATGAATGGTTCTGTCTTTCAGATGGATTACAATGGTTCCCATATGCTACCAGTGAAGGGCTGAATGTTTGATATATATTGCCCTTCTTTTGTGTTCTGTTTTTTTTTCACCCCTTCCTCCGCATTTACGAACGCAGGCGAGTGGTGTGTGTGTGTGTGTGTGTGTGTGTGTGGTGTGTGTGTGTGTGTGTGTGTGTGTGTGTGTGTGTGTGTATGCGCGCGTGCGTGTGTGCGTGTATGTGTGCATGCGCACTGACACAGTTCATCTTTGTCCACTACAGAGAGCAATTGACATGCTCAAAATAGACGTGGAGTGCACCGAGTGGGCGGCTCTGCGAAACATGCTGGACTCGGGTATTTTAAGGTGGGTACGTTGATTACAACGGATTGGTAGCACTAGTGGTGTGTGCCCGAGACATACTGAGCACAGGTGGTTTAAGATAGTTTCTGAATACAGAGCTTTTGTCATTTGGGGCCTAACTCTTTCTTTGAAGAGTGTTCTGAAATGCATTTCCAAATGTTATTGTAATTTAAGTCCGGTAAAGTCCTGATACAGTTGGCTCTTGAGATGTACCATGTGCCAAAGAACATCCGCGACATGCTCAAGAAGTACTTCAATGGCTTTTCAATGCGGTTCTCTACCAAGGAGTACACAACAGACTGGATCAACTTGGAAGTGGGTATTGCAATGGGCTTGCAATGTCCCCAAGTACTGTTCGTGCTGGCAATGGAACTCATCTTGAAAGCAGCAACAAACAACGACGAGACAAACAGACCTTGGCGATGGATACAAGATGCCTCCTCTCAAGGCCTTCATGGATGACACTACAGTGATTTCATCCAGAGAAGACGAGACACGTCATGTGCTGGAGAGGCTGGACGACATAGTTGCCTCATCCAGAATGAAGTTCAAGCCAAAGAAATCACGGAGTCTCTCACTGAGGAAAGGAAAAGTGGCCGGATCTGTGGTCTTCAGTGTTGCCAACCAGGCCATTCCAACAGTCACAGAAGAACCAGTCAAGAGCCTTGGAAGATGGTATGATGATACGCTGAAAGACACACAAAGAGCAAAAGAAACCAAGCAGATGGCGGAGGAAGGCTTGGAGACCATTGACCAGTTGGGCTCCCTGGCAAATACAAGGTCTGGTGTCTCAGTTCATGCTGATACCAAAGCTCCTATGGCCTCTGATGATATACGACATCTGCACCAGCATAGTGGAGGCAATGGAAGCCAAAATCAACAAGTTCACAAGGAAATGGCTTGGTGTCCCACCCTGTCTGACTGACATAGCGCTGTACTGTCGCCAAGCAAAGCTGAAACTACCACTGAAATCCATCCTGGAGGAATACAAAGCAGGGAAGATCAGACTTCAAAGCATGCTGGAGGACTCAGGTGACAAGGTGGTAGAAGCAATCAAGCCCCAGCTGAAGACAGGCAGAAAATGGAAAGTTCAAGAGGCGATGGATTCTGCAAAAGAAAGTCTCAAGATCAGAGAAATAACAGGACACACACAGACCAACAGACAAGGACTGGGGGTGACCAAAACTGAATGGTGGTCAAAGGCCAAAGGAAAAGCCAAAAGAGACATGATGATTCAGGAGATGAGAAAAGAAGAAGATAAAAAAAGACTCCAAAAAGCAGTCCAG
This sequence comes from Conus canariensis, assembly GCA_033310375.1. Classification (NCBI taxonomy): domain Eukaryota; kingdom Metazoa; phylum Mollusca; class Gastropoda; order Neogastropoda; family Conidae; genus Conus; species Conus canariensis. The sequence goes on along the minus strand of CM065739.1, from coordinate 1,799,108 downwards.
CAGAGCCAGCAAGGGCAATGGACAACGTGGGAGAATGCACTCCAAAGAAGTCTCACTTGGAATGACATTTGGCGCATGGCCCTCTCAGGATCAGCTTCATTCTCAGATCTGCATATGACTTCTGCCCTCAAATGCAAACCTGGTGAAGTGGGGGAAAACAGACGATCCTGCATGCCCCTCTGCCATGAAAAACAAACAGTGGAGCATGTCCTAAGCTCATGTAAAGTAGCCCTGGCTCAAGGAAGGTACACATGGAGGCACAATCAAGTGCTCAAAGAGATTGTACAAGTAGTCTGGGCTAGTACCAACACCACAAAAGGGAAAATCAGGACTCCAAAAGCACCCGCAACATTCTTCACGGCAGGAGGCAGCAAATCATGGCCAAGAACAACAGTGCCACTCGAAACATGCAGGCAGAGTCTGCTGGACGGGGCAGATGACTGGGAGTGCACTGCAGACCTCCCAGAATGGAAGAGTCACCCAGAGATCATCAGCAAGAGTGGCATGAGACCAGACATAGTAGTCCACTCTAAGTCAACCAAGCAGCTGATCATGATCGAGCTCACGGTGCCATTTGAGAACAGAATGGTAGGCAGCTCAAATCTACAAGACTGAAAAGTATGCTGATCTGGCAAACAGCCTGAGGAGAGAAGGCTATCAGGTCAAAGTTGTCACTGCAGAAATTGGAGCTAGGGGGTTTGTAGGAACGTCTGCATACAGCCTCATGAAACAGCTCTCAGTTGCAGGGAAGGAAAAAACCAGAGCCCTGAAAGCAATGGCAGAAGCGGCAGAGGGGTGTTCAAGCTGGATCTGGTCAAGGCGGAACAAAAGTGAACTTCATAAAGCTTAATTTCCCTATCAAATATCAGGTGTCCCTGTGGCTCAGTGGTTAAAGCGCGAGTCATTAAGTGGAAAATGAGCATGTCCAGAGGGTCATGGGTTCGAATCCCAGCCATGGCTCGTCCCAAGATGGGAAAAAAAGGGGCAGCAGAGGGACATCCGAGTCATGAACCGGGTGTGGCCCAACCCCCCTAGAGTGTCAGGAGATAAGGGCCGAAACACTTGCTTGAAGGGGGCTTCTCTTCTGAGGACTCTCTGCTGCCACGCTCTCCACGAGTTTCTTTCTACTGCAACCACCGTCGTTTTGAAGGAAGTCTCTCATGAATGGTTATAGTAAATCTTAATTCGTGTGATTTGTGTTCGTAAAGCAAAGAAGAACGTACAGAGAAAAAAAAGCACACCAAATTGCCCTGGTGTTGGTGCAGAAAAGCAAAAGATTAACAAACTCATTGGGAGTTTGCAACTCTACACCTAAAAATCTTTCAGGGCTTGCAATGCACCTTTTCACATTTAAATGCAGCATTATCAAGTCCCCATCACTCTGCACCATATTTCATATGTGGAGGCATTCCCTAGATGTATGGACATCCGTTGCTCTTCCCTGATAGGAGGCGCTGTGAGGGTGACCGCTAATGACCCCTCAGCACCATGAATACCTTTCATGGGTTCTCAAAATACCTTGTCTCGCTTGCACCTTGGGGATCTTCGGATGCGAGATTTGGGACTTGAATCTGGATCCCCTCAAAACATTAGTCGGCGTAGCAAAAGAGGTAGGGGAAGAAGAAAGGTAGGTAGGAATATAACAAAAGCTGGAAGACTATCCAAGAAATATTTCAGGAATTGTACTTCGAACTACTGCAGTGCCAGAAAGAGGATCTCAACAATTGAAAAAACTAGCATGTGACTTTGATGTTCTGTGTCTACAAGAAACTAGAAGTGCCGCCCACAGACAATTACATTTGGATGACTTCATAATCTTCCAAAAGCATGATGGACGAGGACTAGTTACGATAATGAATTTAAAAAAAACTTGATGAACAAACTGTCCACGACAGACTTTGAGAAATGGTGTAGCAGCACACATGAACTAATGAGTGTGAGGCTGAAAAGACCTGGTGGTAATCAGAAAAGCCTTGTATTCATCAATGCATACATACAACCAGGTACCCACACATCAAAAATGGATTGGACCTTTCGGGAGGAACATGAATTTGGAGATTCTGTTATAGTATGTGGAGATCTTAGTGCACGCTCAAAATTGTGGGATCAGCATGGCACCAATCCTCAAAGGATTGTACTGGAAGAGATGTTGGATGAAGTACTTCTCAGTGCACTGACAACATCGTCTCCGACACATACACGGAGGCAGGGTGACACTGACAGTGTCATTGAATCTGCAATGGTTGGACCAAAATTCACAGTAGGCATGAGTGCGGAAACACTTCTACGTCATGGAAGTGACCACTTCCCTGTTGTGTTCAGTTTACTGAAACTATCAAAAGTTACACAAAGGAAACAAAAGGACCTTTTCTTCAGTATAACAACAATGAAGGGGATGTCATAGGAACGTTAAGGAGTAGAAGACGCAAAAGAAATAATACTACTACCGAACAAATCGTTCAGCCCCTGTGGTGGATATAGACACGGAAACAGCCTGGAAAGAGAAACGCAAGGCTTTAAGAATTTGGCAGAGAAAAAGATAGAAAACCTTGCCCCGAACCAGCTATTAAACAGACATGAACAAAAAACTAAACAATTCGAAAGAGTCGCTGAAGAAGCAAAAGAAACGAAGTGGCAACAATTTTGTCTGTCCCTTAATTATAACACAATACTCACTCAGTTCTGTCACTTTTATAATCGCATGGAAGGTAAACACAAAACAAGGGCAACACCAGATATATTAGACGCTGATGGGACCATAAAACTCAAGACAGATGTGGAGAGGGTCAGCTCTACTTAAGACGTTTCATGGAACAGAGTGATCAAAGAAACTTGAGGAAAGGAAGAAATATTTGACCAGATTAGATCAACACCTAACTCAGACTGGCATTGATGAGGAAATTACAGCATCTGAAATGGATGACACAATAGCCAGATGCACAGCGGATAGTGTCCTAGGTCCAGACAAAGTGCGGTATGCAGATATCAAACAGCTCTCAGAAGAGGAGAGAGCCCAACTCTTCAGTCTCTACCAGTAGAGTTTTGATAAAGGCTATGTCCCAGAAGACTGGACACACAGCTGCCTAAAAGCTAGTACCAAAACCAGGAAAAGATCATCATCGGCTAAATGGCTACCGCATACTCACTATGCAAAATATAGCAGGAAAGCTCATGGAATGATTCATAGCAAGAAAACGGGCAAGAGACCTTGACAGTCGACAAATCCTCCCATCAAATCAAGGAGGCTACAGAACAGGTAAAAGTACAGGAGAAAATGCAGCCGCTGTGCCTATCAACTATACGAAGATTCCAAAGAAAGGAAGAAACACTGGCTGTTGCAGTAGACCTGGAAAACGGATACAACACAGTCCAGTTCTCGCTTCTCGTGGAACTAGTCCTTGACTATGGAGTCAGCAAGACACTTACACGATGGATAGCAGCAGCACTTCAGGAGCGAACCGTCCTCCTACGGCTTGGTGACTGGATGTCTGAGCTCATAAACTTTCTATGTGATTACCTCAAGGTTCTCCTCTCTCCCCTGTTGTATACAATGCTTACACTAAAGGCCTTGTATACTTCAACAGGAACGGAATTACTCGAGTGATAACACTAGCAGATGACGGTCTGATGTACAAAACATCAAAGAATGCTTAAGAAAGAACGAACGCAGTTCAGCAACAGTTGAACAACATTGCTCAGTGATGTCAAGAATCTGGATCGTCCATCGACTCTACAAAAGCCCAGATATCAACAGAATACATCAGGACAAGTACCCTCACCAGTTTTCTTCTATGGAATACCAATTGAATCAACTGACAAACTACGCTATTTGGGCATAGGCTTTGACAGAATACTAACCTTTAGAAAGCATGTTGAGAATATTGTTCTTAAATGCAAAAAAGGCCTATCTGCCATGGCAGTCATGGCAGCTAAAGGCATTAAACAGTGCCATCTCTACCGACTGTATCACGCACTTGTACTCAGTGTGATTAATTATGGATTAGGGCTTACACCACTGTCCGACAGCAACCTTCTTAAATAATAAAGAATTCAAAATGAAGCAGTAAGGTTGATCCTGGGAACCACGAAGGAAAATCATGGATGGGACACGCAGAGTACAATATACAGCTTGTGTGCCAGTTAGCAGAACTCAGAGAAACAATGGAATGGGAAACGTATCCAGAACACTTTAAACACATCTACCAAATTGCCATTGCTCCAGAACTTGGAAGACATTGTCGAGGATGGCTACGAGACAAAACCAATGCGGAAATTCAGATACTAAAGGTATCATACATCATTTATGATTCCAACTTCTCTGGCTCCTAAATACACATCCTCTCCCCTCCCCCTCTTCTGAAAACTGTTACTATTGCTTTTAGCCATATTTACTTTTAGATGGAGAGCTGACATCGCCCTATACAAACTGTTGAACTGTATTTGAAGTGAGATCTAGTTGCAGAGTGAACTGTTGAACTGTATTTGAAGAGAGATCTAGTTGCAGAGTGAACTGTATTTGAAGTGAGATCTAGTTGCAGAAGAAACTGTTGAACTGTATTTGAAGTGAGATCTAGTTGCAGAGTGAACTGTTGAACTGTATTTGAAGTGAGATCTAGTTGCAGAGTGAACTGTTGAACTGTATTTGAAGTGAGATCTAGGTGCAGAGTGAACTGTATTTGAAGTGAGATCTAGTTGCAGAACGAACTGTTGAACTGTATTTGAAGTGAGATCTAGTTGCAGAGTGAACTGTATTTGAAGTGAGATCTAGATGCAGAGTGAACTGTATTTGAAGTGAGATCTAGTTGCAGAACGAACTGTATTTGATGTGAGATCTATTTGCAGAGTGAACTGTATTAAAAATTTGAAGTGAGATCTAGTTGCAGAGTGAACTGTATTTGAAGTGAGATCTAGTTGCAGAGTGAACTGTATTTGAAGTGAGATCTAGTTGCAGAGTGAACTGTTGAACTGTTTTTGAAGTGAGATCTAGTTGCAAAGTGAGGCGACTGCAGGTGGAAATCTAAACAAATTTAAAAACCTAATGTATAAGGGTCCGTCAGAAATCGTAGACAAACGAATCACAAGACAAAATGCGACGCGTTTCGACCTCTTAGATTTTCTTTAGGCAAGAGACACAACACTCAAGACAACGAAAATGAGCGAGCAAACACTTATCTTCAACCAATTCAGCGCAAGACAGGCCCATCTTGTCCCTGGTGATGGTGATTGTGGAGGTGATGGTGGTGGTGGTGATGATGATGGTGGTGGTGGTGGTGGTGGTGGTGGTGGTGGTGATGGTGATGGTGGTGATGATGATGGTGGTGGTGGTGGTGGTGGCGGTGGTGGTGGTGTGGTGATGGTGGTGGTAGTGGTGGTGATGATGATGGTGGTGATGGTGGTGGTAGTGCCATGGTTCACCTGGCAGGGCCGTGCTGTGTGCAGCCAGGTGAAACAGATTCTGGTGGAATGGCACATCTTCCCGGACTGCCCTGAAAGACGGCGCTTCCAACAGCTCCTCACTCTGCTGAACGACCTGCGCAAAGCGGGCTTCCTGACCTTTGACGTCATCCCGCACATCAAACCCCGCCTGGACTGGGACACCTACAAGATTCAGAGCGACTACGGATACGTGAACACACGGTTCACAGAACGCTGACAGGGTTTTGAACTCGATTTTGTGAAAGTATATATGTGTACATTTCATTGTTGTCATCGGCGCAGTCATTATCATCAACATCATCACTATCATCCTATGGTTGCAGAATTCGATTTTGAGAAAGTGTGTATGTGTACACTTTGTCATCACCATCATCATAGTGGATGTTCCACCAGCACACACACACACACACACACACACACACACACACACACACACACACACACACACACACAGAGGCAGAGACAGACAGACAAGACAAGACAAGACAAGACAAGACAAGACAAGACAAAATTCTTTATTTACGAGGATAATAGATAAGCCCTGATGTGCTTTTTTACATCCAGTCCTCGCCCTGAGTAGGGTCAACAATGCAAAATAATGACATCCAGTCCTCGCCCTGAGTAGGGTCAACAATGCAAAATAATGACATCCAGTCCTCGCCCTGAGTAGGGTCAACAATGCAAAATAATGACATCCAGTCCTCGCCCTGAGTGGGGTCAACAATGCAAAATAATGACATCCAGTCCTCGCCCTGAGTAGGGTCAACAATGCAAAATAATGACATCCAGTCCTCGCCCTGAGTAGGGTCAACAATGCAAAATAAGATAAGGCAACAAAAGAAGCATGCAAAAAGTGACTAGAACTACAATACGATACGGAAAAAAAAAGTAAAATGAGAGAGAGAGGAGAGAGGGAGAGAGAGAGAGAGAGAGAGAGAGAGAGAGAGAGATGCAGGAGCGAAAAGAGTGCAGGGAAGGGCGATAGAGAGAGCGAGAGGAAGAGAGTGTACGAAGAGGCGAGAGTGGGTGCAGGAAAGAGAATGTTTAGAACAATCTGACAATCAAAAAATTCCAAGGAGATGCAAGACAATCGATTTTGAAGCACCAGGGGGAAAATGAAAATAAACACAAATGGGGGGAGCGGGGATTCATAATGATAGCCCAGTCACCACGGGTGGGGGTGGGTGTGGTGAGAATGGTATATAGATAATAAATCAAGTCATTCCAGCAGAACCGTGAGAGAGAAGAGAGAGAGAGAGAGAGAGAGGAGAGAGAGAGAGAGAGAGAGAGAGAGAGAGAGAGAGAGAGAGAGAATCGGATAAGAATACAAGCATAACAACATAATGACAAGGGGGCAGGACGTAGTAGGAAACACACACACACACACACACACACACACACACACACACACACACACACACACACACACACACACGTACTCTCATAACACATACTTACTATACAGAATAACATGTGCATTTCAAGTACAAAACACTTTCTAAATAGGTTCATACATAAGGCAAAGAGGGTGGTGGTGGTTAGTGGTGGATTCATGGCGGAGTATGCAAATACTGGCACATAAGATGGTTGAAATAATGGTGTTTGAAGGTTGACATGCATTGGTGTTGTTTGGTTGATTCAGGGAGCGAGTTCCATTGACAGGAACCTGAATATGTTAAACTGGATTTGAATAAGCCAATTCTAGGAACAGGGACATGAAGTTTGAGTAGAGTCCTAGAGGAATTAATTGAGAATCTGTGAACTAGTGTTGAGGGTGCCTTCCCAGATACAATCTTGTGCATTATGATCCCTTTGTTGTATTCTAATCTCAGACTTAAGGGAAGAACTTGAACCTTTTTAAAGTCCGCGTCCAGAAGTCTACTGCTTTTTAGGAGGACTAATTTGAGTTCTCACTTGTGTATAGCAATGGTTTGAGGGTGTTAGCGCTAGCAGTGTCCCATAGAGTAGATCCATAGTCTATGTATGATTGGATATGAGACTGGAAAAAGAGCTTGCGAATTCAGGTCGAGGAAGCGTTTGATTTTGGAGAGTTGATGAACTGTCTGTGAAACTTTTTTTGCACAGTGAGGTCATGTGAGCTTGCCAACTAATATTGTTATCAACTGTTATTCCTAGAACTTTGAGGTGTGTGTGTGTGTGTGTGTGTGTGTGTGTGTTTGTGTGTGTGTGTGTGTGTGTGTGTGTGTGTGTGTGTGAGAGAGAGAGAGAGAGAGAGAGAGAGAGAGAGAGAGAGAGAGAGAGAATGCGAATGCGAATGCGAACGTTTAATGCATATAGGCCATAGGCATCTTGCACAATGATAATGGGAAATATGGGGACGTGGGTGGGGAAGGTAGTGGGTAGATTGCGGGAAAACAACAGCACGTACATACAAAATCACACCTTCTGATATACACATATACGTTCAAAGTAAATAACCTTAGCTCAGATATGATCTCACTCATTCAACATAACTATCCTGATCAGCAAGTTCATCATAACTCCGAATATGAGCGTTCTGACTTGTTCTTATTACAAAAGCTATATCTAACTGAAGCCTATTACATATTTCAAAGGTAGTTAACTGTTTCTTGTCTACGCTTAAGTGAGTGAAATATGTATTTTGCCACTGCACGAGATAATTGTTTATCTACACCATTCAAAAGAATTTGTAACGGAACATTAAGATAGAGACCAAGAAACCTGTCTCTTAAATCAGTATACAAAGGACATACAAATATAAGATGTTTTTCATCCTCATCCACATTCAAACAATATGGGCAAAATCTTGCGACGGGATTTTCACAATATCGTGAGAGAGAGAGAGAGAGAGAGAGAGAGAGAGAGAGAGCAATCGAGGAACACAACAAGTGATAGCGAACACGTTATCTGCATCAGCTGTTTAGAGAACTAGCACCACTGAAGACCATGGCTCTAAGTCACAGCCAGGCGTGACATCGCCGAAGAGTTCTGTGATTGATAAGGAAGAGCTGGACCCGAGTGAACAGAGAACGAAGAAACAGTATCATTGATACCAGTATGATTCTGCACTCCAAATACTTTTTTCATGTATATAATTTTAACGACTTATATTTGAAAATGCAAATGAACTTTGACAGACAAGAGAAAAATCAGAGAACGTGCCAACGGGCAAACGTTTGGCTGACAGGCAGTTGAAAAAAAAACTACAAAAAAGCAACATACAAATAGCGAATGGGGGGAGAGATAAGGAGAAAAGGCAGAGAGAGAGAGAGGAGAGAGAGAGAAGAGAGAGAGAGAGAGAGAGAGAGAGAGAGAGAGAGTAACAATTATTTCTGATTATTCCGTATTCTCTTTCAAAATTGTTCTGCAAAGAAATTGCAGACTGAGTCTTTTTGTAAATACTGACGTACATCTTGCCTATAAATAGCAAATGATTAATATCTATCTATCTATCTACATCTCTCTCTCTCTCTCTCTCTCTCTCTCTCTCTCTCTCTATATATATATATATATATTCAATTATAAACAAAGCTTGCTCTTATGTCTTAGATTGAAGAAATAGGGGGAGATAAGCATTCATATCTGCAGTGGTAGATAATTCCGCCTAACTAACAGTATGTGCTTGAGTGGGTGAATGGGGAAAAATAAAATAAATGCTTCTCAAAATGAGCCTTCAGCAAGCTTATAGTCTCCAAGGGGGAGAGAGACAATCTCCAATTGGGAGGAAACTCACTAACATATAACTCCTGGTCAGATACCGATATTTCGAAACCTGATTGTTTCTCCTCAGTGACCGCGGAAAGTGGTAATTTGACTCCTCTGCCTTTTCGGTTTTAAGAAGAATGCTATCCCAGAAAAAGGCTGGTGTGCAATACCGTAGTATGTTTGTTGAGTTTTCAAAAGACCAACCAAAGGTGCCACCTAAGAAGCAAAGGAAAATCATGAAAGAGCAAAACAAGCTACATTTTGTTTGTGAAAAGTCGAAAATATAAAAAGATAATATCTTAAGTCATTGCAACACCAAGCTGCTCTGTAAGTTGCTGGAATGGTGCTCGGTACTTATCCTTGGAATTCATTAGTTTATTGTAATTTAGTCCCTTTGGGATTCATTCCAAGAACTGGCCCTCAGCACTTGTGTCTTAAGATGTTATCTTTTTATATTTTCGACTTTTCACAAACAAAACGTAGCTTGTTTTGCTCTTTCATGATTTTCTTTTGCTTCTTAGGTGGCACCTTTGGTTGGTCTTTTGAAAACTCAAACATACTACGGTATTGCACACCAGCCTTTTTCTGGGATAGCATTCTTCTTAAAACCGAAAAGGCAGAGGTGTCAAATTACCATTTTCCACGGTCACTGAGGAGAAACAATCAGGTTTCGAAATATCGGTATCTGACCGGGAGTTATATGTTAGTGAGTTTCCTCCCAATTGGAGATTGTCTCTCTCCCCCTTGGAGACTATAAGCTTGCTGAAGGCTCATTTTGAGAAGCATTTATTATTCCCCATTCACCCACTCAAACACATACTGTTAGTTAGGCGGAATTATCTACCACTGCAGATATGAATGCTTATCTCCCCCTATTTCTTCAATCTAAGACATAAGAGCAAGCTTTGTTTATAATTGAATATTTCTTGCAGTCATTGCAATACCAAGCTGCTCTGTAAGTTGCTGGAATGGTGCTCGGTACTTATCCTTGGAATTTGTTAGTTTATTGTATATATATTATATATATATATATATATATATATATAACCATTCAGTTTTGCAGAATCTTCGATCCAAAACAATATGTTTGTTGCTGATAATTTGATGAGAACGAACGTTAGTTTCCAACAAATTTGTTTGTTCAATGTGCTTCCAAAACCTCAGCACAACAGGCAGTCCTAAAAGAAATGTTAAATGTAGTCAATAGTGTCCCTACAATCAGAACATTTGTTGCTGTCTGTAACTTTAAATGTATTTAGAAGGATGCTTGTCAGTCAGTCATTCCCTTGACCACTGGGGTCGTTGGGGGGACGTGATGAAGCAGCCGCCGTTTCTCTCCAGGCTCTTCTGTTGGTGGCTGTCTTGAGGAGATCTGGCATGGTCATTTTGGTCCAGTCCTTTATGTTGTCGGACCAGCTCTTTCTCTGCCGTCCTCGTCTGCGCCTTCCTTCAACGGTACCTTGAAGGATGGTTTTGGAGAGGGTGTTGTGACGAATGACGTGGCCAAACCATGCCATCTTCCGTCGTTTGACGGTTGCCAGAAGTGGTTCGTGGGGCCCAACTAGTTAGTGACCAGGTTCCACACATAATCATTGGTCTTGTGTTCTTTGTAGGAGATGCGGAGTAGTTTCCTCAGGCACCTGGTCTCAAATGCCTGGATTCTTCTTTCTGTTTCGGCCAGCAGTGTCCATGTCTCGCAACCATATAAGAGGATCGAGACCACTAGTGACTTGTAGAGCCGGAATTTTGTGTGGAAATTGATGTTGCTCTTCCACACTCTGTTCAGTCTGGCCATCGCTGCTGATGCAGAGTTAATCCTGATTCGGATTTCTGCTGTGCAGGTGCCATCTTTGGACAGGTTGCTCTCAAGTACCTGAAGCTGGTCACTTCTTCCAGGGGCTCACCATTCATGGTTATGTTGGCACTGCTGTTAGTCGTACTGTTGACCATGATCTTTGACTTCTCTGTGCTGACCTCCATGCCGTAGGCACATGCTCTTGTGACAAGTCTGTTTGTGAGATCCTGGAGCTCGATATTGCTGCCCCCCATGAGGTCGATATCGTCTGCGAAACGAAGGTTGCAGACCGGCCTGCCGCCAATGCTGATGGAAGTGTGGTGATCTTCTAGGGTCTCTTGCATGATTAGCTCCAGAAAGATGTTGAAAAGGACTGGAGATAGTAGGCACCCTTGTCTGACTCCGACTGTGGTCGGGAAGAACTGGCCCTGCTGGCTATTGAGAAGTACTGTGCTGCTGGAGTGTTCGTAGAGGGCCTGGATGACTTGAACGAGCCTCTCATCAATGTTGAAGTCTCTGAGAACCTGCCATAGGCCTTTGTGCCACACCCGGTCGAATGCCTTCTTAAAGTCAATGAAGTTGTGGAAGAGGTCCTTTTGGTGTTGTAGATGCTTTTCAATCAGGACTCGACAGTTGAAAATTTGTTCTACAGTGCTCCGCCCTCTTCTAAAACCTGCTTGTTCTTCTGATAGCAGTTCCTCAGCCTTGGATTTCAGTCGGTTGAGGATGATGCGAAGCATGACTTTGCTGGGGTGGCTGATCAGACTTATAGTCCTGTAATTTTGGCATTGTTTGAGGTTGCCTTTCTTGGGTAAGGGAATCACCAATGACTGGGTCCACTCTGTTGGCCACTTCTTTTCTGTCCAGATCTTCTGACAAAGCAT
>CM065739.1:1762306-1782306 GCA_033310375.1 Conus canariensis | reverse complement strand
CAACACAACTGTGTCATACCAATATGGAACAACACAACTGTGTCATACCAGTATGGAACAACACAACTGTGTCATTCCAACGTGGAACAACACAACTGTGTCATACCAATATGGAACAACACAACTGTGTCATACCTACGTGTAACAACACAGCTGTGTCATACCAAAGTGAACACTACAGCTGTGTCATACCAACGTGGAACAACACAGCTGTGTCATACTAATATGGAACAACACAGCTGTGTCATACCAATATGGAACAACACAGCTGTGTCATACCAATATGGAACAAGACAGCTGTGTCATACCAAAGTTGAACAACACAGCTGTGACATACCAAAGTGAACAACACAGCTGTGTCATACCAATATGGAACAACAGCTGTGTCATACCAATATGGAACAACACAGCTGTGTCATACCAATATGGAATAACACAACTGTGTCATACCAAAGTTGAACAACACAGCATTGCCATACCAAAGTGAACAATACAGCTGTGTCATACCAACGTGGAACAACACAGCTGTGTCATACCAGTATGGAACAACATAGCTGTGTCATGCCAATATGGAACAACACAGCTGTGTCATACCAACATGGAACAAGACAGCTGTGTCATACCAAAATTGAACAACACAGCTGTGTCATACCAAAGTTGAACAATACAGCTGTGTCATACCAATATTGAACAGCACAACTGTGTCATACCAAAGTTGAACAACACAGCTGTGTCATACCAATGTAGAACAACACAGCTGTGTCATACCAATATGGAACAGCACAACTCTGTCATACCAAAGTTGAACAACACACTTGTGTCATACCAATATGGAACAACAGAACTGTGTCATACCAACGTGGAACAACACAACTGTGTCATACCAAAGTTGAACAACACAGCTGTGTCATAGCAATATGGAACAACACAACTGTGTCATACCAACGAGAACCAGCACAACTGTGTCATACCAATGTGGAACAACACAACTGTGTCATACCAACGTGGAACAACACAACTGTGTCATACCAACGTGGAACAACACAACTGTGTCATACCAACATGGAACAACACAACTGTGTCATACCAACATGGAACAACACAACTGTGTCATACCAACTACTACTGGCAATAGCACAATGAATACACTTGTTTCAGAACCTGTCACTGAATATGATATAGGGGGAAAAAAATCAGCCCCTCCCCCCCTCTCGCATCACAGCCCCAGACTAATGCACGCATGCTCTAGTCTTCATGAAAACTCAGAAGACAGTTCCTACCATCCACTAAGCACAAGCAACTTCCACATGTAACACACATCACATTGGATTTGTGTTCTTTCTTTATTTCTGCATAACATTTTTTTCCATTATTTCTGCTTTTGTTTTTACAGGGACAATGGAATGTCAAGTCAAGACACATTTTTTAGAAGATTCAGGAACTTGTTTCTATTCACCTGCCTCTGTGTGCTGTCTGATCAGTTCTTCATTGAAGTCTAACAGGTCACACCTGTCATGTCTCTGTCACTCTGTTCTGCGTGCTGTCTGATCAGTTCTTCACTGAAGTCTAACAGGTCACACCTGTCATGTCTCTGTCACTCTGTTCTGTGTGCTGTCTGATCAGTTCTTCACTGAAGTCACAGTCACACATGTCATGTCTCTGTCACTCTGTTCTGTGTGCTGTCTGATCAGTTCTTGAAGTCTAACAGGTCACACCTGTCGTGTCTCTGTCACTCTGTTCTGTGTGCTGTCTGATCACTGAAGTCTAACAGGTCACACCTGTCATGTCTCTGTCACTCTGTTCTGCGTGCTGTCTGATCATTCTTGAAGTCTAACAGGTCACACCTGTCATGTCTCTGTCACTCTGTTCTGCGTGCTGTCTGATCAGTTCTTCACTGAAGTCTAACAGGTCACACCTGTCATGTCTCTGTCATTCTGTTCTGTGTGCTGTCTGATCAGTTCTTCACTGAAGTCTAACAGGTCACACCTGTCATGTCTCTGTCACTCTGTGTGCTGTGTCTGATCAGTTCTTCACTGAAGTCTAACAGGTCACACCTGTCATGTCTCTGTCACTCTGTTCTGCGTGCTGTCTGATCAGTTCTTGAAGTCTAACAGGTCACACCTGTCATGTCTCTGTCACTCTGTTCTGCGTGCTGTCTGATCAGTTCTTCACTGAAGTCTAACAGTCACACCTGTCATGTCTCTGTCATTCTGTTCTGGTGCTGTCTGATCAGTTCTTCACTGAAGTCTAACAGTCACACCTGTCATGTCTCTGTCACTCTGTGTGCTGTCTGATCAGTTCTTGAAGTCTAACAGGTCACACCTGTCATGTCTCTGTCACTCTGTTCTGCGTGCTGTCTGATCAGTTCTTCATTGAAGTCTAACAGGTCACACCTGTCATGTCTCTGTCATTCTGTTCTGTGTGCTATCTGATCAGTTCTTCACTGAAGTGTAACAGTCACACCTGTCATGTCTCTGTCAATCTGTTCTGTGTGCTGTCTGATCAGTTCTTCACTGAAGTCTAACAGTCACAACCTGTCATGTCTCTGTCATTCTGTGTGCTGTCTGATCAGTTCTTCACTGAAGTCTAACAGTCACACCTGTCATGTCTCTGTCAATCTGTTCTGTGTGCTGTCTGATCAGTTCTTCACTGAAGTCTAACAGTCACACCTGTCATGTCTCTGTCAATCTGTTCTGCGTGCTGTCTGATCAGTTCTTCACTGAAGTCTAACAGTCACACCTGTCATGTCTCTGTCACTCTGTTCTGTGTGCTGTCTGATCAGTTCTTCACTGAAGTCTAACAGGTCACACCTGTCATGTCTCTGTCATTCTGTTCTGTGTGCTGTCTGATCAGTTCTTGAAGTCTAACAGGTCACACCTGTCATGTCTCTGTCACTCTGTTCTGCGTGCTGTCTGATCAGTTCTTCACTGAAGTCTAACAGTCACACCTGTCATGTCTCTGTCATTCTGTGTGCTGTCTGATCAGTTCTTCACTGAAGTCTAACAGTCACACCTGTCATGTCTCTGTCAATTCTGTTCTGTGTGCTGTCTGATCAGTTCTTCACTGAAGTCTAACAGTCACACCTGTCATGTCTCTGTCAATCTGTTCTGCGTGCTGTCTGATCAGTTCTTCATGAAGTCTAACAGTCACACCTGTCATGTCTCTGTCACTCTGTTCTGTGTGCTGTCTGATCAGTTCTTCACTGAAGTCTAACAGGTCACACCTGTCATGTCTCTGTCATTCTGTTCTGTGTGCTGTCTGATCAGTTCTTCACATGTCTCTGTCATTCTGTTCTGTGTGCTGTCTGATCAGTTCTTCACTGAAGTCTAACAGTCACACCTGTCATGTCTCTGTCACTCTGTTCTGCGTGCTGTCTGATCAGTTCTTCACTGAAGTCTAACAGGTCACACCTGTCATGTCTCTGTCACTCTGTTCTGCGTGCTGTCTGATCAGTTCTTCACTGAAGTCTAACAGGTCACACCTGTCATGTCTCTGTCACTCTGTTCTGCGTGCTGTCTGATAAGTTCTTGAAGTCTAACAGGTCACACCTGTCATGTCTCTGTCATTCTGTTCTGCGTGCTGTCTGATCAGTTCTTCACTGAAGTCTAACAGGTCACACCTGTCATGTCTCTGTCACTCTGTTCTGTGTGCTGTCTGATCAGTTCTTCACTGAAGTCTAACAGGTCACACCTGTCATGTCTCTGTCACTCTGTTCTGCGTGCTGTCTGATCACTGAAGTCTAACAGGTCACACCTGTCATGTCTCTGTCATTCTGTTCTGCGTGCTGTCTGATCACTGAAGTCTAACAGTCACACCTGTCATGTCTCTGTCATTCTGTTCTGCGTGCTGTCTGATCACTGAAGTCTAACAGTCACACCTGTCATGTCTCTGTCACTCGTTCTGCTGCGTGCTGTCTGATCAGTTCTTCACTGAAGTCTAACAGTCACACCTGTCATGTCTCTGTCATTCTGTTCTGTGTGATGTCTGATCAGTTCTTCACTGAAGTCTAACAGGTCACACCTGTCATGTCTCTGTCACTCTGTTCTGTGTGCTGTCTGATCAGTTCTTCACTGAAGTCTAACAGGTCACACCTGTCATGTCTCTGTCACTCTGTTCTGTGTGCTGTCTGATCAGTTCTTCACTGAAGTCTAACAGGTCACACCTGTCATGTCTCTGTCATTCTGTGTGCTGTCTGATCAGTTCTTCACTGAAGTCTAACAGGTCACACCTGTCATGTCTCTGTCACTCTGTTCTGTGTGCTGTCTGATCAGTTCTTCACTGAAGTCTAACAGGTCACACCTGTCATGTCTCTGTCATTCTGTTCTGCGTGCTGTCTGATCAGTTCTTCACTGAAGTCTAACAGTCACACCTGTCATGTCTCTGTCACTCTGTTCTGTGTGCTGTCTGATCAGTTCTTCACTGAAGTCTAACAGTCACACCTGTCATGTCTCTGTCATTCTGTTCTGCGTGCTGTCTGATCATTGAAGTCTAACAGGTCACACCTGTCATGTCTCTGTCATTCTGTTCTGCGTGCTGTCTGATCAGTTCTTGAAGTCTAACAGGTCACACCTGTCATGTCTCTGTCAATCTGTTCTGTGTGCTGTCTGATCAGTTCTTCACTGAAGTCTAACAGTCACACCTGTCATGTCTCTGTCATTCTGTTCTGCGTGCTGTCTGATCACTGAAGTCTAACAGTCACACCTGTCATGTCTCTGTCAATCTGTTCTGTGTGCTGTCTGATCGGTTCTTCACTGAAGTCTAACAGGTCACACCTGTCATGTCTCTGTCAATCTGTTCTGTGTGCTGTCTGATCAGTTCTTCACTGAAGTCTAACAGTCACACCTGTCATGTCTCTGTCACTCTGTGTGCTGTCTGATCAGTTCTTGAAGTCTAACAGGTCACACCTGTCATGTCTCTGTCACTCTGTTCTGCGTGCTGTCTGATCAGTTCTTCACTGAAGTCTAACAGGTCACACCTGTCATGTCTCTGTCAATCTGTTCTGCGTGCTGTCTGATCAGTTCTTGAAGTCTAACAGGTCACACCTGTCATGTCTCTGTCACTCTGTTCTGTGTGCTGTCTGATCAGTTCTTCATTGAAGTCTAACAGGTCACACCTGTCATGTCTCTGTCACTCTGTTCTGTGTGCTGTCTGATCAGTTCTTCACTGAAGTCTAACAGGTCACACCTGTCATGTCTCTGTTATTCTGTTCTGCGTGCTGTCTGATCAGTTCTTCACTGAAGTCTAACAGTAACACCTGTCATGTCTCTGTCATTCTGTTCTGCGTGCTGTCTGATCACTGAAGTCTAACAGGTCACACCTGTCATGTCTCTGTCACTCTGTTCTGCGTGCTATCTGATCATTTCTTCACTGAAGTCTAACAGTCACACCTGTCATGTCTCTGTCATTCTGTTCTGCGTGCTGTCTGATCAGTTCTTCACTGAAGTCTAACAGGTCACACCTGTCATGTCTCTGTCACTCTGTTCTGCGTGCTGTCTGATCAGTTCTTCACTGAAGTCTAACAGGTCACACCTGTCATGTCTCTGTCACTCTGTTCTGTGTGCTGTCTGATCAGTTCTTCACTGAAGTCTAACAGGTCACACCTGTCATGTCTCTGTCACTCTGTTCTGCGTGCTGTCTGATCAGTTCTTCACTGAAGTCTAACAGGTCACACCTGTCATGTCTCTGTCATTCTGTTCTGTGTGCTGTCTGATCAGTTCTTCATTGAAGTCTAACAGGTCACACCTGTCATGTCTCTGTCACTCTGTTCTGCGTGCTGTCTGATCAGTTCTTCACTGAAGTCTAACAGGTCACACCTGTCATGTCTCTGTCACTCTGTTCTGCGTGCTGTCTGATCAGTTCTTCACTGAAGTCTAACAGGTCACACCTGTCATGTCTCTGTCATTCTGTGTGCTGTCTGATCAGTTCTTCACTGAAGTCTAACAGGTCACACCTGTCATGTCTCTGTCACTCTGTTCTGCGTGCTGTCTGATCAGTTCTTCACTGAAGTCTAACAGTCACACCTGTCATGTCTCTGTCATTCTGGAATGTTTGGGTAGGTTTTTTTTCTTTCCTAAAATCTTGAAATAAAATGAAAGCATTCAATCATGCAATGTTAATGAAATTTTAAAAAAGAGTGTTTTCCACCATTTCTTAGGTTGATGTAATGCATTGTATGTTGATTAACTGACCACTTTCATCTGCTCCATCCACATTTTCACTGTAGTCGTTGCCTAAATCTGGCTGCCTGACACTGATTTTTCTCAACTGACCCTTAACTTTTGACCTGCTATGAACAAAACCAGATCTATTTGCAGCATGAAATAATGAAATAAATGAAACAGTTCCACTGCAGAGCAAGTTTGTCCCCCTCCCTCACCCATCTGGCACCACCCTTATTTGACCCTTTTTCACATTCTTTAACATTTTTCAATTGTTCTGAAAAATCCTTTCTGTTCAATTCAATTCAATTAACTTTATTATCACAAAACATGAAATTCAATGTGGCAACATCTTTTGATTTTTAAGACATAACACAATAAAAAAAAAGAAAAAAAAAAACAAATTACATATCCAATAAAACAGCATTCTATTTATGTCATTTTATGTTAAGCACTTTAACATACCACTATGCACCAACACACACACACACACACACACACACACACACACACACACACACACAGAGTCACACACAGTCATACACACACACACACACACACACACACACACACACACACCACACACACACACACACACACACATACATGCGCATGCACACGCGTCAGTTCAAGTTCTCAATGTTTTCAATCGTCACATGTAAAAAGAATCATTTGTAGCTATGATAGTACCACATGCTCTGATACATTATCCAATGAAGTCCTGTACTAACTGATGACTAGTATAAAAAAATCATCAAAAGGATAGGTGGTAGCCTTGACTTACAAGAGACTGGACAAGCTTTATCACAGTATCATATGCCAGACCAAATCCAAAAGAAACAGTACTTTTTCCCCAAATATACATCAAAATCATAAGTGAAACCAGTTGAAGAATCAGCTACATCCCATAATTTCAATCCCCACTTTGTAGGCTTATCTTGTATGTAATGTCTAAAGCTGTATCTACCTTTATTTGTAACCGTATGTGCATCAATACAAACATTCTGAAAAGGTTGAAACAGCTTTTGACATATGCGCCCTATAAACTCCATTAGAAATCTTGCTTCTGAAAGCTTCTCATCAGGATCTTCAGTTCAATTATTAGATGGTTTCACAAAACTCATTAACTGCTTGAACCTCGATTTTTGTCATAAACCTTCTAGCCCATAACCCATTATACAAGGACTTACTGCGCCAGTACTTTTCTCTGTTTGGATTCTGAACAATACTTGGCAAAAGACCAGTAAAACAATGACGTTCATGTGGATTAGTACCACACCAAGAAGAACACATAGAAGGCTTTCCTGGACCAGCTACTTCTGCATAACTATTTATGTAAGTACAGAGCTGACCAACAAGACAGCCAGTAAAAAATCACAAAAAAAGTCCACTGGCCACAGGTAGAGATTGCTGTCATTCTTTTCTTCAAGTCATCCAGGTAGACTCGTGGAAGATGTCAGGGTTCCAAGGAGGGAGAGCGTTACTTCATCCTCGATCTTTCCTGTTGTAGCCGTCATTCCTGGAACAAAAAGTTACAAACACATTTTCTTCAGCTGATACAAATCTGCACACAAACACACACACACCAAGAACAATTTTCATAAACTAAGAACATACATGGTTGCATTTGCTCACTCCCCCCCCCCCCCCCCCCAACACATACACACACACACACACACACACTGATGTACATAGCACTGTGAGGTGTTTGAGATGTGTAGTTTTTATTTACACCTACCCTGTGAGGTGCATACATATGTCAGCATTTCAGAGCAAGTTCATGGAATTATGTCACATCCTGTTTTATGAAGCATTAGGCTACCCTGTCAAAAGCATTGCTATGTGTCAATGTAATCTAGGGCTTACTTTTTTTTTAACAAGTTTTTGACCATCATTGTGAGGTATTATTCATACATGAATATTCATAAGACGACAGGAAGTACCTCAGAATCATGGTCAAAAACTTGTTTGTGCTTTTGTGATAAAACAATGACATTGTGTTAAATTTCATTCTCATTATAGGCCTACTGACTGCCAGTAATAACTTCAGATTACTTGTGGTATGTTTAACAAACTTGTTCATGCTCATTGGTTTGAAGATTGTGTCAAATAAATACATTTGAAAGAGGTTCTTACACTGTTGCTCTTCATTGTGTGTATGTTGAATGAGAGAGGAGTCAGAGTGAGAGAGAGAGAGAGCGAGAGAGAGAGAGAGACAGACAGACAGACAGACAGACAGAGACAGACAGACACAGAGAAAGCTATGTTACACAAATTAATGAGGAGAGAGAGAGAGAGAGAGAGAGAGAGAGAGAGAGAGAGAGAGAGAGAGAGAGAGAAAGAGAGAGAGACAGAGAGACAGAGACAGACAGAGACAGACAAACACAGAAATTAGTTACACAAATTAATGAGGTGCAAGCAGTGTTTCCCATAAAGTATATTATGCTTCACTGAAGAACAAAAATCATGAAGGGACTGTTTGTTTTTAGCACTGTGCACACATGGATGCACACATTTTTCACAGACCAATCATTAAATAAACTCAGTGATCTGTGGCTACTGGAGTTTCCATTAGAGCAGTTCAAAGATGATTTGCAAGACTTCAATAAAGACCAAGCAGCCAAAGGTTCAAACACACAAGAAAAACCACAATCAAGACAGCATTTGAAAAGTCTTACAGTGCAGCTGCTCACATGATGACAAACCAAAGTGCAGTGATTTCAAAAGGATTTCAAATGATGTATGGTTGCACTTATGTTCTTCTTTTGCAAAACAACAGCACGTGCATGTCCATTTTAAGGGGAAAAAAATCCAGAAATTTGGATGCTTGTTGTGACAAACACATATCTGCTTTTATACCAACTGCACATAAGACTATCTAAAACTCTGTCTGTAACAATGCCTCTATATCTTGCCATTTGATGCACTGATTTCCAGAACATGCAAGTGGATTTGCCAGCATATTACTGAACATTTCTGTTTTTTTCCAAATCAGCATGCGATCGGTTAAGGTGTCTTTGGTCATAAAATAAAAACCTGACAACCATCATAGCCTGGTATGGATTCTAGAAAGAATAATGTTCTATGCAAACACTAATCTTTCAAACTTGCACAAAAAATCTAAATCAACAGAAACTGAAAAGACGACAAAATTTAAACATTAACATTGCTAATTCAATAATGAAGGTCATCTAAAATGACTGAATAAATGTTCAATATTTGCAGTTGAAAACACCACACTGGAATTAGTTTTCCTTCTAGGGGAGAAAGAAAAAAATACAAGCCAAAGCACTGGCTGAAAAAAATCTAAAAAATAAATAAAGAAAAAACAACAACAACAAGAACAGATAAAAACCCACACAACACTTAGTTTTCCTTTTTCAAGAAAAAAAAGGGTTCTTGTAAGAATGGCCTTCTGTAGAATAACCACAGTTCTCTTACAGCAGATATCAGTGAAGGACACTTGCTTGTTTCAATGTATGGCCTGTTTTTAAGGCCAAAGACAGGTTCTTGCCCTCAACAAGGGCAACACTCCTCAGTGCTGTGGTACATTGTTTCAATGTATGGCCTGTTTTTAAGACCCAAGACGGGTTCTTGTAAGAAGGTCTTCTGGGAATAACCACACAGTTCTCTTACAGCAGATATCAGTGAAGGACACTTGCTTGGGTCAATGCAACTCTGCAGGTTTGTGATCTCTGGATTTTGTCTGGATAGAAGCAGAAATCAGGCAAGTTCTCTAGGCTTCTGTTTAATGCATGCTCTTTGATGTTTCAAGTGTACATGCCTTTCATACAACTTTTCACCATAGGCAAGAATGAGACCATCATTCCTGGCCACAAGTGTAACCTCATCAGCAATCACTGAAGATAAGATACTATCTTTTCAGCCATCTGAGCATCTTGCTGCTGCTGGAAGTAACATCTGTGATCTGGAGATCTCTTTTCTCCTTTTCTTCTCATGATTGTTGAATTTGCACTTCTTTTCATGCTGCCAGAGGTCTTTTTTCCTAAAGAATCCCAGACAACATTCACTTGGACAATAATCTCCAGCCTCAACAGGTTCTGATGAAGTCCTCCAAGGAATTAACCAACCACTGCCTTGTTTCAAAACTTCACAGTTGTGCTTTAACTTTCCTAAATTTCTTAACTTTTCCATCAGCAAAGCCCTCTCTGCTGAACCCTTAGGTTTGGCTAAAATTTCCACAACCTGTGATTTTGTTTTGTGTACTGTTAGCATGTATGCTGTTATGTTGGCGCTTGTGCTGATTTGGTTGCAGAAGCTGCAACTTGCAGCTTTGTCCCATTGTCTTTTACTGTGTTCATTTTTGGAAGCAACATAAACTGAAATACTATGTCAGGTGTGCTTGAGGTCACAGCCAAAGAGTCTGTGGACACTTGTGTGTCTGCAGTAGATGAACTGGGAGAAACAGCTGCTGCATGGAGATCAGCTGAAGAGTCTGTGGACACTTGTGTCTCTGCAGTAGATGAACTGGGAGAAACAGTTGCTGCTTGGAGATCAGCTGAAGAGGAAGGATCAGCCAAACTTACACTGCTAACATACCGCCCTGCTGCTTGAAGATCTGCTGTGGAAGGAGCACCCATGTTTGCTGTCTGGTACTTGGTGTGGTGTAGCACAGAACTGCTCACTGCACCTGCATAAGCAAACACATACCTCTCTTTTAAGTTTAGCAAGGAAGTTTATGAAGTGGCGGTGTGTGAGGGGTGTGAGAGAGACAGAGAGAGCACGGAGGAGAAGATCATTAAGAGAGAGAGAGAGAGTGAGGACACAAGCATGACATGAAGCAAACTCTTTGTTAGGCATGCTCTTATAAATGTGCATATCTTTTATACACTGATACTAGGCAAACGAGTAGACATTATAAATAACTCCTGTTTGAGAAGCTGCTATCAATTTATTCTGTTTTATTAATCCTCTTCTTTGGTAATGTTGGTGACAATTTGGGGACTGTGATAGCTATGTCCAGGTCAAAACATTACACACTCTTTAGAAAGAATACCAGCCCTCTTACATCATGATCAGCCAGATAACTGCCACACAGTAATGTGTTCATCATGGAAAGATAATAATATATATGCAGACCTGGTGAGAGTTCCTGGAATTTTCTAAAGACCCCGCTCTGGTAGTCCTCTCTCCATTGCCTTCCAGCGGATTTGGAGATGTCGTTCAGGGGTTAACTTGCAAGCAGCATGGAATCTTGACAAATGAGAACACATCATACTTTAGAATGCATCCTGAATTCATGTAATACAAACAAGATAGTAAAAAAAAAAGAAAAAAAAGTACCATAAATATGTACAAATGAGAGCTAGTGTCTGTGAAAGTGAAAGGGTTATCTCCCATGCCATTGCCCTCACACCAGTCATTTCCATCCTTGCACCCAAAACCATTTATCTCACAACCCCTATTGCTCTACACGACTCCAAACTGCCTACTACAAAGCTAATTTACAGCCACAGCATGTTTTACATGCTTTCTCCTTCGCCTTTTTTTTTTTTAAATATTGGCAGCAAGCAACTGTATTCTGCAGCCCTGTCTTGTGCAAAATCAGAGACATGTGAATTTCATCCTACTGAAATTTCTACAGATAAGATCTATTACTGGAGAGGGGTTCTGGCCCTCACCAAAGCCAAAAATCTGGCGGGCCAGGGTGAGTATGTGTGTGTATATGCTGGGATGTGCTCTTCAACAAATCTGACAGGAAACGCATCATTATATATCTCTAGTCACTGGGTGTAAGAGCATCAGCATGATGCCAAACCATCTCTGCATAACCATTCTCTCAAGTAAACACAAAATAGATATGCATAGTCTGCTTTTTTACAGTTGCACTGAACAACTGGCTTGAACAGCAGAAGAAAACAAACGTAATATCCACAACGGTGAGCAACATATCAGCTTCAATAGTCTTAAGCTTTGAGCAGTAAATATCTATCTATATATATATATATATATTCACAGGTAAAATTCTCACTAACACTCACACCGTACTCAAAAAACGACTAAACACACACACACAACACACCGACATATATATACAAAAACTATAATTCCAGGAAATACCAGCACATTCAGCACTTACAGAGCACTTGTGTTGAATGACTGCAAGAATATCAATTAAACAAAGCTTGCTGTTATGTCTTAGATTGAAGAAATAGGGGGAGATAAGCATTCATATCTGCAGTGGTAGATAATTCTGCCTAACTAACAGTGTGCGCTTGAGTGGGTGAATGGGGAAAAATAAAATAAATGCTTCTCAGAATGAGCCTTCAGCAAGCTTATAGTCTCCACGAAGGAGACAGTCTCCAATGGGGAGGAAACTCACTAACATATAACTCCTGGTCAGATACCGATATTTCAAAACCTGATTGTTTCTCCTCAGTGACAGCGAAAAGTGGTAATTTGACTCCTCTGCCTTTTCGGTTTTAAGAAGAATGCTATCCCAGAAAAAGCTGGTGTGCAATACCGTAGTATGTTTGTTGAGTTTTCAAAAAACCAACCAAAGGTGCCACCTAAGAAGCAAAAGAAAATCATGAAAGAGCAAAACAAGCTACATTTTCTTGTGAAAAGTAGAAAATATAAAAAGATAACCTCTTAAGACACACACACACACACACACACACAAACATATATATATATATATATATATATATATATATAAATTAGCAATCACTGGGGGAAAAAATTCTAATATCAACACTGAATAAATAATACTGATACATTCAATGACATATTTTAGCACAAGCCTCACCTGAATCAGCTTTAGTTGAGCTGTCTGGCACTTAATCAGATCCAGTCAAAAGAATCTGAAAATTTAAAAAAAAAAAAAAAAAAAGACAAAGCTGATCTCAAACTTTGATTTTTTTTTTTTTTTTTTTTTTTTTTTGGGGGGGGGGGGGGGGGGGGGTATATAAATAATAATCTGTAATAGAAAAAATCATAACTTTTTACCTCCTCTGAGAGACAAAACATAATAAAACCTGGGAGGGCTGTGAATGTTTCTGTGAGGGTGGGTTTTCACAAGAGCCTTGTCATATGACAATTAAAACTATCAAGTGAAAAATCCTAACACAATTGTATCAAACACCTTTCTTGTTTGCTGAATGACAATACACAAAATTGTTTTGGTCAGCATCATCCCATTAAGTATTTTCAGTCAAATTTAAGTACTGACAGAATGTAAGTTCATTAAAGAATGATGTAAATCCTGGACATTCAGCTTGGTATATACCATTATCATAAACCATCTTCCTTTGTTAATGTGCACTCAGAACTTGTATAAATCATCAGTGCTAAGTATACAAAGTCAGCATTCCAGAACTTCTCTGAGGCTGTATTGTCTTTTTTTCCTGGCACGACTGTCAAGTGTCATACAGACAACACTTTGCTTACTGCAATCAAGGCATGTTGTCATTTGCAACAATCTGCTTTGGACAGCAATTGTAGCCCACTCAGTGGATACACACATTCTTGTTAGAAGGATATTACCACAGATGACAAAATGCATACTAACAAGGCTATGCAACTTGTTGACAATATCAACTGAATTCAATCACATTTGTATTCACATGGAGATAAAGCACCCGACAAGGATGCGAAAAGTCAGATTCAAACCCCATACAAGGCAAGGAACTTTTCACCAAACCACTTGACCAACTGGGTGTGGTCTAAGCACTAGTCTTTCGGATGAAACGATAAAGCAAGACCCCGTGTATGACATACTTTCTACGCACGTAAAAGAAGCTACAACAACAACAGCTGTCCCTGGTAAAATTTGGAAGAAAAACCCACTGAAGTAGGCAAAAACATATACCCGGTACATACAGGCACTGTCTCCGAAGTTGGAATCTAACTGCCTTATTGCGGGATAAAAAAAAAGAAAAACAGACATACATACAAAACTCCACTCCTTTTGTAGGGTAGATGGGATTAAAACAATTAATTAACCCTTGCCTGTCTATACAGGGCGTATCCACATGGGTGTCAGCCAGCATACGCAGAAAGAAAGGAAAGATAAGATTTAATTTGTATTCACTCAATTAAGTCAGTGTAAAATGGTCACTCAAAAAATAATGAAACATTATTCTACCTTTTTAAAAAAATTAAATCAAAAAGTGGATTCCTGAGGAATCCAGGGGAATCTTGTAAATTCCAGTTGATTCCTGTATCAAATGTTACTGTTTATATATTCAGTAAGAACAAACACTGATTTCAATGGGTGTTACCTTCTTTACTGCTGTCAGACGCCATGCTTTGCACCTGTGAAAAGGAGAAAAACTTTAACTGAAATGGTATGATAGGTTCTTACTACTTTTTTTTTTTTTTAATTCAAACAATCTATAAATATTGAACATACTGATAGTAGCTATTCGTAATTGCTCATTAGCCCTCTCTATTAAAAGGATACAGCTATTGTTTTTAAAAACTTACAATTTGAAAGTACCTGAACTCCCTGAGCTGTATGCAAAACAAAACAAAAAAAAAATGTAAGAAGGTTGGGAATTGACCAAAATAGTTGGTGTGTTAATATATGTTTTTTTTTTTCATGTAATCAGAATCCAAATAAACAAGAATTACTAAACTAGACAGAAAAAAAGTATATAGAAACAATTCTGAGTCTAATCAAAGAAAATATCTCTTGTCAAATCTACTAAATATGTAGATTCTTATAAAATGATGGCAATTGTCATATTCTCTTGTTTGAATTATCATCTTTTAGTTTTATTACAGATATTATTATCATTATCATTGTTTATTTTTAGATGATGTACTCTCTCTCTCAGCTCAGATATGTGACTGCCTCATTTGTTCAACACTTTATTTTCTTTCTGTTTTATGCTGTAACATTTGCTTTGTCTTGACAAAAAACACACTCAAAATGATAAATCACTCTTGTGTGATGATGGTACCTGTACTTCAACAAAACTGACACACTGTGACAGGCAAAGAAGTCAAGTAGTATATATAAGTCTGTTGGTCCAGTCATAGGTAGCTCTGTCTAATTATCCATCGATTTCATATTTCATTTTAGTTATTAATTCATGTTTATCTATGAGGTTCTTAAATGCATTAATACTAGGTGCACGTTTGATGTTAGTTGTTAATTCATTCATTACTAATATATAGATGATCTAAGCTCTGTGGCTGCCAACAACGGCTGAAAAATTGACATTACTGATAGAGCTGGACTGGCTGCTTTAACTGTACTTTGAATCTACTTTGAATTCTTACAACTTAAGAAATGCATAAAAATTTCTACAATGTAATGATCAAACCAACACTTAAAATTACAAGCATCTAATTTTACACCAGCTTACAGTAACTGAGAAGTATGTCTCCTATGCTGTGTCTTCTCTGCTGTTTCCTGCGTTCTTGCAGGTGTGGAAGGCCCAGCTCATGGAGCATCTTGTCGACACAGCCCTCTTCTTACCTACTGCGTGTAAATGCAACTTACCTTCTGCGTTTAAATGCAACAAAGTTGATTAAAACTAGTCCCTTTGGCTTTTGCGGCTCTGCAAACGTCCCATCCACGCACACACACACGCACACCACGCACACACACACACACACACACTGTCATGTTTTAAATGTGCAAAAACCATTGACACATGATTATAGCCAGCATACCATCCACAGAGTTCATGCATGACTGTGCAGTTAATCCGAATACACATAGCGAAGCTACACACATCAGAACCATCAAAATGATGATGGCGGATGTTCAAAGAAAGAAGAAGCACTTCTCTGCTCGCAAAAAGTGGGTCAGACTGCACTGTTTTGATGTTACTGTCAAATAATCACTGAGGCATAGCAAAAATATGCCGACGAATGAGTACAAATACCAGTTTGTATCATGTCTTTCACAACAGTGATATTTTTAGTTAGGCCTAACCGGGATCGAAGGATGTAAACAAACACTCACGTTTGCCGTCGTCTGCTACGCTCTGCAACTGGCGTTGAGAAATCGGGGCTTTTGTCCTTTCACTGTCACACATGGTGTCCTCTAGCTCCTAGGTCTCTTCATCGGAGCTGTCAACGGCTTCGTTTTCAATAAAACAGTCGTTGGAGTTCATGATGAGTGGGAAAAGTTGGCGAGCACTTGCTATGTGGACAGTGGTGTACTCAAGATGGCGTCAGAATGGAAAGGGTGTGTTGACGTCCTTTCTGGCGTAGCGTTCAGTCAATACTTTTTTTTTTCTATTTATTTATTTATTCATTTATTTTATAAATGTGTCTCTTAAAGTTTTGTTTCTGTAAAAATTGCTTTGGGTAGCAATAATGTGTTTTTCTATATTTATATTTCCGAAAAATATTCATCGATCAATAATGATCGAAAATCAAGGGAAAGAACTGCGAGGAGTGTTGACGTGGCGTAAATACATCATATGATACAGGTAAGTGGAATTAAGAGCGAAGTGGGAGGCGTGGAAGGCTCGCCCAGCGAGTGACCTCACCCACCGCCGCCAGCGCGACGGAGTCAATGCATGAAAAACTGGTCGCTCGCTGCGTGCGATTTTTTTTCCGGTGTATTCCTATATCTTTTATCACTTACTCGTCGTGCGTCTTTTCTGTTTTCAGGCGAATAACTAGTGGCAAGTGAACGAGTTAAAAAGCATCTTTCTTTATCTTGAAAATGACACATTGCGGTATCTTTCTGTTGAGGAGAGAACTCCCAGGAGAGAGAGAGAGAGAGAGAGAGAGAGAGAGAGAGAGAGAGAGGAGGAGGTTGGTGTGTGTGTGTGTGTGTGTGTGTGTGTGTGTGTGTGTGTGTGTTCGTTCGTACTTCTGTTTAACGTCTGTTCACTTTGAGTGATATTAGAC
The DNA here is from genome assembly GCA_033310375.1 of Conus canariensis. NCBI lineage: Eukaryota > Metazoa > Mollusca > Gastropoda > Neogastropoda > Conidae > Conus > Conus canariensis. The sequence continues at coordinate 1,765,309 of CM065739.1, read as the reverse complement.
GTGAATGAAAGAAGACAGTGAGTGAGTGATTGACTGATTAAATGAATAAGACTAACGGTTGTGTAAGCATTAATGCAGGCCTTTGTATGTGAGTGTGTACGTGTATGTATCTGTATATGTGTCTAAACTGAACAATAAACAGATCAATAATCTTAAATACAACAATTAGTGGGGGAAAAAAACCTAACATATAGCAAGAAAACAAAAATCCTTCACTATCTTAAACAAAATGAGTTAGCTCAAAACTGTCTAAATAAAAAAACCCAATCAGACTATGTATTAAGTATTCAGCACTTTTGATCAGCAGAGAATATTCGAAAGTAGATCTTGCAAGTTTTTTTCAGAAAAGGTATTGGATCGTAATGATGTTGGTCAGAAAGTAGTCAACTTGTGACAATTGAACAAAATGTGGTTCAGTGTTACTCTTTACCACAAATACAGTTAGTATTCTTACTAAACTTTGTTTTCAAAGCATTTAGCTTTAATCGAATTATAAGGGAAGATATTTGTCTGGAACAATAAACTGGAAGATCAGGCATTTTTCTTAATACAAGGTCTATTGGAAAAGCTTCCCATTGGTTGGATGAAATCTCGGTTGACATCAACATTTGTTTGAGCTCTCTTCCGTGCAGTCGATTCAAGGGTCCGATAACATTCTACTACTGACGGTTTTATTTTCAACTCAGAAAATGACCCTGCTTTTTTAGCACATTTTTTTTCGCAGCCATATCAGCCAATTCATTTCCAAGTATACCAGTATGTATGTAATGTAAAAGGATATTTATAAAGCGCTTTACCTCGCGAGAGCCCAAAGCGCATAATACAGAAAGACATGATAAAATTACAATTCTAATTCAAAGCGCGCGCGCGCGCGCGCGCACGCGCACACACACACACACACACACACACACACACACACACACACACACACAACACACGCACGCGCGCGCGCGCGCGCACACACACACACACACACACACACACACAGCAAAAAAAAAAAAAAAAAAAAAAAAAACCCTCACACACGCAGACAGACAGACGAGCGCGCTCAACATCAGCAAACACACGCACAGTGGTAAGTGGATATCATTAGTCAATCCGAGGGAAAACATGTGTCTTTAGGGAGGTTTTAAAAGTCTCTAAAGAGTCCGTGTTACGCAGAGAAGAAGGGAGACTATTCCACAGAGCAGGTGCCTGGTAAGAGAAAGATCGTTGGCCTGAAGTTTTCAGGCGAGCGGAGGGAAGCCGAAGCAGGCGAGAATCGGTGGATGAGCGTAAGCTCCGAGACGGAACATAGAGATGGAGGAGGTCAGAGAGGTAGGAGGGAGCCAGATTATTCGGTGATTTGAAAACCAGGAGGAGAACTTTAAAGTCAATGCGAGACTGAACTGGGAGCCAGTGTAAGGATGACAGAATTGGTGATATGTGATCAGATCTAGAGGAGCGGGAGATCAGGCGGGCGGCATTGTTCTGAACTTTTTGAAGTTTAGAGATGAGTGCCCAGCAAGGAGGGAGTTACAATAGTCGAACCGAGACAGGACAAAAGCACAGATTAGAGTCTTCAGGGCATTTTGAGTGAGGAAGCGGCGAACTGAGCTAATTCTACGAAGTTCAAGGCAGCAGGACTGTGACGTCAACGTAAATTATGACGTCAACTTGAAATGACATAAGAACATGATGAAACTAATAAAATTTTGACGGAAGAGGAGAGCAAGAACTAACGGCCGAGGCTTTGGTGTCCAGCCTAATTTATTTTGTTTTAATTGTCGTTTTCTCCGTAGTGTTACTATGTGGAGAGGCTGACTTTCAAGTCAGTAGTACGTTGATGTTCACTGTGTATGTGCGATACTTCTGATGACGGTACCAGCGAAATATGTACCAGGAAATTTAATTGTTATAGAAATGTTGTGACTGCTGTGTCGCCGAGAGTGACTTAAAACTCCTGCAAGAATATTTATGTGCTCTAATTGTACCACCCCATGTGCGTCGGTGGGCTGAATTTATTGATGTGAACATTGTAATATCAATACACGGAGAAGCTAATTAATTTTTGTTTTAGATCAACAATACGTGGAATCGAAGTTTATTGTGTTCTATGGGACTTTGCTGAAATCGTGTTCTCCGGGGATTCAATATTGGTTGCTGTGCCTTGTGAATCTACAGTTCTTCTATGGTTTACTGTGCTTTATGAATCTGGGGCTCTTTTCTGTGGATTGCTGTGCTTTGTGAATCTGCGGTTCTTCTTCTATGGATTGCTGTGCTTTATGAATCTGCGGTTCTTCTGTGGATTACTGTGCTTTATGAATCTGCGGATCTTCTTCTGTGGATTGCTGTGCTTTGTGAATCTGCGGTTCTTCTGCTATGGATTACTGTGCTTTGTGAATTTGCGGTTCTTCTTCTGATAGTTTGACGTGATTTATTGTGCTTGTTGTGTGGAGACCCTGTTTTTTCTTCTTCGTCGCTTGTGTTTGTGAACGGCTGTGCTTATCATGTGGGGACCTTGGTTATCTTATTTGTCTTCTTTTAGTGTTGTAGACTGTGGCTTGGGTACTGTGGAACCGATGTGTTGACTGCATATGTGAGACACTGTGGACGGCGCCGGCGAGATCTGTGAGTGATATCAAGATATGTACTATGATATGCTGATATCTGATGATTGAAGTTCCTATGTATTGATATCTTGATCTATATGCTATGTAGTGACATGTATTGATGTGTACCAGTTATGTGATGGATTTCAGGCAGCATAATTATAAAGAAAAAAAAAATCTAACTCGTGTGTTGCCTGGCTATCCATGTGCGTTTGGTGTGGGTGTGCGTAGGGAATAATTATTACACGCATCCAAACTTTTGAGAGCGAGAGTCAGACAGCAAAACACGCACCGTACACCATCCGTAACAAGGACTTGCACACTTTAGAGATATGTTGTTTGAAAGAGAGAATTTGGTCGAGTGTAACGCCGAGGTTACGAACAGACACTGATAGCTCTATCTCGTTTCCAT
>CM065739.1:1744806-1757306 GCA_033310375.1 Conus canariensis | reverse complement strand
AAAACTTCCACCAGCAACAAAAAGCATCATATGAGATTTCTCAGCAGACAGACATGACCCATTCTCAAACATAAATCTAGCGATGCTGTCTAAGTCTCTTTGATATAATTTTTTCATGTATGTAATTGACCTTAAGGTGTGTTTCTTTTTTTTAAAGTAACATTCATCCATAAGTGTGTGTGTATGTGTGTGTGTGTGTGTGTGTGTGTGTGTGTGTGTGTATGTGTGTGTGTGTGTGTGTGTGTGTGTGTGTGTGTGTGTGTGTGATTCCAGAATTGCATACGATTTCACATTCGATGACGCTGCCGGAAAAATGGGCTGCGATGTACTTTCCTTTGATCCCAGGTATGTTTGTGACAAGGGTGATGACAACAACACAACACAACACAAGACTGAACAAAACGAACTAACAACACCAAGAGAAATAGAAGCATGTCCTGGTCAATGCAAGCCATAGCTTGTAATATCTTTAGCTGATCAAACACACACACACACACACACACACACACACACACACACACACACACACACACACACGAACGCACGCGCGCAAGCAAACATGCACACACACACACACACACACACACACACACACACACACACACACACACACACATGCATATTGAATCGACTTGTTCTCTGGAGTAATTGAGGAATTCTCTTTAATCTCCCATATGTGAATTGTCTATCCTCTCCATATTGCCGCTCATTTTTGACCCACAGTGATAGGTAAGGGAGTCGAAGATGGAACGGAACACTAGGATAAGGAGGTTTTAGAAGGGGATTTATCATATAAATACCACACTTGCAGAATCATTCCTTTGGTCGTGGACAGTATATCAATAAATTGACTAACGAGGAGTGTTTCTCCACATGCACATACAACAAACATTTCTCACGGCGCACTTTGTTTTTACAGATTTGTTGGCCAAGAGTTCCAGAGCATTGTATGCATTATGCTTGTAATCTATGTGGAAGAAGCAAAATTGTTATTTGACAAAGTGTCCTAATAATTCGAATCCTAAATACAACACATTCATAATGATATTGAACATTACTTAGCTTCTTAAAAAGATGTCTAAATTTTATGGATGCTTTGCTCACCATTCCATAGCACTTTTGTTTTAGGTGTTGAAAGAAAGGTAATTGGCGCTGTGCTGAAGCCTTGTGATTTTCTTTTACACTAAGCGACGTCGAATTAAAGGGAAAGCACTCAGCCCTTTATATCGACCATTTTCCTAAACAAAGTTCTTTCCCTTGTACCGTATACTATGCTTTGTGTGTGTGTGTGTGTGTGTGTGTTCAGTATTGTTCCAAAACAGGTCGAAGGTCGATTTTGTTTACACAAAACAGCGGCGCGCTGGCCGTACTCATTGCATTTCACAGTGTGTAGAGCAACAGAAGAACTCGCACTGTTTCAATGGACTCAAGAAACTTTACTGTGTGGATTAATAACATAATTCTTCCATGTGGATTACCTGATGGATATTGCATTCCTGATAAGTATACTTGATCTGTTTTTCGAACTTTTTTGTGAGAATTTAAAGGCATATACTAACACACACACACACAAACACACACACACACACACATGCATGCATACTACACACTCATACACATATACAAGTAAACACTCACTTCCTGTCTAATATCACTTTAAAGTGAAAAGACGTTAAATCGAAGAAGAAGAAGAAGAAGAAGAAGAAGAAGAAGAAGAAGAACAACAACAACACACACACACACACACACACACACACACACACACACACACACACACACACACACACGAGGGACAACAACAACAACAACAACAACAACAACAACAATAGAAGCATCTAATGAAGAAAACTGTTCCAAAATTTGAAAGAAGAGGTCGTAAACTTTCAAATGATACACAATTTGTATGCCTTCGTCATTTTGTGTAAGTATATTGAATTTGTTTTTGTGAACAAATAGCCAAAATAGCCCATCACAGCAATAATTATGACTTGGTCCATTTGGCTCTGTTTCAAAAGCTTCTTTTTACTGGAACTGAACATTTCTTATTTTGCGCTGTGTGAATGTGTGTGTGTGTGTGTGTGTGTGTGTGTGTGTGTGTGTGTGTGTGTGTGTCAGCATGGACACACCAGACCACAGGCACAGCCCTGAAGTGATGTTCTATCAGATGGGTTTGGGAGCAGAGGACAGCGACAGTTTCGTGCCACGGTTGAACCAGTACGTGAAATTCAACACCACCTGGAAAGTCCGCACCCTGAAAAGCCTGGTGTCCATGTTTAATCATAGTGAGGTAAGGGCTTTCTTAAGTGTGTGTGTGTGTGTGTGTGTGTGTGTGGGGTGTGTGTGCTACGCTTGTTCCGGATCCCTCCCCCCTCCCCTCCCCCCCCCCCCCCCCCACTACTGAAGCGTTCAGCATGATATTGTTTGGTCAGTCAGTCGGAGATTGCATCTCTTTGGAGATACAAGTAAAGGCTGTTCTGTGCAATTCCTTGCTGTTGGCAATGCTTGGGTTATAACAGCAGAGCTGACCAGTCTGACTGTTGGACATCTTCTGACCTCCCTTGCATCCATGAAAAGATCCTCGAACGACGCTCAAATATTCTCCCCTACATTTTATATTCTTTACGTAATGATTTTAGTTTTTCAGCAACTTATTTCCTTACCACATTTCCTTTTTGTTTTAGTTTTCTATCATTCGCTGGCTGCTTTGGGGTGCTGTGGTGGATTTTGCTTTTGAAACCTTGGTGGGGAGAACACCCCAGAATTATAGACTGTGGTATATCTCCTTCTGAAGCAAGGGATTACATACGCAATTAGTTGCATTTCCTTGATGAACCCCATCCAGCGCTTGAAATGCCTTGGAACAGGCAGTAATGTATCTTTTAGGTGGATGACAGCGTTTCCCATGTAATGCCACTAAAAGAGCTAAATGTTTATCATATATTGCCCCACTTGTTTGGTTTTTTTTTTTTTTTTCTGCACTTGGTGCGCCCCCCCCCCCCTCCTTTTTTTTTGTTTTGTGTTTTTTTCTTTGTCTATCCACAATATCAATGCAAAGTTGTTAGTGTCATGATGGAAGAATTGTTACCAAGCACTTGTAATCCCCAACTACTTTAATGTGTGTGTGTGTGTGGTATATATATAGAGAGAGAGAGAGATCATGCAGATGTTGTATCTTTATTGGATGTTACTTGGTATATTTTTTAAGTACTGCTGCGTTCTTCTATTTTGTGTGTCTAGACCACATAACGTGAATAGACATTAAATTGAAGACTACGCGCATACACTCGTGCGCGGGCGCACACAGACACAGAGTTTTCATTCATGAAATTACTACCTGTGACACGTCTGTCGCGTTACGTATCATTCTAGTACGTAATTTGTTTTATATTACGTCATATTGAAATATTTACGTCTCTTTCCTCACTACCTTACCTGCTGGCACTCAGGGAGGATGTCATTTGCTGAAGAAGGGCGGAAAATGAAGCAAAATTTAGAAAGAGAGGGGGCTAGTTCCCGCCAAGGACATAGACAAACAAAGTACAGGACAAGATACATTGCATTTCGACCTCTTGGGTCTTTTTCAGGCAAAAACAAACGACATTTAGGACAGTGAAAACGAAGAACGAGAAGCCACGTATCTTCTCATATTCGGGCGCACGACCAAAGTGTGCCGAACATGAGAAATGGTTCTTCGTTTTCACTGCCCTAAATGTTGTTTGTTTTTGCCAGAAGAAGACCCAGGAGGTCTCCCCCTTGGAGATTATAAGCAAGCTGAAGGCTCATTTTGAGAAGCATTATACCCACTCTCAAGCACATGCTGTAGTTAGGCAGAATTATCTACCTACTGCAGATATGAATGCTTATCTGCCCCTATCTTTTCAATCTAAGACATAAGAGCAAGCTTTGTTTATTATTCAGTATTTCCTGCAGTCACTGCAACACCAAGCTGCTCTGAAAATTGCCTGGAACGATACTCAGTTACTTACCCTTGGAATGTATTAGTTAATTATCGTTCAGTACCTTGTGGATTTAATCCAAGAACTGGTCCTCAGCACGTGTGTCTGAAGATGTTATCTTTTTATATTTTCTACTTTTCACAAGAAAATGTAGCTTATTTTGTTGTTTCATGATTTTCTTTTGCTTCTAGAGGTGGGACCTTTGGTTTTTTTTTTTTTTTGAAAATTCAACAAACATACTATAGTGTTGCACACCAGCTTTTTTCTGGGATAACTTTCTGCTTAAAATCGAAAAGGCAGAGGAGTCACGTTAGGACTTTCCGAGATCACTAAAGGAGAAACAATCAGCTTTCGGAATACCGGTATCTGGTTAGGAGTAATGATATGTTAATGAGCTTCCTCCCTTTTGGAGATGGTCTCTCCCTTGTAGATTATAAGCTAGCAGAAGGTTCATTTTGAGAAACATTTATTATCCCCATTCACCCACTCAAGCACATACTGTTAGGCAGAGTTATCTACCACTGCAGATATGAATGCTTATCTCCCCTATTTTTTCAGTTCTAGACATAAGAGCAAGCTTTGTTTAAAATTATATATATATATATATGTGTGTGTAAGAGAGAGAGGGTGTTGGCATATGACCTTATTAGGATGTGATTGTGTGCGTGCATTTACGAATTATGTGCGTGCATTTAATATGTCGTTGTGTGCGTGCATTTACGAACGCACGCGAGCGTGTGTATGTATGTATGTATGCGCACCCATGCGTATATATGTTTGTGTGTGCACGCGCACTAATACAAGTCACCTTTGTCCACTACAGAGAGCAATTGACATTCTCAAAATAGACGTGGAGTGCTCAGAGTGGGCGGCTCTGCGAAACATGCTGGACTCCGGTATTTTAAGGTGGGTGTGTTTATTTGAATGGATTGGTAGCATCAGTGGTGTCTGCCCGAGACATACTGAACACAGGTGGTTTAAGATGAGTTTCTGAATACACAGCTTTTGTCATTTGGGGCCTAACTCTTTCTTTGACAAGTGTTCTGAAATGCATTTCCAAATGTCATTGTAATTTAAGTCCACTTAAATCCTGCAACCACCGTCGTTTGTGAAGGAATTATCTCATGAATGGTTATATTGAATTTTAATTGGTATGATTTGTGTTCTTCAGGAAATGAAGAACGTACAGAGAAAAACACACACACAAAATTGCCCTAATGTTGATGCAGAACGGCGAAAGATTAACAAAATCGTTGGCAGTTTGCAACTCTACACCTAAGATCTTTTAGAGCATGCAAATGGACCTTTTCACATTAAATGCAGCATTATCAAGTCCCCATCACTCCGCGCCATATTTCATATGTGGAGGCATTCCCTAGATGTATGGACATCCGTTGCCCTTCCCTTATAGGAGGCGCTGTGAGGGTGACCGCTAATGACCCAACACCAAGAATACCTTTTATGGGTTCTCAAACGACTTTGTCTCGTTGCACCTTGGGGATCTTCGAGCGCAAGCTTTGGGACTTAAAACTGGATCCCCTCAAAACATTAGTCGGCGTAACGAAAGAAGTGGGAGAAGAAGAAAGGTGGGTAGGAATATAACGAAAGCTGAAAGCTATCCAACAAATGTTTCAGGATTTGTACTTGGAACTGCTGCAGTGCCAGAAAGAGGATCTCAACAATTGATAAAGTAACACGTGACTTTGATGATCTGTGTCTACAAGAAACTAGAAGTGCCGCCCATAGACCATTATATTTGGATGACTTCACAATCTTTTAAAAGCATGATGGGCGAGGATTACCTATCATAATAAATTACAACTTGTAAAACAAACTGTCCAGGATAGACCTGGAACAATGGTGTAGCAGCACACGTGAACTAATGAGTGTGAGGCTGAAAAGGCCTGATGGTAATCCGAAAAGCCGTGTACTCATCAATGCATACATACAACCAGGTACCTGTGACGAGAGGTGGATGAGTGGTAGGTGGGTCCTCTAGGGGAAGGACTTGGAATAATTTCTTGATGAGAATTATCTTAACATTTCACCTACACCCTCTCTCTTACTAGCGGTGGAAGGAGTAACTTTCCGGTACTAGTCATCAAAAGAAATTTTTATTTGTTCGGGTACTGTTAAAGTACTTTAAAGTGGCTCTGAGATAATTTTACTTTGGCCTGTACTCTTAAAGTACTTGTAGCTCCGAGAGACAGAATTGAAGAGAGAAGTTCAAACATTCAACATTGGATTGAACAAAAGAGAACTGACACAAGTTAAGTGCAATTTCACACATCAACTTTACTTGCTTACACATAGGTAAGTATTTACATGTCGGTTCAATAGGCACGATTTTAGTTCTCAGTGAACCACAACAATGAAGGGCCCTTCCTCACTCCTACTTTACTTGCTTACACTCCGTGCAGCCGCTTAAGCTGGAATACAGTGGTCCTGTCTAAGTTACTCTGAATGTTTATTGTTATTACAGAGAGGGGAGAGTGGGCATAGATTTGAAATCTATTCTTTGGTTTGGGGTTTGAGTGGGACCCATCAGATGGGTTTGTCAAGCGTTTCGTTGCAGTACCCAAACACCAGAAATAGATTGGAGCTTTCTGGGGGAAATAGAACATGAATTTGAAGACTCTGACTCTGTTATACCATGTGAAGATCTTAATGCATGCTCAAAACTGGAGGATCAGCATGGTACCAATCCACAAGGAATTGCACTGGAGGAGATGTTGGATGAAGTACTCCATACTGCACTGACAACATCGTCTCCAACACATACAGGGAGGCAGGGTGACACTGACAGTGTCTTTGACTCTGCACTCATTGGACCAAAATTCACAGCAGACATGAGTGCGGAAACAATTCTACATCATGGAAGTGACCATTTCTCTGTTGTGTTCAGTTTACAGAAACTATTAAAAGTTAAACAAACAAGATTAAAGGACCCTTTTCAATATAACAACAATGAAGGGATTGTCATGGGAACGTCAAGGAGTAGAAGATGCAAAAGAAACAATACTATAACCAACAAATCGTTCAACCCCTTTGGTGGATCATAGACACAGGAACAGCCTGGAAAGAGAAATGCTAGGTTGTAAGAATTTGGCAGAGACAGAAGAAAAGCTTGCTCTGATCCAGGTATTAAAACAGACATGAACTAAAAAAACAAAACAAAACAAAAAAACCCCAACAACTTCATAATTCGAAAGAGTAGCTGAAGAAGCAAAAGAAACCAAGTTGCAACAATGTTGTCTGTTACTTAATTATGACACAACACTCACTCATTTCTGGCAGTTTCATAACCGCATGGAAGGTAAACACAAACAAACGCAACCCCAAATATAGTAAACGCTGATAGGACCACAAACTCAAGACAGACGTGGAGAAAGGATCGGCTCTACTTAAACGTTTCATACAACAGAGTGATCAAAGAAATTTGGAGGAAAAGAAGAAATGTTTGACCAAGTTAAACCAACACCTAGCTCAGACTGGCATTGATGAGGAAATTACAGCATCTGAACTGAATGACGCAGTAGTTTGATGCAATAAGGATAGTGTTCAAGGTCCAGACAAAGTATGGTATGCAGATATCAAACAGCTCTCAGAAATGGGCAGAGCCTATCTCTTCAGTCTCAGCTGAGAGAGTGTTGATGAAGGCTATATCCCAGAAGACTGGACACACAGCTACCTGAAAGCTTTACCAAAATCAACAAAAGAACATCATCAGCTAAATGGCTACTGCATACTCACTAAGCAAAATTTAGCAGGAAACCTCATGAAACGAATCATAGCAAAATAACTCGCAAGAAACCTTGAAAGTTGACAAATCCTCCCATCAAATCAAGCAAGCTACAGAACAGGTAACATTACAAGGGACAATACAGCCGCTTTTGCCTGTGAAGTATACGAAAGATTCCAAAGAAAAGGAAGAAACACTGGCTGCTGCAACAGACCTGGAAGATGCAAACAACAAAGTCCAGTTCTCGCTTCTCATGGAACTACTCCTTGACTTTGGAGTCAGCAAGAGACTTACACGATGGATAGCAGCAGCACTTAGGAGTGAACCGTCAGTCTACGATTTGAAGATTGGACATCTGAGCCTCGTAAACTTTCTATGGGATTACCTCAAGGTTCTCCTCTCTCTGTTGTATAAAATGTTTTCAGTACAGACCTTGCAGACCTCAACAGAAAATGAACTGCTCGAGTGTTGACATTAGCAGATGACGGACTGATGTACAAAACATCAAAGAATGCTCAAGAAAGAACGAAAGCATTTCAGCAACAGTTGAACAGCATTGCTAAGTGGTGTAAAGAAACTGGATCGTCCTTCAACTCTACAAGAGCCCAGATATTAGTCCTCACTCTCAACAAGACATCAGGACAAGTACCCTCACCAGTTTCCTTCAACGGAATACGTATTGAATCAACTGTCAACCTACGCTCTTTGGGTATAGGTTTCGACAGAATGCTTACCTTTAGAAAGCATGTTGAGAATATTGTTCTTAAATGCAAAACATCTATCTGCCATGAAAGCAATGGCAGCTAACAGCATCGAACAGCGCCATCTCTCTACCAGCTGTATCACGCACTTGTATTCAGTGTGATTGATAGGGATTTGGTCTTACAACACTGTCCAACAGCAATCTCCTTAAATTAGAAAGAATTCAAAATGAAGCAATGAGATTGATCCTGGGAACCACAAAGGATACACCTGTTGAAACTGTGCGATAACTGCTTGACCTTCCTTCAGTGCACGAAAGACACAAGCTAGAACAGGTGAAGGCATATTTCAGAGCACTTGAACATCCCCCAAACCCATTTTATCCGGTGGTCAAGGAAACACAAAGCACTCGGCTAGGGCGTGGAAAATCATGGACGGAAGTGGCAGAAGACAGTAAACAGCTTGTGTGCCAGTTAGCAGAACTCAAAGAAACGAAGGAATGGGAAAACTGTCCAGAGCACTTCAAACACTACCAAATTGCCATCGCTCCAGAACTCGGAAGACATTGTCGAGAATGGCCACAAGGCAAAACCAACGCAGAAACTGAGGTACTAAAGGTATCACATATCATTCATAAGTCCAACTTCTCTGGCTCCGTAAATCCCCCCCCCCCTCACCCCCCTTTCCTAAAAAGTATTACTCTTACGTTCATCCATATTTACTTTTAGATGGAGAGCTGTCGCCGCCCTATGCAAACAGCTGAACTGTATTTGAAGTGAGATCTAGTTGCAGCGTGAACTGTTGAACTGTGCTTGAAGTGAGATCTAGTTGCAGCGTGAACTGTTGACCTGTATTTGAAGTGAGATCTAGTTGCAGCGTGAACTGTTGAACTGTATTTGAAGTGAGATCTAGTTGCAGCCTGAACTGTTGAACTGTATTTGAAGTGAGATCTAGTTGCAGAGTGAACTGTTGAACTATTTTTGAAGTGAGATCTAGTTGCAGCGTGACGCGACTGCAGGCGGAAATCTAAACAGATTTCATGTTATGTAATAGGCTCTTCCGAAAAACGTAGACAAACGAATCACAAGACAAAACACGACACGTTTCGACCTCTTAGGCTTCTTCAGGCAAGATACACAACATTCAGGACAACGAAAATGAACGAGCAGTCACTTATCTTCATCCATTTCGGCGCAACATGGGCCCATCTTGTCCCTGGTAGTGGTGGTGGTGGTGGTGGTCACGGTAGTGGTGGTGGTGGTGGTGGTAGTGGTGGTGGTGGTAGTGGTGGTGGTGGTGATGATGGTGGTCATGGTGATGGTTGTGGTGTGATGGTGATGTGATGGGTGTGTGATGGTGATGGTGGTGGTTGATTGGTGTGATGTGTGGTGGTGTGTGTGATGTGGTGTGGTGTATGATGTGATGTGGTGGTGTGATGTGGTGATGTGGTGGTGGATGAGGTGGTGGTGGTGTGGTGGTGGTGGTGGTGGTGGTGATGATGATGGTGATGGTGTTGAAGGTGGTGGTGGTGGTGGTGATGATGATGGTGATGATGGTGAAGGTGGTGGTGGTGGCGGTGTGGTGATGATGATGATGGTGGTGGTGGTGGTGGTGGTTATGGTGGTGTGGTGATGGTGCAGATGCTGTGTGCTGTGTGCAGGCAGGTGAAACAGATTCTGGTGGAGTGGCACATCTTCCCGGACTGCCCTGAAAGACGGCGCTTTCAACAGCTCCTCACTCTGCTGGACGACCTGCGCAAAGCTGGCTTCCTGACCTTTGACGTCATCCCACACATCAAACCCTCCCTGGACTGGGATACCTACAAGATTCAGAGCGACTACGGATACGTCAACAAACGGTTCACAGAACGCTGAGAGGGGTTTAAACTCGATTTTGTGAAAGTAAATGTTGGTACACATCATCGTTGTCATCGACGTCGTCATTATCATCTTCATCATCATCCTCATCATCCTATTGTTGCAGAGTTCGATTTTGAGAAAATGTTTATGTATACACTTTGTCATCACCATTATGATAGTGGTCGTTCCACAAGCACACTCACTCACTCACTCACTCTCTCACACACACACACACACACACACACACACACACCACACACACACACACACACACACTGACACTGACACTGACACAATTATATTGCCATTAGCAAAATGCCCTGTTGGCAAGCAGGTATCATGAGTCATATCTAGCCACAGCGGCTCGAGCAAAAAACAAGCAAAAAAAAAAGAAAAAATCAGCAGCACCAGGCAACATTTAAATCCTATGTTTCCCTCTCTCTGATATCTCTATCGCTAATTCATTTATGAAGAATGTGAACAACAATGGGCTAAGCAGACACCCTTGTTTCACTCCAAGCGGGCAACTGAAATAATCGGTATAAGCTCCTTTCTCTCGAACACATGTAAGAATAGACTCATACATTCCATGAACAACTGTATACAACTTCCCATTTACACCATTTTTCCTCAGAATATACCATAGAACATTTGGTTGACTGAATCGAAAGCTTTCCGGAAATCAATAAATGCAACATACAATTTGGATTTTGTTGTTAAATATTTTTGTACTAAGGCATACAGAGTAAATATGTGGTCTATTGTGCTATATTTGGATCGGAATCCAGCCCGCTCTTCTGTTATTTTCTCCTCTCTCTCTGCCCATACTTTTAGTCTTTTGTTGAGTATATGCGTATACATTTTACTAATAACACTTTTCAATGCAACGCCTCGATACTTATCAGGATTGTTATATTACCTTTCTTGTGAAGAGGAATTGTTATGGATTTGGACAAAGATTGTGGAAAGATTCCCTTATCGAACACCGAGTTAAAAAGATTAATCAAGAAATCAACTACAACAGAGTTAGCACATTTGAACACTTCTCCCACTACTTTGTTTGGTCCAGGACTTTTTCCACATTTGATGTGTTTATATTGTTTAAGGACCTCATTTCTTGTTATCTGATCATTAAACAGTGGTTTATCAGTACTTGTTCTTCACCATGTATATCTATATTCAAATCTATAAAATTGTTATTAAATCCATTAAATACACAACAGAAATATGCATATCATTGTTGCGAGGTGATTTCATTGTAAATTATTGATTTTCGACTAATCGATGGAATGGTGGACCAGAATAATTTAGGGTCGTGAACAGATGCTTTCAAGTTATTTATTCGTTTTCATCAAATTCTTTTCTCTTTTCTCAGTGAATTATAGTCTTTCCTGTCCCTAACATAGGTCGCTTTGTGCTCTTTCTTCAGTTCTTTAGAATTCGTTCTTTGATATCGTTTTAGACACCTTTTCACAACTTGTTTTCTTGTTCTCGCACTCACAATCAAACCAATCGCTCACTTTTTTCTTCCGTTACCCCTTGGTCCTTACCATACCCACAGCTGCACTGTACAGAGCTTTCACCAAATATTCTAACCAGAGAGAGAGAGAGAGAGAGAGAGAGAGAAGCAATCGAGTAACACAAGTGATAGCGAACACGTTATCTGCATCAGCTGTTTAGAAAAACTAGCACTACTGAAGACCATGGCTCTAAGTCACAGCCAGGCGTGACATCGCCGAAGAGTTCAGTGATTGATAAGGAAGAGCTGGACCCAAGTGAACAGAGAACGAAGAAACAGTATCATTGATACCCAATATGATTCTGCACTTTAAATACTAACTCCCTGATGCCTGTGTATATCTAGCTTCCACCAACTGCTTCTACAGCTTGACTTTACTCACCAATTAGAAACCAGGTCAAAATTTCCCAGTGCCCGAATAAACATGTTAAGAATATGATTAGATTGTTAGGAGATGGGAGACGTGGAGTAGGAGGGGTTGGGGTTGGAGGTGGGGACACTGAGGGGGGTGAGGTGGGGGAATGGAATCATTCTGGGACTGTCCCCAATAAACTGCCAGAGGATGTAGCATTGTCTTCGTCGTCCAGACCCAAGGGCAACGAGACTCCTGATGTTTGGTGACTCAAGGGCAATGACACTCCTAATGTTTGGTGACTCGAGGGCAATGACACTCCTAATGTTTGGTGACTCGAGGGCAATGACACTCCTAATGTTTGGTGATC
>CM065739.1:1709806-1739806 GCA_033310375.1 Conus canariensis | reverse complement strand
TTGTTGTCAGTCATATACTGAAGACTTCCAGCTGCCAACCTACGTCTTTTCTATCATGGCTTGTGAGTAATGATGTGTAGGTTGAAGCGTTCGACTTGATTTCGTTCATATACTGCTTTTTAACCACGTTGGTGTTGGCCAGTTCAAACGTGTATTTCCTGGGGCTGTCGGGGCTGTCGGGGCTGTCCTTTGCTCAGCTATGAACACCTCACTGACCTGACGTACGTTGGAGATCTGATAAAGGCTGACTACAAAACCACAGAGCGCGGACACAGGGCCTGGGGTGCAGGGGATTCGAGGGATGGGAGGCGGGGGGAGGGGAGGGTGAGGGACGGGTGAGGGGTGGGGGGAGGGGGGGAGGGGGCAGGGAGAGGTTGCTGCAGGAAAGGAGAAGGCGGATGCGGAGGGAGGTCAAGGTCTGATTTGAACGATAATGAAGAGGTCTCCACCCCCACCCCCCCCTTTTTTTTTTTTTTTTGTTGAGTCAGTCATATTGTGATCAAAACTTGATAGCTATCTCGGTCGCGACCTATTGCCGTTTAAAGCTAGAAGATCTGTGAAGAATCCACAGTGTGTGTGATGACCGTGGAGACCAAACGTGGACTGTGCGCTGTGTGACCAAGTTGCATTTAAGGTACTCCAAAGAATAGCGGTGCCAGTGAGAAACATTACTGCTGGAAACTTTTTTAACGTTTTTTTTTTTTGTTTTAATGTCTTAACGTGTGCTAAATCAGTTTGCTATCTTGTGATAGATAGATCAGAAACAGCGAAAACAAAAAAGCGAAGAAACAAGCAAACGAAGCCGAAGATTGTTGATGCTGCCGACGTCATGTGCATTCTGTATGTACAAGTTGCAAGTGATAAATATATGTGGACAGACAGGTTGTCATTTCGTAGGTCTATGTTGATTGACAGGTATGCTATTTTACAGGTCTATGTTGACTGACAGGTATGCTATTTTATAGGTCTATGTTGACTCACAGGTATGTTATTTTATAGGTTTATGTTGACTGACAGGTATGTTATTTTATAGGTCTATGTTGACTGACAGGTGTGTTATGTTATAGGTCTATGTTGACTGACAGGTGTGTTATTTTATAGGTCTATGTTGATTGACAGGTATGTTTTTTTATAGGTCTATGTTGACTGACAGGTTTGTCATTTCGTAGGTCTGTGTTGATTGACGGGTATGTTATTTTATCGGTCTATGTTGATTGACAGGTGTCACGGTCGCTAAGCCGGACGGCCCTACCACCCTTACCCACGCCTATCACACACTAGGTCAGACAACACAGCACACTAACACAGTTTTACAATCACGCACGCTTCTTTATTTCACACCCACTCCATGGCGCCACCACTCACGCACATCCACAACTGCACACAAGTATCCCAATTCCCGCTGACTCACCCTACTCTACTATAATGACCTGGAAGACCCTAACCTAACCTAAAACACCAGTTACAGTATATCACTGTGACCTGGGGACACAGTGATAGCCCGCACACGTGGTGACTAACTACTAGGGACAAGGATTTACCAAAGGGACTCTAATCTCTTAACTACTGCTACCACCCACACCTCTCCCCAGGACTCACCCTTCTCTTTTAACCCGGGACCACTACCAAACTGGTCGCTGCGTCCCTAAGGGAGGCAACGACAAGTACCCTACACTGTGCCGGCCACTACGTCCTAAAAGGAGGCAGTAGCTAACACCCCTAACCCTACTGCCTAACGCTACACCCCTTCTACCACAAACATGGGACAACCCATCCCGGCCCGGAAAGCTCCAGTCCTCGGCGCTGTACGTGGCCCCTCACAGGCTGACACCTCCCCGGAAGACTCTGCACCCCGGCGCTGTCCGTGGCTCCTCCGCGGGCCGACACCCTCCCCGAAGACTCTGCACCCCGGCGCTGACCGTGGCCTCCCGCAGTCTGACTCCTCCCCGCGATGGGCACGACACCCAACGCACACACACCAGACGCCCTCTCGACGGGTCCGGGGCTCGTAGGACGCCTCCTCCTCTGAAGGCCCCGCCGGACACCAAAGGTGGAAAAAGGCCTGGTGCAGCGCCCTCTCACAGGACGCCTAAACAGGGACGAGGAACCAGTGCCGGAGAGCTCCCGGAAGAGCACCGGTAGCTGGAGGAGAGCTGCCCCACAGAAGGCAGCCGGCCTGGGTGGTCTCCCTCTCCCGGGAAAACAACAGGTACTGGAAAGCGCCGCTCACCTGCCGGCACGCGGCAGTAGACTGAGGTGGTCTGGCCCCAGCCTCAGGACGGAACAGGATACCTGCTGACACAACTGGACATACAGACGATCAACCACACCAGTTCTGCAACTGGCTGACAGTGGCTGCCAACAAGGACGACACCGACTCAGCACAGGCCAAGGGCACCCAAACCCGACGAGGACCTGGCACTAACTATGACCCGAAGTCACTCTTCAAAACTACCGGCGCTGCCGCCGCACCTACAAGGAGTACGTCCACTCCGACGAACACCAGGGACCGAAGTGAAGCTACCCCAACGCATTCCGCCCTGGTCGGAATCAAGCGAACTCTACTCACCACACAAAACAACGATTGGTCAGAGCAGTGTATCCCTCCGCAGAGCTGACACGCCTGACCAACGGACTAGTTATTGCTCGTGCAACAACACGACAATTTACCACAACTACTCACAGACTTGACAACACAACAACAGCCGATATCCTGCCCCGCCTTCTCTGGTATAGAACCAAAGTAATATAAGGGTAACAATCGGGAACGAAACCAACCTCCTCCTACCACTCCCTCAATAAATGAAGACTGGAAGGCAAAAATACTGTATGTCCTACTTCACCTGCCCCCCTACCTAGCCTAACCTTACTACCTAGCCCCGAGGAACTTAGCCTAACCCCAACTAACTAAACCCCAGTCTTACCCCGCGCGCGCGCGCGCGTGCACACACACACACACACACACACACACACACACACACACACACACACACACACACACACACAAGCACACACACAAGCACGCATACATGCACGCTCTATATCTTGAATCCTCACCACTCTAACCACATGGACATACTGGTTTAGTACCGCCGATCGGTGACATACCCCCCTGCCTAAGTTTTAACTACAGGTTAAAACCAACAACAACTTCTCACTCGATCGGCGTTTTAGCCACACCCTACCTATGACAATCCAATTCTCTATCACTCATTCTGTCCTACTGTTACTTTTGATGCACTCCAAAACTTCCATCCCAACAGCATCAACTTTTAAATACATCAACAATTACAGGTTACATTAATCAACCTGGTCTAACGCTCTTCACACGACCTTAACGCAGGCACTTATGGGCAGCCGTTACACTACGCACTACATATAAATTCCATAACTGAGGGGCTCTGATTACGCACAACTGCTGTGTAACACGTGCTACAAACACCACACTCTCAGTAACACTTTGCTATGCCATTCTCTACCAAAGATAACAACACATGCATAGCTTCGACAATGTCAACCTCTCACGACACAGGTTAATGGAACCCTCAGGTTTTTTTCCTCTCTCTCTCTCTCTCTCTCTCTCTCTCTCTCTCTCTCTCTCTCTCTCTTCTCTACGGCAAGCGACTCAAGTCTGCCGCCACATTGTCCTTTCCAGACACTGCCTGTACCGTAAACTGAAATGGCTGCAGCTGCAGTGCCCACCTTGTGATTCTCCCACTAACAGACTAGACCCTACAGCTATCTTCCTGGGTTTCGTCCTCAAGTGAGAACGTCGCTTGTACCTGCAAGCTGCGGTTGCCAAGTTCTTCTTTGCCAACTCATACGTCTCAGTTACCTTGTTCCTTAAGTTAAGGACGTACTCTGCGGCTGTGCGAAGCTCTTGCCTTTCTGGTTGCAACCACAGATCCCTCAGTATCTGCATGGGCCTGCGCATCAGTGGCATCCTTACAAGGGGAACTCTTGACACTCTTCCCTTATCCACTGCACGCTGACACCGGACGCATGACTGGCAGTACCGACGAATGTCAGCATGCATGCCTGGCCAATAGAAATGGCGACCAACTCGCTCCTTGGTTCGGGTGGTACCTAAGTGTCCAGACATGGGTACGTCGTGGCCTAGCTTCATCACCGTGGTCCGTAGTTCAGCTGGGACGCAGATCTGACTTGCTACGTCCTTGGGACCCTCAAACCGCCTGACCAGTACACCAGACTTCCGCGCGTACTCAACTCGTCCAAACTTGGTGTGGAAGTGCGTCCCTGCTTCACACGCACTCCGAGCCTTCCTCAAGGTTTCATCCTGGTCCTGCAACTGAATTAACTGCTGAGGGAGAGGTGTTCAGAACGCATTCCTCGACGGACAGTGGTACAGGTTCTTGCTGCTCCCTGGCTCTCTGCGCGCGTGTCTGCACTGCCCCTACCAGCGCCGGGTCTGCGTATACAGGCACACGTGTCCAACCGGGATCTCCTACTCTCTTTGCGAAGTTTCCGATCAGGACTTCCTGCACAGGGCTATTCATGACCAAAACCTCCAATTTCCCTGCGATGAATGGTGACTTCAACTCTACTACCGCCACAGGTAACACAGACCTACATCTGGATTCAGCCAACACTACTGGGACTGTCTCTCCTGTGTACGCATCTGCCGGTACTAACCACTTGGCCACTACGGTGTGTCCGGCACCAGTGTCCCGTAATCCATTGGCCGGAGACCCGTTAACTTCTACGATGCACGCAGGCTCGTACCGCTGCTCAGCGCATGGGCGACACAACGTAGGGACTACTCGAGCTTGGGGCTGGTCACAACAATGAACAGCTCCAACAGAATGGGGCTCAGGGCATTTCCTAGCGATGTGGCCTGGCTTCTTGCAGTTGAAACAAACTATGGTCGATCTAGGCCCCTCTGATCTCCTGTTCAGCTGCTGTAGTGCTCTGTCACTTTGTTGGGACCTCCCTGCGGGCTGGCTCCCTGCTGTTTCACGTGTATTACCCAGGTTGGGTTGGTTAACTGTTCGGTCTTGTCTCGCCTTCCTCCCCAGTCTTTTGGCCTCTGCCAAAACAGTAGCTTCTGTTGCAAGTTGTTCAACAGTTTTCGGGCATGTCTTCCGGACCTCGATCGTGAACTCTGGAGACAATAGCTGATAAAACTGTTCTTGGAACAGCAGATCCTTTACGTCCTCTGCCACACTCTCATCCTTGCCCGCTGCCGCACACCAGAGGGAAAACCACCGCTTCATCCTTCCCAGCATCTGGCCAAAAGTCTCAGCAGCGTCCTTCTTGATGCTCCTGAACTTTTCTCGGTAGGCCTCAGCATCTAGCCTAAAGTGGCTTAACAGGGCGCCCTTTATCTGATCATAGTCACCTAACTCATCCGCACTTAACCGCATCACCGCTTCTCTAGCCTTTCCTCTCAGCAGAGACATCAGACGTGTGGGCCATGAGGTCTTGCTCCACTTGCACATCTGGGCTACACGCTCAAATTGGGCGATGAAAGCGTCCACGTCGTCGTTCTCTCCCAACGGCTCAAGGTGGACATGCTTCGTTTCCTCCACCTCAATCAAACGTTTCCTATGCGCTGCTTCATCTAAGGCCTGCCTCTCCTGTATCAGTATCTCTCGCTCCCTTGCCTCTAACTTGGCTTGCCGTGTCTGAGCTTCTATTTCCCTTATCGCCGTTTCTTCCTCCATCTTCTTCCTCTGCAGTTTCAATTCCATCTGTCTCGCTGCTTTCTCATCTTCGATCTTCTTCTGCTTCATCTCTAGTTCCCTCTGCCTATCAGCTTTTTCCTCTTCTATCTTCCTCTGCTGCATATCTAGCTCCCTCTGCTTCATCTCTAGCTCCCTCTCATCCCTCATCTTCTGCCTCACTTTCTCCTCCATCCGGAGCTCCAATTCTACTTCTCTCGCTGTCTTCTCATCCTCATTACGTACTGAGTCCGTGACGAACTTGTCGAGGTCTCCCCCAGCTAAACCCATCGCCGCTCCCAACTTGGCAAACTTTGCATAAGCCCCCGTCCCCTGTTCTTGATCCACCCCCACAACCTGGTCACTAACCTTAGGTTTGGTATCCGCCGTAGGGGCCTGTGGATCCATGACACTATCGGGGTCGTACTGCGGATGGGCTCGGGTGTGTTTAGACATAGGATAACCCCTACCACCACAGAGCTAACAAGGGACAGTATGCGATCTGAGCGCACCTGGAGGTTCCTGACTACGCGCTAGCCCTGAAGCAACTCAGCACAAGTACACAATACTCTCAATGAGTCACGCACCAAGCACAACTCCACCCACACTTGTGTACCTCATCCATATACTCCATGGGCTCCAACCCATATAATACTACCAATACACTGTCTGGTCACTGACTGAATCACGTGACACCGTGTGTCCACCGTCCACTGTGCATGCGCACCAGTTACCCACAGTCACAGGCCTCACTGTCTCTGGTAGCCAGCACCCACACGATCACAGTGCATTTGCACCCCGCAAGTCCATATGCACTCCCAGCACACCTTAGTGTCACAACCCTGCGCACCCTTGTGCTTCCCACACACAGTCACCTGGGCTTACTCTGCCCTTAATCCCCACAGGATATCCGAGCACACAGCGTGCACAGTCACGGGCTGGGTACCACTCTACCTACTCACTGGGGTTATACCACATGTAAGGGACACAAAGGACACCTGGTACCCTCCGGCACCTCACCTACACTGTACGGTGTAATCACTCACACTTACCACAACCACTCAATGTTTATTGACCATTCATACCTCACTCACACGGTAGCGCCAACCCATTCACACCAACACAAGTGCCCTGCCCAATGCCAATGGAAACCTGCCTGAAGTGAACAGGGACACTACGTACCACCTCCCAGGGTACTGGTACGCTCCCACCAACCACCCACTTACATTTCACACAACGTACACACCGGACACAACACCCCCCTTACCTCCCTTCTAGCTACCTATCACCTACCCAGAACCCCTTATGGTACCCCGCATCTCCACCAAAGTGTCACGGTCGCTAAGCCGGACGGCCCTACCACCCTTACCCACGCCTATCACACACTAGGTCAGACAACACAGCACACTAACACAGTTTTACAATCACGCACGCTTCTTTATTTCACACCCACTCCATGGCGCCACCACTCACGCACATCCACAACTGCACACAAGTATCCCAATTCCCGCTGACTCACCCTACTCTACTATAATGACCTGGAAGACCCTAACCTAACCTAAAACACCAGTTACAGTATATCACTGTGACCTGGGGACACAGTGATAGCCCGCACACGTGGTGACTAACTACTAGGGACAAGGATTTACCAAAGGGACTCTAATCTCTTAACTACTGCTACCACCCACACCTCTCCCCAGGACTCACCCTTCTCTTTTAACCCGGGACCACTACCAAACTGGTCGCTGCGTCCCTAAGGGAGGCAACGACAAGTACCCTACACTGTGCCGGCCACTACGTCCTAAAAGGAGGCAGTAGCTAACACCCCTAACCCTACTGCCTAACGCTACACCCCTTCTACCACAAACATGGGACAACCCATCCCGGCCCGGAAAGCTCCAGTCCTCGGCGCTGTACGTGGCCCCTCACAGGCTGACACCTCCCCGGAAGACTCTGCACCCCGGCGCTGTCCGTGGCTCCTCCGCGGGCCGACACCCTCCCCGAAGACTCTGCACCCCGGCGCTGACCGTGGCCTCCCGCAGTCTGACTCCTCCCCGCGATGGGCACGACACCCAACGCACACACACCAGACGCCCTCTCGACGGGTCCGGGGCTCGTAGGACGCCTCCTCCTCTGAAGGCCCCGCCGGACACCAAAGGTGGAAAAAGGCCTGGTGCAACGCCCTCTCACAGGACGCCTAAACAGGGACGAGGAACCAGTGCCGGAGAACTCCCGGAAGAGCACCGGTAGCTGGAGGAGAGCTGCCCCACAGAAGGCAGCCGGCCTGGGTGGTCTCCCTCTCCCGGGAAAACAACAGGTACTGGAAAGCGCCGCTCACCTGCCGGCACGCGGCAGTAGACTGAGGTGGTCTGGCCCCAGCCTCAGGACGGAACAGGATACCTGCTGACACAACTGGACATACAGACGATCAACCACACCAGTTCTGCAACTGGCTGACAGTGGCTGCCAACAAGGACGACACCGACTCAGCACAGGCCAAGGGCACCCAAACCCGACGAGGACCTGGCACTAACTATGACCCGAAGTCACTCTTCAAAACTACCGGCGCTGCCGCCGCACCTACAAGGAGTACGTCCACTCCGACGAACACCAGGGACCGAAGTGAAGCTACCCCAACGCATTCCGCCCTGGTCGGAATCAAGCGAACTCTACTCACCACACAAAACAACGATTGGTCAGAGCAGTGTATCCCTCCGCAGAGCTGACACGCCTGACCAACGGACTAGTTATTGCTCGTGCAACAACACGACAATTTACCACAACTACTCACAGACTTGACAACACAACAACAGCCGATATCCTGCCCCGCCTTCTCTGGTATAGAACCAAAGTAATATAAGGGTAACAATCGGGAACGAAACCAACCTCCTCCTACCACTCCCTCAATAAATGAAGACTGGAAGGCAAAAATACTGTATGTCCTACTTCACCTGCCCCCCTACCTAGCCTAACCTTACTACCTAGCCCCGAGGAACTTAGCCTAACCCCAACTAACTAAACCCCAGTCTTACCCCGCGCGCGCGCGCGCGTGCACACACACACACACACACACACACACACACACACACACACACACACACACAGCACGCATACATGCACGCTCTATATCTTGAATCCTCACCACTCTAACCACATGGACATACTGGTTTAGTACCGCCGATCGGTGACAACAGGTATGTTATTTTATAGGTCTATGTTGACTGACAGGTATGTCATTTCGTAGGTCTGTGTTGCCTGAAAGGTGTGTTACTTTATAGGTATAATGGTGTAGTTGATAGGAAGACAGAGGTGAATACCATAGTAGAACACATGATGTAATGTCCACACTATTTTCATCATCCGCATCAGCAGCTGTAGCACAATCGCCAATAACAGCACAATAGTGGTACGCATGATACTCAGCATCTTTGACTATGGCAGCCTGTGATGAACACACACACACACACACACACATACACACACACTCACACACACACGCACACACACACACACACACGCACACACACACACACACACACACACACACACACACACACACACACACACACACACACACACTCACACACACACATACACACAAACACATACACACACACTCACACACGCACGCACACACACACACGCACACACCCCACACACACACACACACACACACACACACACACACACACACACACACACACACACACACACACAAACAGGCACGTTACAGTGCAGCTCTTTACAGTTTTCTGATCTGTAATAATCCATACTCCAACCATCTAAATGTTGCTTGAATGCTCACCGGTTCACATCTAACTGAAGACTGTACTACTTCAGCATCTTACCCGAGTCCAGTTGTTCTTGTTCTCTCTTTCATCAACAGGGCAGATTTCAGATGATGTTTTTCCCCAGACGAACTAGAAATAAGCTGCCTGCACATTCCTTGTTTAGTTGTCTTGTACAATAAAAAACGTATCCACAAAACGACTGTCTATGGTGACATTCTGGACTTGTTTGCCGTGATCCTCCACATTTTTGGTCATTCATATCATAGTCTGTGATTCAAGGATAGGCTTCTTGTCCATTACAGATAGCTACGTTATACTCAGTCAGTTTCAAGGATAGGCTTCTTGTCCATTACAGATAACTACGTTATACTCAGTCAGTTTCAAGGATAGGCTTCTTCCCCATTTCGGATAACTAGTAGAAAGAAACTCGTGGAGAGCGTGGCAGCAGAGAGTCCTCAGAAGAGAAGCCCCCTTCAAGCAAGTGTTTCGGCCCTTATCTCCTGACACTCTAGGGGGGTTCGGCCACACCCTGTTCATGACTCCGGATGTCCCTCTGCTGCCCCTTTTTTTTTTTTTCCCCCATCTTGGGACGAGCCATGGCTGGGATTCGAACCCATGACCCTCTGGACATGCTCATTTTCCACTTAATGACTCGCACTTTAACCATTGAGCCACAGGGACACCTGATATTTGTAGGGAAATTAAGCCTTATGAAGTTCACTTTTGTTCCTCCTTGACCAGATCCAGCTTGAACACCTCTCTGCCGCTTCTGCCATTGCTTTCAGGGCTCTGGTTTTTTCCTTCCCTGCAACTGAGAGCTGTTTCATGAGGCTGTATGCAGACGTTCCTACAAACCCCCTAGCTCCAATTTCTGCAGTGAGGACTTTGACCTGATAGCCTTCTCTCCTCAGGCAGTTTGCCAGATCAGCATACTTTTCAGTCTTGTAGATTTGAGATGCCTCCATTCTGTTCTCATATGGCACCGTGAGCTCGATCATGATCAGCTGCTTGGTTGACTTAGAGTGGACTACTATGTCTGGTCTCATGCCACTCTTGCTGATGATCTCTGGGTGACTCTTCCATTCTGGGAGGTCTGCAGTGCACTCCCAGTCATCTGCCCCGTCCAGCAGACTCTGCCTGCATGTTTCGAGTGGCACTGTTGTTCTTGGCCATGATTTGCTGCCTCCTGCCGTGAAGAATGTTGCGGGTGCTTTTGGAGTCCTGATTTTCCCTTTTGTGGTGTTAGTACTAGCCCAGACTACTTGTACAATCTCTTTGAGCACTTGGTTGTGCCTCCATGTGTACCTTCCTTGAGCCAGGGCTACTTTACATGAGCTTAGGACATGCTCCACTGTTTGTTTTTCATGGCAGAGGGGGCATGCAGGATCGTCTGTTTTCCCCCACTTCACCAGGTTTGCATTTGAGGGCAGAAGGTCATATGCAGATCTGAGAATGAAGCTGATCCTGAGAGGGGCCATGCGCCAAATGTCATTCCAAGTGAGACTTCTTTCGAGTGCATTCTCCCACGTTGTCCATTGCCCTTGCTGGCTCTGCTGGACTGCTTTTTGGAGTCTTTTTTGGTCTTCTTCTTTTCTCATCTCCTGAATCATCATGTCTCTTTTGGCTTTTCCTTTGGCCTTTGACCACCATTCAGTTTTGGTCACCCCCAGTCCTTGTCTGTTGGTCTGTGTGTGTCCTGTTATTTCTCTGATCTTGAGACTTTCTTTTGCAGAATCCATCACCTCTTGAACTTTCCATTTTCTGCCTGTCTTCAGCTGGGGCTTGATTGCTTCTACCACCTTGTCTCCTGAGTCCTCCAGCATGCTTTGAAGTCTGATCTTCCCTGCTTTGTATTCCTCCAGGATGGATTTCAGTGGTAGTTTCAGCTTTGCTTGGCGACAGTACAGCGCTATGTCAGTCAGACAGGGTGGGACACCAAGCCATTTCCTTGTGAACTTGTTGATTTTGGCTTCCATTGCCTCCACTATGCTGGTGCAGATGTCGTATATCATAAGAGGCCATAGGAGCTTTGGTATCAGCATGAACTGCAGACACCAGACCTTGTATTTGCCAGGGAGCCCACACTGGTCAATGGTCTCCAAGCCTTCCTCCGCCATCTGCTTGGTTTCTTTTGCTCTTTGTGTGTCTTTCAGCGTATCATCATACCATCTTCCAAGGCTCTTGACTGGTTCTTCTGTGACTGTTGGAATGGCCTGGTTGGCAACACTGAAGACCACAGATCCGGCCACTTTTCCTTTCCTCAGTGAGAGACTCCGTGATTTCTTTGGCTTGAACTTCATTCTGGATGAGGCAACTACGTCGTCCAGCCTCTCCAGCACATGACGTGTCTCGTCTTCTCTGGATGAAATCACTGTAGTGTCATCCATGAAGGCCTTGAGAGGAGGCATCTTGTATCCATCGCCAAGGTCTGTTTGTCTCGCGTTGTTTGTTGCTGCTTTCAAGATGAGTTCCATTGCCAGCACGAACAGTATTGGGGAAATTGCACAGCCCATTGCAATACCCACTTCCAAGTTGATCCAGTCTGTTGTGTACTCCTTGGTAGAGAACCGCATTGAGAAGCCATTGAAGTACTTCTTGAGCATGTCGCGGATGTTCTTGGGCACATGGTACATCTCAAGAGCCAACTGTATCATCTCATGGGGCACAGATCCATATGCGTTTGCCAGATCAAGCCACACTACGTCCAGGTCTCTCTTTTCTGTTTTTGCTTTTTGGATTGCGTCCCAGATCATTGTGGCGTGTTCTACACAGCCAGCCACGCCTGGGATGCCACCTTTCTGGACTGACACATCCAAGTACTTGTTTTCCATCAGGTACTTGGTCAGCCTTGCTGCCATGACAGAGAAGAAGATTTTCCCTTCGACGTTCAGTAGTGATATTGGCCTGAACTGGCTGATGTCACTTGAGTTTTGCTCTTTGGGGATGTACACACCATCTGCCGTCATCCATTGGCTGCTGATCTTCTGGTTTCTCCAAGCCGATCGCAGCAGCCTGTGGAGCCACTCCAGCACCTTGGGACATTTCTTGTAAAGCTGGTAAGGTATTCCGTTTGGCCCTGGTGATGATTTGGCTCTGGCTTTGTCGACCACCTTCTTGATTTCCGCCAACGTTGGAGGCTTGCCATTGAACTGTTCCTCAGGGTTGGTTGGCCACACCAGACCTTGAATGTCGAGTGGTGCTTTGCTCTGTGGGTCAGAGTATGTTTTCCTCAGATGCTGCTCAAGAACTCCTTTGTCCACACTTAGGGTCCCAGATTTTGGCTGCTCAAACGGTGTTCTGGCAAACTGGAAGGGGTCTCTGAAGAAGCGCTCTTGTGTCTTCTTCTTTTTGCTCTTCCTCTTCCTCGCAGATTCCGCTTTGCTGAGGGCGCTGTGTTTTTCTTTCAGGTCTTTCCAGTTTTTCCAAGCCTTGTTTTTCAGCTGGCAGTGCGGTCTTCATTTGCATCTTGAGGTTTTTCTTTTGGACCCTGATCTTGTCCATCTTTTCTTGGCGTCTGGATTTCTTTGGAGGTGTTTTCTCTTTGGGTAGTTTTGCTCCATAGGCGTCTCTACATGTGGCATACACAATGTCCCCATATGTGGCTAGTTTGTGTTTCAGGGTGCTTTTCCCTATCAGTGCATCGAGTCTTTGGACGATTTTTGCATCCAGTTTCTCCCAATCTTCAGTTTCGTTTGCTCGTGGCAGGTTGAGTTTCAGGCGCTTGGCATCGAGGGCCTGTGCAAATTCCTCATCCGAACCAACAGCGTGGATGTCCTTGGCACTGTGGTTTAAATCCTGGCCTTGGTCTTCCGACGTCTTATCTGCTGATGCAGTGCGCTGCTGCTCATTCAGATGAGTCTTCACACATCCCATCTTTGTTCTGTGGATCTTCATGCCACGGGTGGTAGCGAAACGCTTTCCACAGACACATGGATATTCCATTTGGTCCATGTTCATAGTCCGTTTGGGTTTTGCAGTCATGATTGGTTGAGCACCGATGGATTCATCATTCTCTCCCCCTTTCGGTGAATCCTGATAACTACGTTATACTCAGTTTCAAAGTGAGCAAAGTGCCGGCGGAAACCGAAACAAAGACAAACATTACTATTCCGCCGCATTGTCCACATCCATTTATCGCCCAGTCTGAGAAGATAAAGTGACTGTTCTTTCTTCGTTTTCATTGTCTTGATGGTTGCTTGTCTTCCCTGAAGAAGACCAAAGAAGTCGAAACGCGTCGTGTTTTGTCGTTGAATTTGTTTGTCTCTTTCATTTGGCAAAACAGTGATTTTTCCTTTTAAGTTACATTATACTCAACCTTTCAACAGTTACCTAAATCTAAGATAACTGATGCAAATACTTAGTGTTTTTGAATTTTGCTGAACTTATCTGAAGCCAATATTTCATCGAAAACTGTGTTTACTTCCTATTCATACAACTCTAGTTGGTGTTGTTCTTGTCGTTCCATGTAACTCTTGTTGTTGTTGGTGTTGTTGTTGTTGTTGTTGTTCTTGTTCTTGTTTCCTTCTCAGCAGGCCAGATCCTAGAAGAATGTGTGAAATGCGTCCATGGCTCCTTCAACAAAAATAGCATACCTGTCAGTCAACATATACCTATAAAATAGCATAACCATCAGTCAGCATACACCTATAAAATAGCATACCTGCCAGTCAGCATATACATATAAAATAGCATACTTGTCAGTCAACATATACCTATGAAATAGCATACCTGTCAGTCGACATATAACTATAAAATAGCATACCTGTCAGTCAACATATACCTATAAAATAGCATACCCGTCAGTCAGCATATACCTATAAAATAGCATACCTGTGAGTCAACATATACCTATGAAATAGCATACCTGTCAGTCAACATATACCTACAAAATAGCATACCCGTCAGTCAGCATATACCTATAAAATAGCATACCTGTCAGTCAACATATACCTATAAAATAGCATACCCGTCAGTCAGCATATACCTATAAAATAGCATACCTGTGAGTCAACATATACCTATGAAATAGCATACCTGTCAGTCAGCATATACCTATGAAATAGCATACCTGTCAGTCAACATAATTCACACATTTTTTTAGGATCTGTTCTGTTGGTAAGGAACCAATGGTAAGATGCTGAAATAGTACAATCTTCAGTTAGATGTGAACCTGTGAGCATTCAAGCAACATTTAGATGGTTGGAGTATGGATTATTACAGATCAGAAGACTGTAAAGAGCTGCACTGTAACGTTGTGTGTGTGTGTGTGTGTGTGTGTGTGTGTGTGTGTGTGTGTGTGTGTGTGTGTGTGTGTGTGTGTGCACGTGCGCGCGCGCGCCCGTTTGTGTGTGTGTGTGTGTGTGTGTGTGTGTGTGTGTGTGTGTGCACGTGCGCGCGCGCCCGTGTGTGTGTGTGTGTGTGTGTGTGTGTGTGTGTGTGTGTGTGTGTGTGTGTGTGTTGTTCGTCACAGGCTGCCATAGTCAAAGATGCTGAGTCTCATGCGTACCACTACTGTGCTGTTACTGGTGATTGTGCTACTGCTGCTGCGGCGTTTGATGACAAAAGTGTACACACCACATCAAGTGTTCTACTATGGTACTTACCTCTGTCTCCCTATCGACTACACCGTCTGTACTGCTATGGTACTTACCTCTGTCTCCCTATCGACTACACCATCTGTACTGCTATGGTACTTAAACCTCTGTCTCCCTATCAACCACATCATCTGTACTGCTATGGTACTTACCTCTGTCTCCCTATCAACTACACCATCTGTACTGCTATGGTACTTACCTCTGTCTCCCTATCAACAACACCACCTCTACTGCTATGGTACTTACCTCTGTCTCCCTATCGACTACACCATCTGTACTGCTATGGTACTTACTTCTGTCTCCCTATCAACTACACTATGTGTACTGCTATGGTACTTACTTCTGTCTCCCTATCAACTACACTATGTGTACTGCTATGGTACTTACCTCTGTCTCCCTATCAACTACGCTATCTGTACTGCTATGGTACTTACCTCTGTCTCCCTATCAACTACACCATCTGTACTGCTATGGTACGTACCTCTGTCTCCCTATCAACTACACCATCTGTACTGCTATGGTACGTACCTCTGTCTCCCTATCAACCACACCATCTGTACTGCTATGGTACCTACCTCTGTCTCCCTATCAACACCACCATCTGTACTGCTATGGCACTTACCTCTGTCTCCCTATCAACTACACCACCCGTACTGCTATGGTACGTACCTCTGTCTCCCTATCAACTACACCATGATTGTGTAATGCTATGGTAGTTACATCTGTTTCTCTATCAACTACTCTATCTGTACTGCTATGGTACTTACCTCTGTCTCCCTATCAACCACACCATCTGTACTGCTATGGTACTTACCTCTGTCTCCCTATCAACCACACTATCTGTACTGCTATGATAATGTCTCTCTATCAACCACATCATATGTACTGCTATGATAATGTCTCTCTATCAACCACATCATCTGTACTGCTATGGTACTTACCTCTGTCTCCCTATCAACCACACCATCTGTACTGCTATGGTACTTACCTCTGTCGCCCTATCAACCACATCATCTGTACTGCTATGGTACTTACCTCTGTCGCCCTATCAACCACATCATCTGTACTGCTATGGTACTTACCTCTGTCTCCCTATCAACCACATCATCTGTACTGCTATGGTACTTACCTCTGTCGCCCTATCAACCACATCATCTGTACTGCTATGGTACTTACCTCTGCCTCCCTATCAATTACACCATCTCTGCTTGTATGGTATTTACCTCTGTCTCCCTATCAACTACACCATCTGTACTGCTATGGTACTTAACCTCTGTCTCCCTATCAACTACACCATCTGTACTGCTATGGTACATACCTCTGTCTCCCTATCAACTACACCATCTGTACTGCTATGGTACTTAACCTCTGTCTCCCTATCAACCACATCATCTCTACTGCTATGGTATTTACCTCTGTCTCCCTATCAACCACATCATCTCTACTGCTATGGTACTTACCTCTGTCTCCCTATTAACTACACCATCTGTACTGGTATGGTACTTACGTCTGTCTCCCTATCAACCAGAAAATCTTTACTGCTATGTACTTACGTCTGTCTCCCTATCAACCAGAAAATCTGTACTGCTATGTACTTACGTCTGTCTCCCTATCAACCACATCATCTGTACAAGTATGGTATTTACCTTTGTCTCCCTATCAACTACACTACCCGGGATAGCTTAAGCAAATTCAAACAACATGGACACCACTCGGATGATTCTATCGGTCAAAATTCGTTAATTTTATTTCATCTGTGACCAGTTCTGAATAGGGAGCGTACCAAAACTGCACATGAAGCAATACAAATATCAGCTGTTGTCAACATGGAATTATTGCCCCTTTAACATTCATCATTAACATTCAACTTCAGACCTTCAGGACATAAATCTGGTTGTCTCTCTGTCGATCATTAAATCTATTCATCGATCCATATATCCATCTGCCCATCCACCCATCTATCTGTCTATCTATCTATCTAGCTATCTGTTTATCTGTCTATAGTCTCTCTCTCTCTCTCTCTCTCTCTCTCTCTCTCTCTCTCTCTGTAATGTCAGAGATCCACCATCAGGCGCTGTGTGTGAAGAAGCTGACTGGTGGCCATTCCATCATGTGTACAAGAACAGGTTATAGGTCATGGCGTGCAGTCTGTGCCAGTTAGATGGACAATGGAGAGAGAGAGAGAGAGAGAGAGAGAGAGAGAGAGGAGAGAGAGAGAGCAGAAGAGAGAGAGAGAGACAGACAGATAGATAGATAGATAGACAGACAGACAGACAGACAGCAGACAGACAGACAGACGCAGACAGACACAGACAGACAGACAGACAGACAGACTGATACAAGAAGTCCAGCAGTCGTTTGGCCTTCCCATGGTCTGGTCATGGCTCTTCATTGCAGATGGCACCTTGCCTGTCGCCCACCTGGCGGACTTCTGGTCCACGGTCCAGTCCAGTGACCCCCTGGCCGGCTCGGCACCTTTCGTGGTGACCGTGGAGGAGCAGAAAGAGGCAGCGCAAACTTTAGAGAGGTAGGACCCTCAGCCTTCCTCTCTCATTCTGTCGTCACCATGGCCATGGCACAAAGGAAGCATCATAGAAGGAAAGGGAGATAACAGAGTCCATGAGGAAGCCAGAGAACCCCGAACTTCCAGTTCTGCACGAGCTGAGTTTCTAGTTTGGTTTTCTCTTTCCCCCCAAACCTTCAATGGTGCTCTTAGCATGAGTATGTTGGACAAAGCCAAGGTCCTGATGTGCAGTGTGTAGCATGAGTATGTTGGACAAAGCCAAGGTCCTGATGTGCAGTGTATACATAGCGCATGTTAGAGAATCCACGACCATTACAGCGTTGTCCCTGTCAGAAATCTGTTTTAAAAAAAACCACTTAAAAAAAAAAGAAAAGAAAACTCCAAAAACATGAGTTGGCAGAAACCTTAGGGTTGCATCCATTATGAGGGGATGTATTCCTTAAGGAAAGCAGCTAGAATTTCAGACCCAGGCTTTTTGTGACGATGAAGATGTACACAGTAATACTTCACTAATGTCTATCTACTGCAGCAAGTCAGTGATATCTATGCCTCCAAACGGGAGAGTGAGGGTGGGGTAGTAGCTGAGAGGGAAATGGAGATAATGCGGAAGGGCAAATAGGGGAAGGTGGGGGGGGGGGGGGGGTGAAGCCTGTTCACAAACGGTCTGATGCCTTCCATGGATGAAGATGCAGTTAAAAAACAAACAAAAAACAGAGGGCCAAGTTAACATCCGGGCTTCTGAACAACACCTCTGTCTAAACGTAAGCTGTAGCCAGCAGGTTGTGTTTCTCAAGGGATCCGTCAGCAGCCCATGTCATTCAGTATTACATGACGTTATTTTCTACCCCCTGAGCACCCAGCGGATCCCGTGCAGAAACAACAGATCCTGTAGACCCTGGGTCCATATCCGTGTGTGTGTGTGTGTGTGTGTGTGTGTGTGTGTGTGTGTGTGTGTGTGTGTGTGTGTGTGTGTGAGAGAGAGAGAGAAAGAAAGAGAGAGAGAGAGAGAGAGAGAGAGAGAGAGAGAGAGAGAGTGCGTGTGCGCGCATGTGTGTGTGCGTGTGTGTGACTATGTGTGTGTGTGTGTGTGTGTGTGTGTGTGTGTGTGGTGTGTGTGTGTGTGTGTGTGTGTGTGTGTGTGTGTGTGTGTGTGTGTGTGAGTATGTGTGTGTGTGTGTGTGTGTGTGTGTGTGTGTGTGTGTGTGTGTGTGTGTGTGTGATACGGCGTTTTGTCTTATTCGCATCACAGGTGAGTGGGAAGGTCAAGGACGTCAACGACATGCATTGCAATGCCTCACCCCGCCACCATGCTCTTCAGCCTGGAGAGGGAGTGGGGTGGGGGCGGGGGTGGAGGGAAACTCGCTCTTTCATCCCTCTCCATTTCAGACGCCAACTTTCAGCATCAAATAAAGGGACACTAACACTTTTGGCAGATTTATTCCCCTAGCGTCTTGGAAAAAAGGAGAGATTTAAAAACTGATAGATGTGCAAACAACAATGCTTGCATCTTTTGTTTTCTGTGCAGATTATTTTTCAAAGCTCAGCCTGAGTACAACTGCAGGAACACTCAGCTCACGCAGAGCAGTAGAGGAGGGGGCAAAAGGCATATCTGCAGAGATGACAAGTTTGAAGTCAGACACCCCTGCCTCGTCTACTCTTTTGGGTAAAATACACTGTTTCTGACATAATTATAATTGTGCTCTGTACAGTCATGACTGACATGTAATTAGAGAGAGAGAGAGAGAGAGAGAGAGAGAGAGAGAGTGAGAGAGAGAGAGAGAGCGAAAGAGAGAGAGAGAGAGGGTGGCAGGAGGAAGTAAGGTGCGCATTCATCTAAAGATAATCAAACAAGTGCACACACCCACACCCACCCACCCACCCACCCACCCACACACACGCACGCACGCACGCACGCACGCACGCACGCACGCACGCACGCACGCACGCACGCACGCACGCACGCACACACACACACACACACACACACACACACACACACACACAAACAAGCAGACATATATCAGTTTCAGTTCCAGTTACATGAAGGAGGCGTCACTGCGTGAGGCTTAGTACATAATAAATATACGCTACGCCACATCCGCTAAGTTTTGAGATCACACTACGCATGATTTTAAGCTGATGGATAAATGAATTGACAACTAAGATGAGAGAATTGACCAGCCGCCGTGACGAAGTGGTTAGCCTCGCGGACTCCCGGCTGGGAGGTCGTGGGTTCGATTCTCATCAGACTCAAATGGGATTTTTCTGCTCCGATCGGCTCCTACCCAGAGTTGAGTTTACTACGGGCTCAGTTGGTCGAGTTTCATCCACTTAATGGATGCGTCTCTGAGAGTGTTGCTCAAATTTCCTGACCAACACTGCAGGTGTCTGTATCTCTCGGGCCTGGTTGTCACCGAGGTATGTTATGAAAGGAAGCGTAGAGTACAGCTCTGTCATGCAGTCTCAGACCGAAATGGAAATCCGTAGCATCATCTTCATCATCCTCATTCTCATCGATCAGCATTAAAAAAAAAAAAGTCTCAAATTCTGTGGCCCTTCATGCCCTGCTCTCATGGTGACCTCAGTTTCGATGTCCTCTTCACGTCTGTGGCCTTGGTTTAGTTTCGTCGGGGTCACCGGTATCGGCGAGTCCATGGTGGCTGTCGTTGGACGGACGTGGTGGCGCCCTCCGGAGGGAGAGCTCACTCACGCCGGCTCCGCGACTAAGCAATTATTGTCGTCAGTAGGGGGCTTAGTATGTGGTGTCCTGCGTATGTTAGATCAGAACAGGCGCCACTGAACACTGCCGAAGTGACTCAGCAGCAGAGCAGTGTCTCCTCCGGTGGGTTGCCTCTTGACGACTTGACATTCACTGCTCCCTATGAATTGTCGTTGCCTGGCTGCGGTGGGACTGACCGGGCTGTGGTTGTAGACGGGGTGTCGGAATGAGCGGCGTGGGTGCAATGCCACTGAGGTGGCACAGAAGATGGGACAGCAAAAAAAAAAAAAAAAAAAAGACTTGAAGAAGTGGGTCTCGTGGCTAGCAGATGTAGTCTAAAGTATAGTCTTTTAATCCCTGCAACAGCTCTCAGTGCTTTTCCTGATAAATTTTCAACACATTTTGACCAGTTAAGAGTTGAACCAAAATAACTCCTAAGTAATTATAACTAGATTCTACAATTATCTCCTTTCCTGATAGTACCATTTCTCACAACTTTTACGAAAACCACCATTTTTGAATGCTATCACTTTAGTTTTATCCATATTGACCAGAAGGCCCTATTTTTTTTACAATACTATTCTAAACAATTTATCTTCTTCTGCAAATCTGCCACTGAATCTGAGACAAGAGCAATGTCGTCTGCATACATTAGTAAAAATATATCAAATGGATGAACAAACACATCTATTCTACTAGTACCAAAATTATTAAGTTCTTGTTCCAGTTCTGAAAGAAATATTGAAAATAGCATGGGACTCAAAATGCATCCTTGTCTAACACTAGAAATACAGTCAAAATACTCTGTTATATTTGTTCCAATTTTCACAGCTGCTTTTACACTTTTGTACATGCTTTTGTAATAATAAGAATAGTTTACCAAGGATACCTCTTTGCAACAGTAAATACAACAACTTCATTCTATCAACACAGTCGAACGCTTTTGAAAAGTCAACAAAAAGAGTATAGAAACGGCCACCTTTCCTTGTGAGATATTTTTGTATGAGAGATTGCAGACAAAAAAAAAGTCAATTGTACTATAACCTTTACGAAAACCTGCCTGGGCTTCCAGGATCAAATCTGCTTGACTGCAGAATTTTGTTAATCAATATTGTACTATATGATTTACCGATAATGTTTAACAGTGATATGTCCCTGTAATCCTCAACTTGTTCAGTGCTACCTTTCTTGTGCAGTGGAAAGATTACCGCCTTTGACCAACATTCGGGGTAAATCCCAGTTGTAAACACTTTGTTAAACAGAGGCAACAAAAATTTGACATGGCTATCAGTAGCATGTCGGAAAAAGTCTGAAGATTGACCATCCGGACTTGGTGCTTTGCCACTTTGATATTATTCAGGGCATTTAAAACTTGACTTTCACTTATCTCCTCATTCATGCAAGAATCTATGCAATTCTTACAACTGTTTGGATCATGAGTGGTTGTTGTGTCTTGAATGGCTTCATTAAATTCTGAACAAAAAGAAGACATTTCTAAGTGAAATAATGATATAAAGTAGTCAAACCATGTGCGTGGTGGAATTTCATTTGACCTATTCATCTTTGATGAGGTAAGATCTTTCAGTTTTCGCCAGAATGCCTTTGAATCTTTATTGCTACAAGAAACATTGAGCTCATTCAAAAGTTTTCCATTATATTCAGTCTGTTTCCTTTTGCACAAATCCTTGAAACGTTTCTTGAGAGTAAGATAATTTTCCAAAATCGGTTGTGAGTCTGTATATCTAAAAGTGTTCAGTACGCTATATTTTGTTTGCTTACTAACTTCACATTCAGCATCCCACCATGGTGGCTGCAATGGAGAATCTGAGTTTTTTTTTTCTTTGTCAATTTCATATTCCCTGCAGCACTTTGAAGAAAAGAGACATAAATCTAACATGCTACATCAATGTTGTGATCCAATGCTAGAATGAATTCTTCAAATTCAGACTCTACCCTGTCACGTAATTTAGAATAAAAGCGGTCTCTTAATTTTCTTTCAAAACACATTTGGGCATTTCCTCCAAGACAATACTTTCTTCTTCTCTAATCTCTTCAACATAATTTAAAGGGATGGAGATAGCAATTGGAAAATGGTCAGATTCAGATCCGTTCGTGACATATCTATCTATCTATCTGTCTATCTATCTATCTATCTATCTATCTATCTATCTATCTATCATATATATATATATATATATATCTGTGATCAGTTCAAATAAGGAAAACGAGCAAATGAAATAATCCACAATACTTTACCTCTGTTTGCTGTACATGTGATATTACCTTCTTTGTCACTGTTTGATCTTCCATTTACAACGATCAGTTCAAGTTCTCTGCATAATTCTATCAATTTTCTACCAAAATTATCTACTGCTGTATCTTTAGACTTGCGACTGGTTAGAAACTGATCATTTATCAATTCATTCAGGTCATCAAACATTTGAATATGTCGGTTACTGTTATCAATATCCACATCTGAAAGGCCAGAAGTGCGAGCATTAAAATCACCACGTAACAGCCATGGTAAATCAGGATAAGTAGTCATTATTTGCGTCATGTGGCTTTCAAGAATGTCAAAACCTTCAATATTGTCATCTTTGTGTATACTCGAACGTTCAGGTGCAATGTAAACAAAACATGTAAGAATATCCATGGACAAGTGCAAAAGAGACTGACTTACTTTCAGAATGACACAGTCCTGAGCCGTTTCCAGTAACCTTTCCGCATAACACGAAATATCCTTTTGAACACAAACAACCACACCTCCTTTCATTCGTTTCTTACGTGCGCAGAAAAAAAAACTGTATAGTTAGGGAGTGCAAGTTCAATGCCACATTTTTTACAAGACCACATTTCACAGAGTGCGAAAATTTTGAATTTAGTATAAAAAGATTTGAAAGATGGACATCTTAGTTTTCAAAAAAAAGACCTTGAATGTTTCAGGACACTATCTGAAACTCAGAGAATATATTCGGAGAATGCGGATGCGTTGAGTGAACAACAGGATCCTCAAAACTTGTTGCCAACAAGCCCAAAGAAGAAGGGGGTCGTTCGGAACTCTTTCTTGCCTGGGAAGTGGGTCAGCCAGATCTTCATCTTCGTGGTCGTTCTTTCAGTCCCTGGGTGGCCCTGTCGTAGTCAAACGTCTTGTCGTCAATCATGAGTGAGTCAAACTTCAAGAATGCCTGTCGCTTTTCTTTCAGAACTCGTTGCTTGTCCTTAAAGTTTGAAAAACATGCGATGATGGGTGAATCAGGGCCACTTCTCAACCGGTGAATACGTTCAAACCCCATGTTCCCTTCAATTTTCAACTGGTTATGACTCACATCTTTCACAAGTTTCTCACAATCGTCCCATGATTCAGTTTGAGCCGTGCGTTTCAAACCATTGAAAATCAAATTGTTTCTTTTGGATCTGCCTTCCAAGTCGTCCAATTTCTTCTCCGTCTCCTCCAACCTGTCCAGTAGTTCTTGATTCTGTCGTTTCAACACTTCATTCTCTTTCTTGACAGCACTGACTGTCTCATACAAC
The DNA here is from genome assembly GCA_033310375.1 of Conus canariensis. Taxonomy (NCBI): domain Eukaryota; kingdom Metazoa; phylum Mollusca; class Gastropoda; order Neogastropoda; family Conidae; genus Conus; species Conus canariensis. The sequence goes on along the minus strand of CM065739.1, from coordinate 1,715,966 downwards.
TGACCGACTTCTTCCCGTATCCCAGCGACGGAGTCACCGAGGGAGTCCAGTCGTTCGTTCACGGAGTCGAGTCCACCTGCCAGATCTTGTTTCATGCCGGTAAGGAGTTCCATCAACGATGTCAAAGTAGGCTCCGTTGGCGGGGAGTCTTTCTCGCCGGTCTTCTTCCCTGTTGTTCTATCCGTTGATTCGTGACGGACGGAGATATCCAGATTGGTTTGTTTGATAGTTTTGTTCTTACTTCCAGGGCCAGGATTCATTTCCACATCGCCAGCCTGATACAGAAGAGTGGCGACAAGTATCACTGACGCCAACGACAGTCGCATGCTGCAAAGTTCAACTGTCTTCACAACACCCTCTCTCACTCACTTGGCACGCTTGTACATGAAATTTTGATAAATCCATAGAAACTGTCCACCGATCGCTCTAAAATTCAGAGGAGATGATGGCATACTCTTCACAAAGATGTGTACAAAAAATCTTGGTGAAATCTTGAGACATTCACGGCTAATTAGCAATTAATTGCAATTTTAAACAGAGCAGAACCAAAAACACGTCCGCCTCCTGTGATGAACGAAGTTCACCTCGTCTGTGTGTGTGTGTGTATGTGTGTGTGTGTGTGTGTGGTGTGTGTGTGCGCGCGCGCGCGCGCGCGCGCGTGCGTGGGTGCGTGCGTGCGTGCGTATGTGAGTGCATGTGTGTGTGTGTGTGTGTGTGTGTGTGTGTGTGTGTGTGTGTGTGTGTGTGTGTGTGCGTGTGTGTGTGTGTGTGATTCCAGAATTGCATACGATTTCACATTCGATGACGCTGCCGGAGAAATGGGCTGCGATGTACTTTCCTTTGATCCCAGGTATGTTGGTGACAAGAGTGATGACAACAACACAACACAACACAAGACTGAACAAAACGAACTAACAACACCAAGAGAAATAGAAGCATGTCCTGGTCAATGCAAACCATAGCTTGTAATATCTTTAGCTGATCAAACACACACACACACACACACACACACACACACACACACACACACACACACACACACACACACATGTACATTGAATCGACTAGTTCTCCGGAGCAATTGAAGAATTCCCTTTACTCTCCCCTATTTGAATTGTCTATCCTCCCCACGTTCCCGCTCATTTTTGACCCACAGTGATAGGTACGAGAGTCGAAGATGGAACGGGACACTAGGATAAAGCGGTTTCAGAAGGGGAGATGCCACATAAATAGCCTACCACACTTGCGGAATCATTCCTTTGGTCGTGGGCAGTATATCAATAAATTGACTAACGAGGAGTGTTTCTCCACATGCACATACAACAAACATTTCTCACTGCACACTTTGTTTTTCAGATTTGTTGGCCAAGAGTTCCAGAGCATTGTATGCATTATGCTTGTAATCTATGTGGAAGAAGCAAAATTGTTAGTTGACAATGTGTCCTAATAATTCGAATCCTAAATAGAGCACATTCATGATGATTTTGAATATCACTGAGCTTTTAAAAAAAAAAATGCATAGCATTTGTTTTAGGTGCTGAAAGAACGGTAATTGGCGTTGTGCTGAAGCCTTGCTGATTTCCGATTTTCTTTTACACTACGCGACGTCGAATTAAAGGGAAAGCCCTTTATATTGACCATTTTCCTCAACAAAATTCTTTCCCCTAAACCGTAGACTATGCATAATTCCAGGTTTTTTCAGTGTTGTTTTGAAACAGGTCGAAGGTCGATTTTGTTTACACAAAACAGCGGCGCGCTGGCCATACTCATTGCATTTCACAGTGTGTAGAGCAACAGAAGAACTCACACTGTTTCACTGGACTCAAGAAACGTTACTGTGTGGATTAATCACAAAATTAAACGAGACCTACGCTAGGAGGTTGTAGTTTAATTGAAATTATTACGAGCCTATTGAGGAGGAAGGAAGAAGTTACGTTGAGTATTGGTGCGGGCAGCGTTGCAGGCAAATTTCAGAGCTGTATGGCCACTAGACTTCTTTTAGGGAGGGACAGTAAAACCGATTATTACTACGAACACTTATTGGGAGGGACGCAATCTCTCCTACTCCACAATAGGCTAGTAATAATTTCAATTAAACTGCAACCTCCAACCAGACATGTAATGCCAAACACATTTATTTAGGCCTACAATGATCCTGCATTTCATTTACAGTTCACATAGCCATCAAGTACTTTCTGGCTGAAACAGGTAATGCTTTGTCTCTTATAGTATTTAGAGAATGTCTTTTCATTTGCCCAGCCCGCTGCTTTCAATATCGTTTTCAATGAAACCCCGGCTTGGGCGGCTGCACTGCAGCTTGCAACCCTGGTCGAGTGTGCTGTGTACTGGGGAGTGTCAATGCCTGAGCGCGCTAGCACCTCTTTCACCCATCGCGTGAATGTCTGCTTACCCACAGGCGCTTGAGGTTTGGTGTGACTGATGAATAACTGCTGTTGGTGACTGTCTCTGAGATCCTTAGTTGTGTCAATATACTGTTTCAAGTGTTTCACTGGACAAAAATTTTCATTCTTTGCGAATGCTCTAATCTGTGCTGGTTCAGTATGTTTCCCTGGTTGTGTTGTTTTCAGTACACATGAAAATTGTTACACACATTTACAATCCAACATCTTTACATCATTTGTTTTCATAGAGTGTAAAGCATGACCTCTTTGTCTTGTAACTAAAGCTTACAACATACAAGTTTTCAAAGTCAACTGATCGATGGAAGATAAGCGATCTAAATAATTAAATACAGTATTTACATCCCAAGTGTCCTTACATTTAGGTAAGGAAGGCCTAGTTTCAAATGATCCTTTCACAAGTTTGCAAATAAGTGGGTGACTGCCCACTGAAAATCCATTCAGTAATGCAGAGGCAGACAAAGCACAGCACGCACAGTTTATAGCTCTGTAGCTTGTTCCAGTGCAAAAAAATTGGGCAAGAAAGTTTGCTGCCTGCACAATGTCCGGCACATCATGTGGGATACTGTTCTTTGCAGCGTATTGCCTCCATTTGGCAATGTAGGTGTTGTAAACTGCGCGTGTGTGTGGGCACCAAGAACTGACGATTAGCGTTGCTGCCTGGTTGGAACAGCCTTCCCTCTGGTACCGCTCCCTGATACTTTGCATACCATCAGCTGAAGGCGGGGAAGGAGGCGGTGGGCTCTCCCTTGCTGCGTGGGGAGGGAGAGGATGGTGTCTCATGTTGGTAGAAGTACTGGGTCTTGTGTCAGCAGCGGTGTCAGCTGAGGCCGCCAGACCTGTGTTGGCCAGCGGGGCACCACCACTACCCCCATCGCTCTCTCTCTTTCTTCACCTTCCCCAACACTGCTGTGATTGTGCTAAAATGGGGAAAGGCATAAAAGTCAGGCTACTCCAAGGGAGGGAAAATGCATCTACTGCACAGGCGCTTGGGTCAGGTCTGTATGAAACACAGCGCTGCATTTGGTTGTTCAACCTAGAGGCAAAGAGATCAATGTCAGGATTCATCTGTAATTGTATCAATGTTTTGTGAAGCTCTTCTGTGTTCAGCTTCCATTCTGCATCCAGGTTTATTTTCCTTGACTCCTCATCTGCTGCTGTGTTTTCCTTACCTGGAATATAAGCAGCACTCATCCATACATGATTGCCAATACACCAGTTCCATATCATCTGTGTAATCAAATTACATGAATCAGAATGACTTGTTCCCATATGATTGATACATGCAACAGCAGCTGTGTTGTCTATCATAATACGGACATGTCGCCCATACACCTGATTTAGGAAACATTTCAAAGCAAAAAATGCTGCCTTTAGTTCCAGATAGTTGATGTGAAAATCTTTTTCTTCTGGCAGCCATTCTTCCCCAGATTTTGACTGTTCACATGCACAACCCCATCCAGTTTTTGATGCATTCGAGGTCATGTTGACATCAGGCTCTGTTTGGTGAATAACATGATAAGCAATCTCAATGTTGTTGATCCACCAATTCAGTTCTCTTTTGGCAAGGGGCGACAATGTCATACATCTGTCAAAATTCCTGCATTCAGCAACAGTGCTGTCTTTTTCTCTTTCTCCAGCTGTCTATAATGAAGTGGCCCATACATCACTGCTGGAAAGGAAGCCGCTATCTTCCCAATCATTCTCGCCACATCCCTGATACTCACTGTATCTTTCTTGACAGTTGACAGGCAAGAAGAAACTATGTTTGCTACTCTCCCAGGTGTTAAAGTCACGGTCATTGACTCAGAGTCAATGATAACTCCAAGATACTGAATGTGACATGTGGGTTCAAGTGCTGATTTTGGGGGCTAGATGATAAATCCCAGAGACCTCAGAAGTTTCATTGTGTTAAATAATATATTAGATGCGCGTGACATTCTCGTCTCTGCAAGCAAAAGTGAATCATCCAAAAATACCGAGGAAAGATGCCCCCCCCCCTTCCCCTCAAGGTGGCAAACACAGGTTTTAACAGCTTGGTGAATTTATGTGGTGCAAGTGCCAGTCCATTACGCAGACAGTTAAACTGCCAAAGCTGGCCAACCCACTCAAATCTGAGAAATCTCTTGTGTTCCTCTTTGACCGTTACTGAGTAGTATGCATCCTTCAAGTCAATTCAAGCCATGAAGCAGTTTGGAGTCACTAGTTTTAGTGCAGTATGCAAGTTTTCCATTTTGAAGCGATAATAAACGATATCTTCGTTTAGTTTCTTCAAGTTCAGAATCATTCTATGAGTTCCATCTTTCTTTGGAAGAACAAAAACCTGTGACACAAACTGCTCTGCTTTAGCCAGACACTTTGAAATCACACCTTGGTGGCTAAGTTTCTGTATTTCTTTGTCAATAACTTTCTTTTCGAATGCATTATAACTCAGGCTGGAAAGTGTAATCCTGTCCGATTTGACCAATGCCACAATCAAATTGAAGGCTCACACCTTGTACTTTTCTAAAACTTCAGGGTCTTTTGTCAAATTTTCCCATTTGTCAACATATTGTGTAAGTCTGCCACCTTGAAAAAGTAAAGCCTCCTGTCTCATTCCATCCAGCAGATGAGGAGGGACAGTGTGTCTCACCTGGCCATCCAAGAGTGACACAGACTCTAGGCTTTCTTCTGGTAGAACTGTCTTGCGTTTCTGTTCCCCTGGAACTTCTTTTGATGGCTGTAGAGTTGTTGTCTCTGGCCTAAAAAAATGACGTTTTTCTTTGTTGTTGCCTTTCTGCCATGGTCTGTTGCATTGTCTGTTGTCATGATTGGACTGATAACGACTTGGTCCTGCGCCACGTGACAGTCTGTCCATCTCTTTGATCTCCTTGATGGAAGCAGTCAGATTGTCTCCAAAGAGCTGACCAGTAATGGGGACACTTTCACTGCACAACCCTGACAGCTGTCTGGGGACATGGGGGCGCAGGGCCTGTCTGCGTTTACTGACAGCTCGTGACATGCATGACCAACAAGGCCAGAGCATCAGCGTTCTGATCAGTGACAGAGGCTTTGATGTCTGCATCAGTGACAGAGGCTTTGATGTCTGCATCAGTGACAGAGGCTTTGATGTCTGCATCAGTGACAGAGGCTTTGATGTCTGCATCAGTGACAGAGGCTTTGATGTCTGCATCAGTGACAGAGGCTTTGATGTCCGCATCATGACAGAGGCTTGATGTCCGCATCAGTGACAGAGGCTTTGATGTCTGCATCAGTGACAGAGGCTTTGATGTCTGCATCAGTGACAGAGGCTTTGATGTCTGCATCAGTGACAGAGGCTTTGATGTCTGCATCCGTGACAGAGGCTTTGATGTCTGCATCCGTGACAGAGGCTTTGATGTCCGCATCAGTGACAGAGGCTTTGATGTCTGCATCAGTGACAGAGGCTTTGATGTCCGCATCAGTGACAGAGGCTTTGATGTCTGCATCCGTGACAGAGGCTTTGATGTCCGCATCAGTGACAGAGGCTTTGATGTCCGCATCAGTGACAGAGGCTTTGATGTCTGCATCAGTGACAGAGGCTTTGATGTCCGCATCAGTGACAGAGGCTTTGATGTCTGCATCCGTGACTGAGGCTTTGATGTCCGCATCAGTGACAGAGGCTTTGATGTCTGCATCAGTGACAGAGGCTTTGATGTCTGCATCAGTGACAGAGGCTTTGATGTCTGCATCAGTGACAGAAGCTTTGATGTCTGCATCAG
>CM065739.1:1702306-1704806 GCA_033310375.1 Conus canariensis | reverse complement strand
GAGGCCTAGCTATGATAATAAAGAACAGCTTGTAAAACAAATTGTCCAGAATAGACTTGGAAACATGCTGTAGCAGCACAGGTGAACTAATGAGTGTGAGGCTGAAAAGGCCTAATGGTAATTAGAAAAGCCTTGTACTCATCAATGCATACATACAACCAGGTACCCACACATCAGAAAGGGATTGGAGCTTTCTGGATGAAACAGAACATGAATTTGGATATTCTTTTATACTATGTGGAGATCTTAGTGCACGCTCAAAATCGTGGGATCAGCATGGTACCAATCCTCAAAGAATTGCGCTGGAAGAGATGTTGGATGGAGTCCTTCTCAGTGCACTGACATCATCATCTCCAACACATACAGGGAGGCAGGATGACACTGACAGTACTCTGCAATGATTGGACCAAAATTCACAGTCGGCATGAGTGCGGAAACACTTCTTTGTCATGGAAATGACCATTTCCCTGTTGTGTTCAGTTTACAGAAACTATTAAAAGTGAAAGAAACAAAACACATGGACCCTTTTCAATATAACAACAATGAAGGGATTGTTATAGGTACCTTAAGGATTAGAAGATCCAAAAGAAACAATACTACAACCAACAAATCGTTCAACCCCTTTGGTGGAACATAGACAGGGGAACAGCCTGGAAAGAGAAACGCAAGGCTGTAAGAATTTGCAGAGATAAGAAGAAAAGCTTGCCCTGATCCAGCTATTAGAACAGACATGAACAACAACAACAACAACACAAAAAAACTCAATAATTCGAAAGAGTAGCTGACGAAGCAAAAGAAACCAAGTGGCAACAATTTTGTCTGTCACTTACTTATGACACAACACTCACTCACTTCTGGCAGTTTCATAATCGCATAGAAGGAAAACAAAACAAACGCAACCCCAGGTATATTAGACGCTGAAGGGATCACAAAACTTAAGACAGATGTGGAGAAAGGGTCTGCTTTACTTAAACGTTTCATAGAACAGAGTGGTCAAAGAAATTTGGAGGAAAAGAAATATTTGACCAAGTTAAACCAATACCTAGCTCAGACTGGCATTGATGAGGAAATTACAGCATCTGAACTGGATGACGCAATAGTTAGATGCAATAAGGATAGTGCTCTAGGTACAGACAAAGTTCGGTATGCAGATATCAAACAGCTCTCAGAAAAGGACAGAGCCCATCTCTTCGGTGGACACACAGCGACCTGAAAGCTTTACCAAAATCAACAAAAAACATCATTGCCTAAATGGCTACCGCATACTCACCATGCAAAATGTGGAAGGAAAGCTGCTCATGGAACGGATCATAGCAATAAAACTCGCAGGAAACCTTGGAAGTTGACAAATCCTCCAATCAAATCAAGGAAGCTACAGAACAGGTAAAAGTACAAGGGAAAATGCGGCCGCTTATGCTGTGAAGTATACGAAGGATTCCAAAGACAGGAAGAATCCCTGGCTGCTGCAATAGAGCTGGAAGATGCGAACAACAAAGTGCAGTTCTCGTTTCTTATGGAACTACACCTTGACTATGGAGTCAGCAAGACACTCACACGATGGATAGCAGTAGCACCTTGGAGTGAACTGTCATTATATGATTTGAAGACTGGACGTCTGAGCCTCATACACTTTCTATGTGACTACCTCAAGGTTCTCCTCTCTCCTCTGTTGTATACAATATTTTCTGTAAAGACCTTGCAGACCTCAACAGAAACTGAACTGCTCGAGCGTTGACACTAGGAGATGACAGTCTGGTGTACAAAACATCACAGAATCCTCAAGAAAGAATGGAAGCATTTCAGCAACAGTTGAACAACATTGCTCAGTGGTGTGAAGAAACTAGTTCGTCCATCAACCCTACATAAGCTCAGGCATTAGTCTGCACTCTCAACAGAAGACACCAGGACAGTTGTTTCCTTCAATGGAATACATATTGAATCAACTAACAACCTACGCTATTTGAGTATAGGTTTTGCCAAATTGTAACCCTTAGAAAGCATGTTGAGAACATTGTTTTTAAATGCAAAATAGGACTGTGTGCAATGGCAGCTAAAGGCATCAAACAGCGCCTTCTTTACCAACTGTATCACGCACGTGTACTCAGTGTAATTGATTGGGATTAGGGCTTGCAACACTGTCCGACAACACTCTTTTTGAACTAGAAAGATTTCAAATTGAAACAATGAGATTGATCCTGGGAACCACGAAGCATACATCAGTTGAAACTATGCGATAACTGTTTACCTTCCTTTAAAGCAGACAAGACTCAAGCTAGAACAGGTGAAGGCATTTTTCAGATCACTTGAAAATCCCCCAAACCCATTTTATGCGGTGGTCAAGGAAACACAAAGCACTCGGCTAGGACGTGGAAATCATGCATGGGACAGGCAGAAGACAGTATACAGCTAATGTGCCAATTAGCAGAACTCAAAGAAACGAAGGAATGGGAAAAGTATCCAGAACACTTCAAACATCTCTACCAAATTGCCATGGCCCCAG
>CM065739.1:1694806-1697306 GCA_033310375.1 Conus canariensis | reverse complement strand
TACATGTACCAAAGCATCAAGCGATGAGACGATTAAACGACACAAATACATACTTGGTCAGGTAACTTATAAATGAGTTCTGTGTTAGATATTTAATCGGTAAAAGACAGAATTTTTTTTTTACCAATAGATTAGAAACAAAAACAAACAAAAAACAAAACAAAAACCGAACAATCAAACATCCATACACACAAAAAAACAACAGAGGGAAGGGGATGGGGTGAGGGTGGGGGACAAGGGTAGGGATGGGGAGGGGGGGGGGGTTCCACTAACACACTCATGCAAAAAAAAATCATGCACAAACAAATATCTAACCATTTTCAAAAGCACACAGTTGCAGTAAATCTTGATGAATATGATAAATTTACAGATGTCGAACATACGTTCTATTTTGAGCTCTAAAGTTCAAAATATTCCAGAACTGAATTGTGCAAAAGCCACATTTGCTCAAGCTGTGTAAAAATTCCATTTATGATTGCCGTATGACGTTTTAAGTCATATCTGTCCTTTGACAATGCAAGAAATGTTTGTAAATATGGTTGTGCGTTTAGCAGTTTACATTTATGTACGTAACATTTCGCAAATACAATAATACAGTAAAAAAACAAACAGTGTTTGTCTGTATATTTTGCTTTACACAAACAGTAGAAGTTCCTTGTTAGTAACAAAATTATGAAATATGTGCATTTCCGAGTCACCAACTGCTGGAAATTTATCCAAAATTGGTGTGTAATGTGACAATCAAACAACACATGAGAAATGGTTTGCCCCTCTTGCTCACAGACATTACTTAAAGAAGAGTTTACAAACGGCGCAGGAACATGAATCTCCGGGTTGGAAGTAATCTGTGTAGCAGTCTGATTTGAAACCACCTCAGCTGCATATCACCAGATATTCTATAGCAATGGAAGAAATGTCATTCCAATTTATGTCCTCAAACAAATTATTCAAATTGGAAATAACAGTTACGGTGTTTCCATTTTATTCAGTACATTCTGTATGAATTTACTACCCTTTTAATGACAAAACCAAGTTTTATTCTTTGAAGCTTTACACCGATTAGTCAAAATCATATCTAAACCCCGACAGTATGCTCGCAATGCATTGAAAAGTGGTCACAAAATCATTGTAAGTCATGGAGGTATCATCAGCATTTATCAATTGTTTCACAAAAAAGACATTATGATTACACCATTCTTGTAAGTAAATTATCTTTCGGTCCCTCAGTACATGAACATTGCATTAACTGCACTTTGCCATAAACTCATTAACTGTCGTTGGACAGCATTTCAGAGAAAGTTTTGTAATGTTCCATTACATCTTTCTAAACAAATTGTCAGCTTTCTTTAAAACCACATTGCATACACAGCACCAAAATGTCTTAACTTTGCCAACTCTGGGAAAATATTGATTTAAAATCCTTCCATTTATATTCACCCAAGTCTTCTAAGCCAGCCTATTTTCATGGAGAACAAGAATGATCTAATATTTTTTTTATTCTCAGTCCTCCTATACTGTATTGTTTAAGCACGACACTTTTCGTAAGCCTAACTTCCCGTTCCATACAAATGTCATCTATTCATTTTCCAACGCAGCAATGAAATCTTCTGGCGGGCCAGTCAGATCAATCAACAAATGCACAATTGTTGACAGTATCAAGATCTTAATTGCTGTTATTTTCCCGAAAAGAGGTTAAATGTCTGTTTCTCCCCAAATTCAAAATTCTTTTCACTGCGAAACATTTGTCTTTGAAGTTGTAATACTTGTGGCATCAATCGAAAACAACACTCCTAAAACTGTAAAAAAAACACCAGGGTCCGTCATGTATTGAATATTTGAGTGTTTCCTATCGCCTGTCCAAAAAACCTGGCTTTTGTCGAAGTTTATCTTTAAACCAGGAACTTCATCAAACTTAGTTAAAATGTGCACATGAAAGGAAATCCCACTTCCATCCAAGTATAATGAGGTATCATCTGCAAACTGAGACAATACAATTTCCTTGCTCTTCACACCGATTCCTGTTATATTCGAATTTTAACGAAGTAGTTTTGAAAGAACCTCTGTCTATATGAAATAGAGATATGGTGAGGAGGGGTGCCTCTGTCTCACTCCCTTCTGTATTGGAAACCAGGAAGAACACTGTCCATTCACAGACAAACTTGTCAAAATATCAGAGTAAAAGGTTTTAACGAAACTTTCCATGTCTGGTCAAAAGTTAAAAGAATTTAAGCATTTCTGTAGGAGTGATCAAGAAACACTATTAGATGCTTTTTCAAAATCAACCGTAAGAAACATACCAGGAACATGTTCTTCTTCAGTATATGTCAAACTTTCATAAGTAACCAAGTGTTTTCACAACGAATGTGCCTTGTAAAAAAAAGCTCGTCTGACTTTCGTGTCTTATGGAGAGTGAAACTGCTTAAAGCGATTCGCAAAACAGACAGAAGCGATTTTGTTCGCAGCATTAGTCAGGGATGGAGGCGCCAGTTGTTCATAAATG
>CM065739.1:1672306-1684806 GCA_033310375.1 Conus canariensis | reverse complement strand
TGTCCTCTGCATTTGGCGAACTGTGTGTGAAAACTCTTCTGATCTGAGGCGCCTCAGTCATGATGTACATTTAGGTGCAGTACTCCCTTCTGAGCAATTCTCTTGGGTGATTTCTGTCTAGCACTGCCTCTGATGCCGTGTTTGAACTCTGAATATCTCCATCCACATATTGATGCCACTGCAGGTCGTGGGGTCTGTTGAAAACGCACACCACCTCCTCCTCCTCGGCGCTACAGAAGACGGGGGTGTTGTCAGCAGACTTGAGCAATGACAGACAGTGCACGAGGCGGTCAGAGAGATGCTGGTTGTTCCAGCCAACAGGTAAAGATGCTGGTTGTTCCAGCCCACAGGTAAAGAAGCTGGTTGTTCCAGCCAACAGGTAAAGAAGCTGGTTGTTCCAGCCAACAGGTAAAGAAGCTGGTTGTTCTGGCAACAGGTAAAGAAGCTGGTTGTTCCAGCCAACAGGTAAAGAAGCTGGCTGTTCCAGCCAACAGGTAAAGAAAAGCTGGTTGCTCCAGCCACAGGTAAAGAAGCGTTGTTCCAGCACAGTTAAAGATGCTGGTTGTTCAGCCAACAGGTAAAGAAGCTGGTTGTTTCCCAGCAAACGGTTAGAAGCTTGTTGTTTTCCGCCACGGTAAAGAACAGTTGTTCCACTGACAGATAAAAAGCATGTTTTGTCCAGCCACAGTATTCCAGCCAACAGGTAAAGAAGTCGGTTTTCCACCCAACAGTAAGAAGCTGGTTGTTCTAGCCAACAGGTAAGAAGCTGGCTGTTCAGCAACAGGTAAAGAAGCTGGTGTTCACCACAGGTAAAGAAGCTGGTTGTTCCAGCCAACAGGTAAAGAAGCTGGTTGCTCCAACCAACAGGTAAAGAAGCTGGTTGTTCTGGCTAACAGGTAAAGAAGCTGGTTGTTCCAGCCAACAGGTAAAGAAGCTGGTTGTTCCAGCCAACAGGGCCACAATGCAAAAAGGCACGCTGTCACTGGAATTCCCGACATCCGTTTCCTGCAGCACCTTCAGAAAAGTTCTTCATCATTCTCCATTAACATGATGCATGTCATGCCCTTCAATTACTGCTCCATCATCTCATGGCAGACACCAGGGATCAAAACAATTACTGACTGCTTGTTTGCTTTTGTTGGATTCTTTCTTCCGTTGTCTCCCTTTGCCGTGGGCAAATTATGTTTTAAACACGTTTTCCACTTGGATGAAGATCAAACAGGACCCGGTGCAGTGTTTTATTAGATGACTCAGCCCCAGATTTTTCCCCTTTCTTTCTGACCGGAATTATGATTCAGGACAACTTCAACAAATTGCAGTGCCATTCGTTGTTACTGGCGGAATCTGTGCCTAATGTAAAACTAGACCACTGTTCATAAACAGCATGCGTCTTCAAGAAGGTGAGACTTCAAATACTCAGCTACGGATGTATAGATCTGCCATTCATGTTCTCAACAGATTTTCTTGCATTTATGTTGTTTTGAGCGCATACATTACACTTCGAAGGTGGAGATGGGCATATCTTTTTTGTGTTTGTTTCAAATGACCATTACACTTCGTCGACTTGAATTCGATTATCATACCTTTCTTGCTACGAAAATGAAACTAAACAGATAAAGCCTTCACAGACGAAGGAACAACGTATAGGCTGGTACTTCCATCTACTCTAATTCAAAAGCGCAACATCCCACACATTCCACGGAGAACACTCCTAGTGATCACTACGTTGTGAGCACACTACTGACCCAGTGGGGAAGGGGTGGGGGGTGGGGGGAGTGGGCAAGAGGGGACTGTGAGTGGGCCGATGGTCCCATTGCCTAGTCATCTCGACTTTCCTTTGTCTTTCTTCCCTCTCGCCTGTCTGTCTGTCTGTCTGCTGTCTGTCTGTCTCTGCCTCTGTCTGTCTGTCTGTCTGTCTGTCTGTCTCGTCTCTCTCTCTCTTTGTGTCTTCTTTCTCTGTCTCTTGTGGTTGTGCGCGCGCGCGCATTTGTTTCCTTGACTGCCGCATGCATTGGATCTTGCTTCATCTGTTTTAAGTTGTAAATGATCTGGACTGAAGGAAGTTCAAACAGGTACCGCTTAGTTTCAATTGTTGTGTTCTTCTTCGTTGTAGGGGAGATCAGTCTCATCGCTTTGTTTTCAATTCTGTCTCAATTAAAATTGCTCTCGAACAGTGTTGTAAGCCCTAACCTAGAATCAGTCACTCTGAGTTCCTCTGCGTGATACAGTCGGTAGAGATAGCGCTGTTCAATGCCTTTAGCTGCCGTTGCTTTTATGGCAGACATGCCCTTTTGGCATTTACGGAAAATCTTCTCAACGTGTTTTCTAAAGATCAGTATTCTATCAAAGCCTACATCCAAATAGCGTAGGTTGTCAGTTGATTCAACTGGTATTCCATTGAAGGAAACTGGTGAGGGTGCTTGTCTTGATGCCTCGTTGTTGATAGTACAGACCTATGTCTGGGCATTTGTAGGGTTAATGGACCAGTTTGTTGACACCACTGAGCAATGATGTTCAACTGCTGCTGCACTACTTTTGCTCTTTCTTGACATACTTTGATGTTTTGTCGATCAGGCCGTCATCTGCTAGAGTCAACGCTCCAGCGATTCCGCTTCTCTTGAAGTCTGCAAGGTTGTTTGTGCAAACATTGTACAACACAGCGATGAGAAGAGAATCTTGATGTATGCCCATGGAGAGAGAGAGAGAGAGAGAGAGAGAGAGAGAGAGAGAGAGAGAGAGAGGAGAGAGAGAGAGAGAGCTCAGAACTCAGAAAATTATATTCGACAAAGGATTGAGAGAGAGAGAGAGAGAGAGAGAGAGAGAGAGAGAGAGAGAGAGGAGAGAGAGACAGACAGACAGACAGACAGACAGACAGACAGACAGACAGACAGACAGACAGACAGAGATAGCTACACGAGACATGTGGAAGATGTTTTCAGCATAGTTACCTCCCACTGTTTTTCTTCCTCACGACCTCAGGAACTCTCGGTCCATGACCAGCTCCCTGAGTCGTGCCACACCCACCTTTTCCCCGCGCTCATGTCGCTCCCATAGTAGAAGGCCGCCACGTTGACAGCCAGCGGGAGTGGCTTCCCATCATCGTTTTCCTCTTCGTCTGCCCCTGGAGGCTGCAGACACATGGGCCTTACTGGAGTAGTTTGAGAACAGAGCTATTTCCCCTGGAGGCTGCAGACACAGGGGACTCACTGGAGTAGTTTGAGAACAGAGCTATTTCCCCTGGAGGCTGCAGACACAGAGGGCCTCAATGGAGCTGTTTGAGAACAGAGCTATTTCCCCTGGAGGCTGCAGACACAGAGGGCCTCACTGGAGCAGACAGAGTTATTTCCCCTGGAGGCTGCAGACACAGAGGGCCTCACTGGAGCTGTTTGAGAACAGAGCTATTTCCCCTGGATGCTGCAGACACAGAGGGCCTCACTGGAGCAGTTTGAGAACAGAGCTATTTCCTCTGGAGGCTGCAGACACAGAGGGCCTCACTGGAGCTGTCTGAGAACAGAGTTATTTCCCCCTGGAGGCTGCAGGCACAGAGGGCCTCAACGGAGTTGTTTGAGAACAGAAACTCGACTCGAAATCTTTAATGAGGGTGAATAGATAAGCTGGAAGCTTTTTTACACTATGCCCTCAAAATAACAATAAATGAAAAGGAACAATTACATCGACTGACAAAAATTAAAACAGCAATAAGAAAAACAACATTTTTTTCTTCCTTTTCCCTCCCCTTTCTTTAGAAAATAGTAAGCAATCTCATTATAACATATTGCACACACACACACACACACACACACACACACACACACACACACACACACACACACACACACACACACACACACAATTTCCACAGGTACTTCCAGTGTGGACAGTGACTGCTGATGTGCACGCTCTTTCAGCCAGGGCTTTGAAAGACAAGTGATTCCCAGGCCAGCCTCTCTGAAGAAAGGGGAGCGCATTTGTTCAACTTCTGAAGAAAGGGGAGCGCATTTGTACAATCTCTGAAGAAAGGGGAGCGCATTTGTACAATCTCTGAAGAAAGGGGAGCGCATTTGTACAATCTAACTGGGATTTCTTTTCCAGCCTGTCTCCTTTCTTGACTCCCATTTATCCATGGCACTTGTGATTTGATCATTAAGGCTGTCTGCAGCCCCCTCCTTCAGCCCCTTTGGTGTTCAATCATGCCGTTAAAAGTTTTCTACAGCTAAACATGGAAGGAATTTTGTTCTTTCCAGAAAGATAAAGACCCTTTCAAAGATATGAGTCAGTTCAGGAAAGACACAACAGTATCAACAGCTGCAGCATGCAATGTTCAGAAGTGGCTGTGTGCAGCATGCGATGTTCAGAGGTGGCTGTATACAGCATGCAATGTTCAGAGGTGGCTATATGCAGCATGCAATGTTCAGAGGTGGCCGTGTGCAGCATGCAATGTTCAGAGGTGGCTGTGTGCAGCATGCAGTATTCAGAGGTGGCTGTGTGCAGCATGCAATGTTCAGAGGTGGCTGTGTGCAGCATGCAATGTTCAGAGGTGGCTGTAGGGAATATGCAATGTTCAGAGGTGGCTGTGTGCAGCATGCAATGTTCAGAGGGTGGCTGGTGTGCAGCATGCAATGTTCAGAGGTGGCTGTAGGGAATATGCAATGTTCAGAGGTGGCTGTGTGCAGCATGCAATGTTCAGAGGTGGCTGTGTGCAACATACAATGTTCAGAGGTGGCTGTGTGCAGCATGCAATGTTCAGAGGTGGCTGTAGGGAATATGCAATGTTCAGAGGTGGCTGTGATCACGTATGATGTGTGTTATTTGTTCAGCGTCAGAATGGACGGTCAGTTTAAGTATCATATTTTGGAATGCGTACACTTCTCAGAGCTCGCTGCCTACGTCGTGCACCCGCAAAGAGGCGACAGTTTTCTGGAACCGTGGTCTCTTTAATTTCATATCTGCCGAGTCTCGTCTAAAACTAAAACATCGATGACTGTTTTCTGTTGTGTTCATAGGCAAGCTGTAACTGCACAAATATGTTGGCATCTGTACAGTTAGAGTGATCTATACATTCTTAATCGTTTGAGTCTGCCACAATTCCTCGCTCTAATGGTTGTATATGATATTAATAATCCTTGTTTGAATGAGTTGTGCACTGAACGTGGATTCAGGCATCAGACGTCCACCAACCATAGACTTGAACAGAAGCAGCACTACGTCCTCTCATCAAAGTAAAAAAAACAAAAAAACAACAACAACAACAAAAAAACACACAAACAAACAAACAAACAAACAAAGGTTCATAGTGTTACAACCTTGATCTACGACAGGTATGCCAATGGGTTTGCACACTGAGTGACACACGATCTCATTCTGCAGTTGGTGGTACGCACAGAACCATGCTTTTGGTGCACGCCCTTCAGGCTCATTAATACCAGCATTCGGGAGGAAAGGGACACAACCCATCTGTTCTGTCGCCATCTTGGTTGCTTAATATTTTTTTGATTTTTCATAATGAAAGATTTATTATCATTGTTATTATTTTGAACACGCTTTCAAATTTTCAACATAACGAACAATAGACAAAAATGCGCGGAAGAACCAAAATTCATAACTCTCTCTCCTCTCTCTCTCTCTCTCTCCCCTCTCTCTCTCTCTCTCTCTCTCTCTCTCTCTCTCTCTCACCAACAAACACAACATAGAGAGCATTCTTTGATGTTTTGTTAATCAGACCCGTAATCTGCTAGTGTCGACACTCAAGCGATTCCGTTTCTCTTGAGGTCTGCAGAGAGAGAGAGAGAGGAGAGAGAGAGAGGAGAGAGGGAGAGGGAGGGAGAGAGAGAGAGAGAGAGAGAGAGAGAGAGAGAGAGAGAGGAGGAGGAGAGGAGAGAGAGAGAGAGAGAGGAGAGAGAGAGAGAGAGAGAGAGAGAGAGAGAGAGATTTCCGATCTTCTATCCATTTTCCTTTCTGTCCAACTCTCTCATCGTCCCGCTATTTGGATAACCACCTCCCAACTGACTGCCGTTTCTCTACCACTTTGTGACTCCCTAGATAGCGCACAGCCTGACGAACAGTCATAGACACGAACGTTCATCTAACACCCCTACACTCTCCTCGCCCTCTCCCCCACCCCCCCCTCTTCTCTCTCTCTCTCTCTCTCTCTCTCTCCTCTCTCTCTCTCTCCTCTTCTCTCTCTCTCTCTCTCCTGAGTGTTGTCTCTGTGGCTCTGTCTCTGTCTCTGTCTGTCTGTCAGCAGTAGCAACAGCAGAGTTCATGTTAAGCCTAGACTTGAATCGTGGGGTCAACAGTTTTGCCAGCAATGATCGTGGTGTCCGCAATGGCAGTTCGTTGACACAAGACAGCATAGCGGAGTGGGCTGAGAGCTGGAGGAGGAGAGGGTGAGACTTTGGGTGGCACTCGCTAACAGCACAGCTGCAAATTATTTTTCCTGAAATTCTGCAGTGAACAACAATAATCCCACGTCCCTGAACATGTCAGGAATTCTCTCTCTCTCCCCCTCTCTCTCTCTCTCTCTCTCTCTCTCTCTCTCTCTCTCTCTCTCTCTCTCTCTAAGAAACAGAACACATAAGTGTTCAAAACAATCAAATAAACAAAAATCTATCAACCAACCAAACAAACAAACAGGCAGACATAGAATAAACATGTTCAAGCCATCAGTAAGACGCAATCAGTTCAACAGACAAAGAATAAAGAAATGCATAACTGATAAGGTAATAAAATGGCAGAGACACAGACATTGAGGTGCATAAATAGCCAGAAAACACGCGGACACGCAGATCATGAAAAAGATGCTCGTTTACAAAATGGCAGACAAGCAGTGAAGTGAAGAAAGAGGTACACAAACAATTGGAAGGCAGACAAGCAAGCAGACAGACAAACAGAGAGGTACACAACCAGGAAAAAGACAGACGAACAATATCATACACAAGCAATCAAGAAGACGTGTCGACACAAGTACAACACGTCTAGGAAATAGAAGAGGCGTCGATAAATAAAGAAACTGAGGTACACAGGAGTAAAAACACCCATCAACTCACCCAGAGACCAACACGGTGGTAACCAACTAATGAGAAGGCAGACACTACCTCACAGAGACCAACACGGTGGTAACCAACTAATGAGATGGCAGACACTACCTCACAGAGACCAACACGGTGGTAACCAACTAATGAGATGGCAGACACTACCTCACGGGAAACAGCAATCAAAGGAGAAGAGACAAGAAGCAAATGGAGCCCCATTCCCAGGGGAATAGAAAAGACAGATCGATGTCCAAGTGTAAGGGGAGGATGGAGGTACGTGTGCTCATCTGTCCCAACCTGTAACAACAGCAGTAAGTGCTGTCTTGCTTTCTCTTTACAACAACAGTATGTGCCAACTGTCGCTTCTCTTAAAACAGCAGTATGTTGCTATCTGTCCCTTCCCTTTAACAACAGCATATGTGTGGTCAACTGTCCCTTCCCTTTAACAACAGCAATGTGTTGTCTGTGTTTCTCATTAACAACAGCAGTATGTGTGCCATCTGCCCTTCCCTTTAACAACAGCAGTATGTTGCTATATGTCCTTCCTTTAACAACAGCAGTATGTTGCCCATCTGCCCTTCCCTTTAACAACAGCAGTATGTTGCCATCTGTCCCTTACCTTTAACAACAGCAGTATGTGTTGTCTGTGCATTCTCTTTAACAACAGCAGTATGTTGCCATCTGTCGCTTCCTTTTATCAACAGCAGTATGTTGCCATCTGTCCCTTCCCTTTAACAACAGCAGTATGTTGTCATCTGTCCCTTCCCTTTAACAACAGCAGTATGGTGTCATCTGTCCCCTTCCCTTTAACAACAGCAGTATGTTGTCACCTGTCCCTTCCCTTTAACAACAGCAGTATGTGTGGTCATCTGTCCCTTCCCTTTAACAGCAGCAGTATGTTGCCATCTGTCCCTTCCCTTTAACAACAGCAGTATGTTGCCATCTGTCCCTTCCCTTTAACAACAGCAGTATGTGTGTCATCTGTCCCTTCCCTTTAACAACAGCAGTATGTTGCCATCTGTCCCTTCCCTTTAGCAACAGCAGTATGTTGCCATCTGTCCCTTCCCTTTAACAACAGCAGTATGTGTGGTCATCTGTCCCTTCCCTTTAACAACAGCAGTATGTGTGGTCATCTGTCCCTTCCCTTTAACAACAGCAGTATGTGTGGTCATCTGTCCCTTCCCTTTAACAACAGCAGTATGTGTGGTCATATGTCCCTTCCCATTTAACAACATCAGTATGTTGCCATCTGTCGCTTCCCTTTAACAACAGCAGTATGTTGCCATCTGTCGCTTCCCTTTAACAACAGCAGTATGTTGCCATCTGTCCCTTACCTTTAACAACAGCAGTATGGTTGCATCTGTGCCTTCCTTTAACAACAGCAGTATGTGTTGATCTGTGCTTCTTTTATCAACAGCAGTATGTTGCCATCTGTCCTTCCCTTTAACAACAGCAGTATGTTGCACATCTGTCCTTTCCCTTTAACAAAGCAGTATGTGTGTGCCATCTGTCCCTTCCCTTTAACAACAGCAGTATGTTGGTCATCTGTCCCTTCCCTTTAAGCAACAGCAGTATGTTGCCACCTGTCCCTTCCCTTTAACAACAGCAGTATGTGTGGTCATCTGTCCCTTCCCTTTAACAACAGCAGTATGTTGGTCATCTGTCCCTTCCCTTTAACAACAGCAGTATGTGTGGTCATCTGTCCCCTCCCTTTAACAATATCAGTGTGTTGCCATCTGTCCCTTCCCTTTAACAACACAGTATGTTGTCATCTGTCCCTTCCCTTTAACAACAGCAATATGTGTGGTCATCTGTCCCCTCCCTTTAACAACATCAGTATGTTGCCATCTGTCCCTTCCCTTTAACAACAGCAGTATGTTGTCATCTGTCCCTTCCCTTTAACAACAGCAGTATGTTGCAATTGTCCCTTCCCTTTAACAACAGCAGTATGTGTGGTCATCTGTCCCTTCCCTTTAACAACAGCAGTATGTGTGGTAATCTGTCCCTTCCCTTTAACAAGAGCAGTATGTTGCCATCTGTCCCTTCACTTTAACAACAACAAGATGTTGTCATCTTTCCCTTCCCTTTAACAACAGTAGTATGTTGCCATCTGTCCCTTCCCTTTAACAACAGCAGTATGTTGTCATCTGTCCCTTCCCTTTAACAACAGCAGTATGTTGCCATCTGTCCCTTCCCTTTAACAACAGCTGTATGTTGCTATCGGTCCCTTCCCTTTAGCAACAGCAGTATGTTGTCATCTGTCCCTTCCCTTTAACAACAGCAGTATGTTGCCATCTGTCCCTTCCCTTTAACAACAGCAGTATGTTGCCATCTGTCCCTTCCCTTTAACAACAGCAGTATGTGTGGTCTTTATGTCCTTTCCCCTTAACAACAGCAGTATGTTGCCATCTGTCCCTTCCCTTTAACAACAGCAGTATGTGTGGTCATCTGTCCCTTCCCTTTAACAACAGCAGTATGTTGTCATCTGTCCCTTCCCTTTAACAACAGCAGTATGTTGTCATCTGTCCTTTCTCTTTAACAACAGCAGTATATGTTGTCATCTGTCCCTTCCCTTTAACAACAGCAGTATGTGTGGTCATCTGTCCCTTCCCTCTAACAACAGCAATATGTGGTCATCTGTCCCTTCCCTTTAACAACAGCAGGATGTTGTCATCTGTCCCTTCCCTCTAACAACAGCAGTATGTTGTCATCTGTGCCTTCCCTTTAACAACAGCAGTATGTGCTGTAATCTGTCCCTTCCCATTAACACTGTGTGGTTTAAACTGGTTTGCCCTCTCCCTTTCTCCCTGTTTTTTTGTTACGTATTTGTCTGTCTGCCTTTCTGTCTGTCTGTTCTTCTGTCTGTATGTCTGTCTTCCATCTAACTGTCCGTCTATCCGGCTGTCTGACTGTCCTTTTGTCTGTCTGTCTGTCTCTCTGTCTGCCTGCCTGTCTGACAGCCTGTCTGTCTGTCCGTCTGTCTGTCTAACTATCTGTCTTCCATTTATCTGTCTGTCTGTCTGTCTGTTTATCTGTCTCTTTGTCTTTCCGCCTATCTGTCTGTCTGTCTGTCTGTCTGTCCGTCATTCTCTTTCCCTTCTCTGTCTGTCTCTCTCTTCCCTCTCCTCTCTCTCTCTCTCTCTCTCTCTCTCTCTCTCTCTCTCTCTCTCTCTCTCTCTCTCCCCTCTCTCTCCCTCATACGTTTCATCATTTAGTACTTGCTACGTAGAATAGTAAGGGAAGTATGGAAAATGGCTAACTAAGCCATTATTTTACTGTTGCAAAATAAAGAATCCTGGTCGTTGTCATTAGCTCTTTTCTCTCTCTCTCTCTCTCTCTCTCTCTCTCTCTCTCTCTCTCTCTCTCTCTCTCTCTCCCCTCTCTCCTCATACGTTTCATCATTTAGTACTTGCTACGTAGAATAGTAAGGGAAGTATGGAAAATGGCTAACTAAGCCATTATTTTACTGTTGTAAAATATAGAATCCTGGTCGTTGTCATTAGCTCTCTCTCTCTCTCTCTCTCTCCTCTCTCTCTCTCTCTCTCTCTGTCTGTCTCTCTCTCTCTCCCTCCCCCCCTCTCTCGCTCTCTCTCTCCCAGAAAGAGGCTATAACAGGGCTATAAGCAACATTACCAATTACTCCCTCTCTCTCTCTCTCTCTCTCTCTCTCTCTCTCTCTCTCTCTCTCTCTCTCCACACAGATTCACGAGGACCTCATTTTGGTAGCCTTTTCCTGTTCATGCCCCTGGGTGGGCAGCTATTGGGGAGGGGGGGAGGGGGGAGAGGGGGGGAGAATCAGGTTATTGTCTTGCACACCCACACAGGCAGGCGTGTTGGTGTATGCTGAGAGTGTTGCTAACGGCTACACAGGCGGGCGTTTTAGTGTGTGCTGAGAGTGTTGTGGGGCTACAAGGCAGCGTGTTGTGGTGTAGTGTGGAGAGTGGTGTGTCTGGTGGAATAGGGTGTTGGTGTGTGCTGAAGTGGTGTGGTGGTGGTAATGGGTGTTGGTGTGTGCTGAGAGTGTGGTGGTGGTGGTAATAGGTGTTGGTGTGCTGAAGTGTGGTGGGGTGGTAATGGGTGTTGGTGTGTGCTGACAGAGTGGTGGTGGTAGTGGTGTGTGAGTGTGGTTGGGTGTGGTGTAGGTGTGTGGTGGCATGGTATTGGTGTGCTGAGATGTGTGGTGGTGGTGGTAATTGGGTGTTGGTGTGTGTGAGAGTGGTGGTGGTGGTAATAGGGTGTTGGTGTGTGCTGAGAGTGGTGGTGGTGTGGTAATAGGGTGTTGGTGTGTGCTGAGAGTGGTGGTGGTGGTAATGGGTGTTGGTGTGTGCTGAGAGTGGTGGTGGTGGTAATAGGGTGTTGGTGTGTGTTGAGAGTGGTTGTGGTGGTAATTGGGTGTTGGTGTGTGCTGAGAGTGGTGGTGGTTGTGGTGGTAATTGGGTGTTGGTGTGTGCTGAGAGTGGTGGTGGGGTGGTAATAGGATGTTGGTGTGTGCTGAGAGTGGTGGTGGTGGTAATGGGTGTTGGTGTGTGCTGAGAGTGGTGATGGTGGTGGGTAATTGGGTAATGGGTGTTGGTGTGTGCTGAGAGTGGTGGTGGTGGTAATGGGTGTTGGTGTGTGTGAGAGTGGTGGTGGTGGTAATAGGGTGTTGGTGTGTGCTGAGAGTGGTTGTGGTGGTAATTGGTGTTGGTGTGTGCTGAGAGTGGTGGTGGTGGTAATAGGGTGTTGGTGTGTGCTGAGAGTGGTGGTGGTGGTAATAGGTGTTGGTGTGTGCTGAGAGTGGTGGTGGTGGTAATAGGGTGTTGGTGTGTGCTGAGAGTGGTGGTGGTGGTAATAGGGTGTTGGTGGTGCTGAAGTGTGGTGGGTGGTAATAGGGTGTTGGTGTGTGCTGAGAGTGGTGGTGGTGGTGGTAATAGGGTTTGGTGTGTGCTGAGAGTGGTGGTGGTGGTATAGGTGTTGGTGATGTGCTGACGAGGTGGTGGTGGTGGTAATGGTGTTGGTGTGTGCTGAAGTGTGTGGTGGGGTGGTGGTATAGGGTGTTGGTGTGTGCTGAGAGTGGTTGGTGTGGTGGTAGATGGGGTGTTGGTGTGTGCTGAGAGTGGTGGTGGTGGTATAGGGTGTGGTCGGGTGTTTAGAGTGTTGGTGGTGCTGAGGTGTGGTGGTGTGGAGTGGTGTGGTGTGGTGGTATGGTGTTGGTGTGTGCTGAGAGTGGTGGTGTGGTATAGGTGTTGGTGTGTGCTGAGAGGTGTGTGGTGTGGTATGGGTGTTGGTGTGTGCTGAGAGTGGTGGTGGTGGTATAGGTGTTGGTGTGTGCTGAGAGTGGTGGTGATGGTTATAGGGTGTTGGTGTGTGCTGAGAGTGGTGGTGTGGTATAGGGTGTTGGTGTGTGCTGAGAGTGGTGGTGATGGTTATAGGTGTTGGTGTGTGCTGAGAGTGGTGGTGAGTGGTTATAGCGTGTTGGTGTGTGCTGAG
>CM065739.1:1649806-1667306 GCA_033310375.1 Conus canariensis | reverse complement strand
ATACTGTTTTTAATCTTAGACCATTTGATAATGGACTCTGTCTGTCTGTCTGTCTGTCTGTCTGTCTGTCCTCTCCCTTCCTCCGTCTCTCTGTCTCATTCTCTCTCTCTCTCTCTCTCTCTCTCTCTCCTCTCTCTCTCTCTCTCTCTCTCTCTCTCGCGCGCGCGCGCGCGCACACACGCACACAGATGTGTGTGTGTGTGTGTGTGTGTGTGTGTGTGTGTGTGTGTGTGTGTGTGTGTGTGTGTGTATGTGTGCCTACCTGTCTGACTCTCTGTCTGACGATCCGTCAGTGTATGTGTGTGACTGTATGACGCCAGACTTGTTAGTTTTCTTCGAATTTGATTCTTAGTGAACAGAATCTTCTTGTATTTTTCCGGCTGAGAGGTCGTGGGTTCGATTCTCCTCAGAGCCCTTTATTTGTAGGATTTATTCTGCTCCTACCGGCTTCTGTCCATAGTTGAGTTTGCTATGGGCTCAACTTGGAAGACTGGGACCACACAGTCGAGTTTCATCCACTTAATGGATGAGTCTCTGAGAATGTATCTCAACTTTCATGAAAAACACTGCAGGTTCTTGAATCTCTCGAGTCTGGTTAACAGCGGAGTACACCATGAAAGTAAGCTCAGAATTAAGTCCTGTCCTGCAATCTCAGATCAGAATGGAAATCCATAGCGCCACCTTCGTCATCCTCATCCTCATCGATTAGCACTGAAAAAAGAAAACATCTGAAATTAAGTGTCCCTTTACGTCCTGCTCTCATGGTGACCTCGGTTTGGGTAGCCACTTCACGTGTTATGGCTTTGGTTTGATTTTATTGGGGTCCCTGTTTAAGGCAAATTCATGGGGTTTGTCGTTGGACGGACGAGTTGGCGCCCTCCGGAAAGAAAGCTCACCCACACCGGCTCCGCGAAGAAGCAATCATTGTCGTCAGAAGGGGACTTAGTAAGTGGTGTCCTGCGTATGTGGGATCAGTAAACAGGCATCCCTGAACGACGCCGATGTGCCTGAGCAGCAGCGCAGTGTCTTCTCGGGTGAGTTTTGTCATGACGACTGCTCCCTGTGGATTGCCGGTTGTCGGGGCTGTGGCGGGCCGGGCCGGGGCTGTGGCTGTAGACGAGGAAACGGAATGAGCGGTGTGGCTGCAATGCCGCTGACGCGGCACAAAAGATGGGACACAGAAAAAAAACATCTCCTTGTCTTTTAATGAAAATTCTATGAAAATAACATCAACATCGTAAACTAAATCAAAATATTGGAACAGAACAAAATAAGTAGAGAAAGAAAGCAACGCAATTAAAAAATAAATACTTAAAAACAAGCAAACAAACAAAAGAAAAAGAAAACCCCCAAAGCCGCGGCCGCCTGAGCAAAGGCCCGAGGTTAAATAAAGGGCACTCCTTCAGTCCCCCCCCCCCCCTCCCACCAGTTCAATCCCCTTTTTATCTGCTGTGTGTTTGGATAAAACACTGGACAATCAAACAGATGGGTCACGGGGGACACAGCTTCCGTGAGTGATTGCTTTCAACTAATCCACTTAAAAGGCTGGGCAAGTTAAGAAAAAACACACAAAACACAACGGCATTATGACAGAAACGGCGCCCAACACCTATATGTTAATGGCATCTCTCTCTCCTCTCTCTCTCTCTCTCTCTCTCTCTCTCTCTCTCTCTCTCTCTCTCTCTCTCTCTCTCTCGCTATCTCTCTGTCTCACTCTCTCTCTCTCTCTTGCTCTCTCCCTCTCTCTCTCTCTGTCTGTCTGTCTCTTGCTCCCTCTCTCTCTCTCTCTCTCTCTGTCTCTGTCTCTCTCTGTCTCTCTCTCTCTCTCTCTCTCTCTCTCTCTCTCTCTCTCTCATGCACACACCCGTGCGCACACACAGTTTTGTCAGTCTCTCTGTCTGTCTGTTTCTCTGTCTCACTCACTCACTCACTCTCTCTCTCTCTCTCTCTCTCTCTCTCTCTCTCACAAACACAGACACACACACAGACACAGAGACACAGACACACACAGACACACAGACACAGACACACACACACACACACACACACACACACATATATATATATATATATATATATATGAACAATATAAAAAAGTTCTTAAAAAATCTGAAGGTGCTCAACCCCTTGGGGAGCAACATCTGTTAAAAAATATTTTTAAAATGAAGTGGTAAAATCTACAAGCTTGTTTCTAGCGTTGCTATCTTCAGGATGTCTTTTGGGGCACGCCAACGATCTTTTATGGCGTGCGGGACTTGATTTCAACTCTGTGTGTGCATGCGGATCTCATTTGCTGCACGTGCGGCCTGTGGTTCTTATTGGGGCCTGTTCAGGTGGAATGTGCTAGCAAAGATTTCCACTTGTGCCTGCAATTGTTTACAATTTCTACTTTTGTGTTCAGAGTTGCTAAGTGTGGTTTGCATAATATTAACCATTTTTCTGTGGAGCATAGATTGCATCTTTTTGAAATATTGTTGTATGGTGTTGCTCTTTTTATGATTTTCCATGATATGTTGTAGTCTATTTTTTTATCTTTGAGTCTCCAGATGTATTTGCTCAGCTCTGTTTGATTTTTGTATTTTTCATTTTTGAATGACTGTTTGTGGTTTGCGTATCTGGTTTTGAAAGTGTTTTCAGTAATCCCTACATATGTTTCTTCTTCATTTTCTGATGTTACCGTAGCTTGGTATACAATGTTGCTGTGAAGACATTTATTGCTCAGGGGGCACTGTTCTTTTTTAGTGCAGTTGCAAGATGTCCTTTCGGCACCCTTCTCTTTTATGTTGCTTTTCATTTTGTTAGATGAATCAATCATGTTTTTGAGGTTGGGCATACATGAGTATGACAGTTTAATGGTGTTTTTGTTGAATATTTTGGACAGTTTGTGTTCTTTTGGGAATGATGTTGCCAAGATTTTAAAGAATTCTTTTCCTACATTTGTTTTTACTTGTCCATCGTATGGTGGGTTGTACCATATGATCTTTCTTTTCCTATTTTTCTTAATTCTGTTCGTGTTGTTGTCTGGACTGTATTGTAGTTTGTAATTGTAACCACTTTTTTGTAATGCTTCTTGATATTCTGTTGCTGCATCATTGAATGCGTTTTCATTGCATGACAGGTTGGATAGTCTCTTGTTTATACCATTGGGTATTGTTTTTAGTATAGATGGTGGGTGGTTGCTTTTGATGTTTACGTAGACTGGTATGTCATTGGGTTTTTTGTATGGTTTGTACACATGGTCATTGAGGTCTAATGTTATGTCTAGGTAATTCACTACTTTTTTGTTTGCTTCTATTGTGATTTTTAAGTTGTGGTTTTTAAAGATTTTACATAATTCTTTTTTCTTGTTTTCAATGGTTCTTGGATTGTTGTTTAATGCAGCGAGGCCGTCATCTCTGTATAAACCGGCCTGTTTTCCAAGTTGTTTTTGGATGTTGGATAGCATGAATAGTCCGACTAGTTCACATGTTTCGGCACCATCATACGATCCCATGGTTACATCAAATGTGGAGTTTTTGCTCGTTTTTTTAATCCAAGTTTCATTTCTGCTATGGAGTAAGGTTTTTTTGGTGTGGAAAATAATCTCCATTTCTGACTCTGTTATATTTGTGTATTTGTTGGCAAATTTCAAAGCTTTGTTGAGTAGTTCTTCATCTATGGATGGATAGAAGTCTACTATGTCAAATGTAATGAACATTGTATTTCTCTGTTTGTTGAGTTTCTTAAACCATTGTATGACTTCATAGCTGTTTTTCCAAAGGTTGTATTCAGTGTTTGATTTTATATCTTCTATAGCCTTTTCCAAAATTCTCTTGCTTATTTTGCCCAGTTCGGATTTAGATGGGTTTATTAGTCTACATGTTGGGTTGTTTTGGAAGTTAGGCTTGTGGTCTTTAAGTGTTATGAAGGCCTCCTTTGTTGCTGTTGTCTCTACCCTATCACTTAACTCCATGCGGTGTGCAAGCTCTTTTTCTTTTTTGCGGATGTTGCTCAAAAAATCAAATAACAACTTTCAAACATCACTAGCAAATGATATAAAACAAATCCAAAATGATAAAAAGATATTCGTAAAGGCTGACAAAACGAGCAATTTTTACAAAATGGAACCAAACGAATACTCTCAACTCTTAAACAAAAACATCCAGAAAAACTACAAGAAAGCTGATAAAACTACACATAGCAACATCCGCAAAAAAGAAAAAGAGCTTGCACACCGCATGGAGTTAAGTGATAGGGTAGAGACAACAGCAACAAAGGAGGCCTTCATAACACTTAAAGACCACAAGCCTAACTTCCAAAACAACCCAACATGTAGACTAATAAACCCATCTAAATCCGAACTGGGCAAAATAAGCAAGAGAATTTTGGAAAAGGCTATAGAAGATATAAAATCAAACACTGAATACAACCTTTGGAAAAACAGCTATGAAGTCATACAATGGTTTAAGAAACTCAACAAACAGAGAAATACAATGTTCATTACATTTGACATAGTAGACTTCTATCCATCCATAGATGAAGAACTACTCAACAAAGCTTTGAAATTTGCCAACAAATACACAAATATAACAGAGTCAGAAATGGAGATTATTTTCCACACCAAAAAAACCTTACTCCATAGCAGAAATGAAACTTGGATTAAAAAAACGAGCAAAAACTCCACATTTGATGTAACCATGGGATCGTATGATGGTGCCGAAACATGTGAACTAGTCGGACTATTCATGCTATCCAACATCCAAAAACAACTTGGAAAACAGGCCGGTTTATACAGAGATGACGGCCTCGCTGCATTAAACAACAATCCAAGAACCATTGAAAACAAGAAAAAAGAATTATGTAAAATCTTTAAAAACCACAACTTAAAAATCACAATAGAAGCAAACAAAAAAGTAGTGAATTACCTAGACATAACATTAGACCGCAATGACCATGTGTACAAACCATACAAAAAACCCAATGACATACCAGTCTACGTAAACATCAAAAGCAACCACCCACCATCTATACTAAAAACAATACCCAATGGTATAAACAAGAGACTATCCAACCTGTCATGCAATGAAAACGCATTCAATGATGCAGCAACAGAATATCAAGAAGCATTACAAAAAAGTGGTTACAATTACAAACTACAATACAGTCCAGACAACAACACGAACAGAATTAAGAAAAATAGGAAAAGAAAGATCATATGGTACAACCCACCATACGATGGACAAGTAAAAACAAATGTAGGAAAAGAATTCTTTAAAATCTTGGCAACATCATTCCCAAAAGAACACAAACTGTCCAAAATATTCAACAAAAACACCATTAAACTGTCATACTCATGTATGCCCAACCTCAAAAACATGATTGATTCATCTAACAAAATGAAAAGCAACATAAAAGAGAAGGGTGCCGAAAGGACATCTTGCAACTGCACTAAAAAAGAACAGTGCCCCCTGAGCAATAAATGTCTTCACAGCAACATTGTATACCAAGCTACGGTAACATCAGAAAATGAAGAAGAAACATATGTAGGGATTACTGAAAACACTTTCAAAACCAGATACGCAAACCACAAACAGTCATTCAAAAATGAAAAATACAAAAATCAAACAGAGCTGAGCAAATACATCTGGAGACTCAAAGATAAAAAAATAGACTACAACATATCATGGAAAATCATAAAAAGAGCAACACCATACAACAATATTTCAAAAAGATGCAATCTATGCTCCACAGAAAAAGTTAATATTATGCAAACCACACTTAGCAACTCTGAACACAAAAGTAGAAATTGTAAACAATTGCAGGCACAAGTGGAAATCTTTGCTAGCACATTCCACCTGAACAGGCCCCAATAAGAACCACAGGCCGCACGTGCAGCAAATGAGATCCGCCTGCACACACAGAGTTGAAATCAAGTCCCGCACGCCATAAAAGATCGTTGGCGTGCCCCAAAAGACATCCTGAAGATAGCAACGCTAGAAACAAGCTTGTAGATTTTACCACTTCATTTTAAAAATATTTTTTAACAAATTTATATATATATATATATATATATATATATATATATATATATACATACACACTCATCCCTCTGTCTCTGTCAGACCGTTTCTTTCTTTCTTTCTCTCTCTCTCTCTCTCTCTCTCTTCTCTCTCTCTCTCTCTCTCTCTCTCTGTATTATTTGAAAACGGCAATAAGCTGAAAAGATACCACGGAATAGATGGATGGATGGATTGGGGCTCTGGTGGAATATCAGTGACAGTGTTAGGGGGTGGGGATGGGGTCTGACTACTGTCCTGAAGCCCCGAAAATGGACGGTATGGATTATGGTGTAATCCCGTCCTATATTACCTCCCCCCCCCAACCGCGCCCTCCCCCCCCCCCCCCCCCCCCAGTCGCCCTACTTGTGCAGAAATGTTGTTGATGAGAGATACTAGTGAACACGATGCTCAATATTGGCCAGTACAGAAGCAAACCAGTTAAGCGGAAAAGTTGGCCTCTGTTCCCATCCTTACAGATCAAAGGGAGATCAATGCACGTGGAAAATGCACGTAATACCATGCGCATGGCGGAAGTGGATGGGTGACATTGTTGAAATAATGGTGAAATGACTGTAACCACCTAACCATTCTACACAAAGTGTTTACAATGGGTGACATTGTTGAAATAACGGTGAAATGACTGTAACCACCTAACCATTCTACACAAAGTGTTTACAATGGGTGACATTGTTGAAATAACGGTGAAATGACTGTAACCACCTTACCATTCTACACAAAGTGTTTAAAATGCATGACATTGTTAAAATAATGGTGAAATGGCTGTAACCACCTTACCATTCTACACAAAGTGTTTACAGCGGGGCATAGTATGCATGTGTCTGTTTGGAAGGGTTTCTGACTTTTGCAGCAGACGTTGGTTCCAGTGTCATGTCCGCGTGAGGCGCTTCATGGATGGAGGTTTGTTGGGACAGCCAGAGCATCTCTGTATGGGTATGACACTGTCTCTATTTCTCTGTGTCGCTCCCTGTCTGTCTGTCTGGCTGGCTGGCTGGCTGGCTGTCAGTCTGCTTTCTCTCTCTCTCTCTCTCTCTCTCTCTCTCTCTCTCTCTCTCTCTCGTATTTCATCTGTGTGTGTGTGTGTGTGTGTGTGTGTGTGTGTGTGTGTGTGTGTGTGTGTGTGTGTGTGAAGAAGGGGGCGTGAAAAGATGGAGAATGTATGTGTGTGTCTGTTGTTAACAGAATGCGAAAAAAAATCCATGTGAGGCAGATAGACATAGAGTTGGATGAAGGGGGATGGACAGAGTGGGGGAAGGGGGATTCCCCTGGGTTTGGCTTCCAGTGGAGTACATGTCTGGCGTGTTGTTCCGGTCTTTGCACTCAGCGGGAGGTCCGTGGGGAGGGTGAAAGGAAGCGACTGAGGTGGTGGGGGTGGTGGGGAAGGGGTACATCACCATAGTATCCATGTGAAATCCCATGGAGGGCACACAGAGAGAGAGAGAGAGAGAGAGAGAGAGAGAGAGAGAGAGAGAGAGGGGGGGGGGGGGGAGGACCAAGACTTTGTCGTTGCACCGCTAATGACCCCTGGTGGTGGCAGACTTTTAGTCCCTCAGCACAAAGCCCTTCGCTCTTTACGTGGGATTATCAGTGCGCTTTGTGTGTGGCACCGGGATTGTCTGTACATAGAGACTCCATTGGCTGGTCTGTGATGGGTTAGAGGGACACCTCCTCTCTGCAGACATCACTTACCTCCACAGGACCGGTCTGGCACTCCTCCTGTCTGGACTTCACGACATGGACTTGCTTTCTCCCTGCCTTCCTTCCTTCCTCTCTCCCCTGCATACGTTCGTGCTCACATGCATGCGTGCAGATTTGGCAGATGACTTGGCCTGTGTGCTGGGTGGACTGATCCAAAGTCTGCAGATGACTTGGCCTGTGTGCTGGGTGGACTGATCCAAAGTCTTTGGTAAAAGAAGAGAGCGCCATGGCAGAGGGTATTATGAAATCTGTACAAAACAGGTAAAAGAAGAGAGAGCAAAGGCAGAGGGTATGTATACAATCTGTACAAAACAATGCAAGGCAGAGGGTACGTATACGATCTGTACAAACAGTACAAGGCAGAGGGTATGTATACAATCTGTACAAAACAATGCAAGGCAGATTATATGTATACAATCTGTACAAAACAGTGCAAGGCAGAGGGTATGTATACAATCTATACAAGACAGTGCAAGGCAGAGGGTATGTATACAATCTGCACAAACAATGCAAGGCAGAGGGTATGTATACAATATGTACAAAACAATGCAAGGCAGAGGGTGTATGTACACACAGAACAAAAGAATACGAGACAGGGGGTATCTGTACATAGAGTACAAAACAATGCAAGGCAGAGGGTATCTGTACACATAGTACAAAACAATGCAAGATAGTTTCTGTACACACAGTACAAAACAATGCAAGATAGAGAGTATCTGTACACACAGTAAAAAAAACAACGCAAGGCAGAGAGTATATGTACAGACAGTACAGCACAGTGCAAGGTGGAGGTATGTGTACAAACAATACTAAACAGTGACGATGTGGGCTGGAGTGGTATGGCAGCAGTGGTGGCGATGGTTGTTGTTGGTGGAGGTGGTTGAGATGGTGGTGATGGGGCTGCTATGATGTTGATAGTAGTAGTGTGCTGGTGAGACCGGTGATAAGGTCAGTGGTGCTGGTAGCAGTGGTGCTGGTCTTGGTTGCGATGATGGTTGTGGTGGTTAGCTGACGATGATGGTGGTGGTAGCGGTGGTGGTGATGATGATGGTGATGTCGATGGTGGTAGTGACAGTAACGAAGATGGGGAAATTGGTGGTGCTACTTATGAAGATGGTAGTGATGATGTGGTGAGCATGGTGGTGGTGGTGGTGATGGTGATGCTTCGTTGAGGTGGCGGTGGTGGTGATGGTGGCGGTATTAGCAACAGGCAGTGTCCTTTGACTGTGGATTAAGTGACGATCTCTTTTACATGTTCCGGCCATTGGGACTTTTCCTTCAAAGGATATGTTTTACTAACAGGTGGGACAGGATTGTTTGACTGTTTGTTTGCTTGTTTGCTTTTTCGTTTAGATCGGTCTCTGAGCTTTAGGGTAGGACTTCCGTTTGCAGCTTGGTTCTGGCAGTTTACTGCTGACATTGTTCAGCTTCTAATTTGCGTGCACTCCTGGTTATCCCCAGCTGTTGACTTATTTACACCTAACATGGCAACTTTGTGACAGCATTAGTAACGGTCATGGTGCCTTATTTACACCTCACATGGCAACTTTGTGAGAGCATTAGTAACGGTCATGGTGACTGTCATTATTTCGTTATTGTCATATTGAAAAAGACAACTGTTGATCATAACAGAGAGAGAGAGAGAGAGAGAGAGAGAGAGAGAGAGAGAGACAGAGAGACAGAGAGACAGAGAGAGACAGAACAACAGACAGACAGAGACAGAGAAACAGATAGACAGACAGAGACAGATACAGAAAAAACATACAGACAGACAGAGACATAGAAACAGACAGACAGACAGAGACAGAGACAGAGAAACATACAGACACAGAGAAACAGACAGACAGACAGAGACAGAGAAATAGACAGACAGACAGAGAAACAGACCGACCGACAGAGACAGAGAAACAGACCGACCGACAGAGACAGAGAAACAGACAGTCAGACAGAGACAGAGACAAACCTCACACATGCAAAGTGGACAGGAGAACGTGGTGATATGACTAATGGCCCCCCATCAGTGGACCTCCAAGCTGACAGTCCAGCGGTACAAGGCACTGTGTGGGCACGTTGGTCATCAGCGTTTTGGCATGGACGGAGGGTGGGCTCTGGAATAGACAATGGTCCCTAGCGACGTGTTGGTGATGGGCTCATGGAGTCGTCTCCATGGCAACCTGTGAATTAAGAGGTGATGTCGTCACTCTGTCTGTCAATTTGTCTGCTCCCTGGGATACAGGCTTGTAACGTCTGAAGAGCAGGGGGAGCCTCTGTACTTTGTCTACCTTCCTGTCTGTCTGTGTGTCTGTCTGCCTGTGTGTCTGTCTGTCTGTGTGTCTGTCATCATCCCTCGTCCCCCCCCCCCCCAGCTCCTCCTCTGTATCTCCATTTGCCACCTCTCTCTCTCTCTCTCTCTCTCTCTCTCTCTCTCTCTCTCTCTCTCTCTCTCTCTCTCTCTCTCTGTTTGTTTGATTTTCTGTTGGACTGCTCCCCTTGTCATTATTACATTGATGAATGGTCTGCTTTTGACTGTAGAATCAGTGCCGCTGTGTTGAACTGTCAGTCTGAATGAAAGGTGTTGAAAGAATGTCTGCATAAGAATGACAGATTGTAAGACTAGTCCTTAGCCTAGTCTTCATCCTTGAGTATTAAAGATCTCTCTCTCTCTCTCTCTCTCCACTTTCTCTCTCTCTCTCTCTCTCTCTCTCTCTCTCTCTCTCTCTCTCTCATCCTTGGCTATACAATTTCAAAAGGCAGATTAGCAGACATTTTGATATGAGTAACCTTCACGTCCATCTGTTCTTCTTTATATTACTTGTCCTCATCATTCGTTCTTCATTTCTCAGCATGTTGCTGAATTGACTCAAAATCAAGAGCACACACACACACACACACACACACACACACACACACACACACACACACACACACACACACACACACGAATTATTAATCATCACTTTTCAGTTCCAGTGTGTAGCTTTGCCTAGGAGGTATAAGACTACATGCAGTCTAGTTCATGTATGCTACAAGGTTTCTGCTAGTCTCCCGGCAGCAGGGTGCAGGTCTGACTACATGCAGTCTAGTTGATATATGCTGCATGGGGTTTGTTGGACTATGAGGCAGCAGGGGGCGGGGTTTGTTGGACTATGAGGCAGCAGGGGGCGGGGTTTGTTGGACTATGAGGCAGCAGGGGGCGGGGTTTGTTGGACTATGAGGCAGCAGGGGGCGGGGTTTGTTGGACTATGAGGCAGCAGGGGGCGGGGTTTGTTGGACTATGAGGCAGCAGGGGGCGGGGTTTGTTGGACTATGAGGCAGCAGGGGGCGGGGTTTGTTGGACTATGAGGCAGCAGGGGGCGGGGTTTGTTGGACTATGAGGCAGCAGGGGGCGGGGTTTGTTGGACTATGAGGCAGCAGGGGGCGGGGTTTGTTGGACTATGAGGCAGCAGGGGGCGGGGTTTGTTGGACTATGAGGCAGCAGGGGGCGGGGTTTGTTGGACTATGAGGCAGCAGGGGGCGGGGTTCGGGAAGAGAGGCAGGACTTCTAGTGTCTGACTTTATGCACTAATCTGCTTCTGAATACCTGGTGTACATTGTCCACACTATCACTTCATTAATGTGTGTGTGTGTGTGTGTGTGTGTGTGTGTGTGTGTGTGTGTGTGTGTAGATAGACAGATAGACAGACGAACAGACAGACAGACAAACAGACAGATATATAGATAGCTAGATACATACGTGCATACATGCATACATACATACATACATGCATACATGCATGGACAGACTGATAGATATAAAGATACATGGATTGATAAATGGATAGTAACATGCCGGTATCGCCATCGAAAACATCCAAGATGCTATCTTTGAGGTGCTTTATGGTGTCGGTTTTTATGTTGAGGAGTGTGTGATGGTAGACGGAGAGAAAGAGAGAGAGAGAGAGGGGGGGGGGATGAAAAGGGGAGGACAAGGGTGGTGGAATCTGTGTTTAATCTATCAACAGTCTCAACAGAAAGATTTCTCCAGAACACGAAGACCCATATTTTCCCCCCATGCAATCTCATGATTTTCTTGTCTTTTTCACGCAACAGGGATGGGGGAAGAAGTGGGATTACAGTTTAGAAAATGACCAATAGTCAAGAGAATTCACATCGGCTATGATATCTTTGAAGAAATGGATACTAAACAAACCATCACCACCACCACCAACAACAACAAAAACAACAAAGCTTTCAGAGACGGGGAAACGACAAATAGGCTGGAACTTCCATTTCAGTGCTAACGAATTCCGCCGTTGAACATCACAATTATGGAGAGATCTTCTGACAACCCCCAAGGTGCCGATTTTTAGTCCAACAAGGCAAAGCACTTGGCTGTTACACTAGACCGTGGGTCTGCAATGGAGGGGGGTGGGGGTGGGGTGGGGGTCTCTCTTCGCGTTCAGACATGGTCTCCACTGACTGGCTGTACCTGATCTGTGTGTGGTTCCCAGGACAGTCGTGTCCACAGGGGCAGTAATTGGAAAGCTCGTGCTATTACTGTGTCTGGCCCCTGTGTCCTCTCCTCCAGATGAAGGAGAATGGAATATTACTGTGTGGGCCCCTGTGTCCTCTCCTCCAGATGAAGGAGAATGGGTTATTACTGTGTGTGGCCCCCGTGTCCCCTCCTCCAGATGAAGGAGAATGGGTTATTACTGTGTCTGGCCCCTGTGTCCTCTCCTCCAGATGAAGGAGAGTGGGTTATTACTGTGTGTGGCCCCCTGTGTCCTCTCCTCCAGATGAAGGAGAATGGGTTATTACTGTGTGTGGCCCCTGTGTCCTCTCCTCCAGATGAAGGAGAATGGGTTATTACTGTGTGTGGCCCCCGTGTCCTCTCCTCCAGATGAAGGAGAATGGGTTATTACTGTGTGTGGCCCCTGTGTCCTCTCCTCCAGATGAAAGAGAATGGGTTATTACTGTGTGTGGCCCCCGTGTCCTCTCTTCCAGATGAAGGAGAATGGGTTATTACTGTGTGTGGCCCCTGTGTCCTCTCCTCCAGATGAAGGAGAATGGGTTATTACTGTGTGTGGCCATCGTGTCCTCTCCTCCAGATGAAGGAGAATGGGTTATTACTGTGTGTGGCCCCCGTGTACTCTCCTCCAGATGAAGGAGAATGGGTTATTACTGTGTCTGGCCCCTGTGTCCTCTCCTCCAGATGAAGGAGAATGGATTAGTACTGTGTGTGGCCCCCGTGTACTCTCCTCCAGATGAAGGAGAATGGGTTATTACTGTGTCTGACCCCTGTGTCCTCTCCTCCAGATGAAGGAGAATGGGTTATTACTGTGTCTGGCCCCCGTGTCCTCTCCTCCAGATGAAGGAGAATGGATTATTACTGTGTGTGGCCCCTGTGTCCTCTCCTCCAGATGAAGGAGAATGGGTTATTACTGTGTGTGGCCCCCGTGTACTCTCCTCCAGATGAAGGAGAATGGGTTATTACTGTGTGTGGCCCTCGTGTACTCTCCTCCAGATGAAGGAGAATGGGTTATTACTGTGTGTGGCCCTCGTGTACTCTCCTCCAGATGAAGGAGAATGGGTTATTACTGTGTCTGGCCCCTGTGTCCTCTCCTCCAGATGAAGGAGAATGGGTTATTACTGTGTGTGGCCCCTGTGTCCTCTCCTCCAGATGAAGGAGAATGGGTTATTACTGTGTGTGGCCCCTGTGTCCTCTCCTCCAGATGAAGGAGAATGGGTTATTACTGTGTGTGGCCCCTGTGTCCTCTCCTCCAGATGAAGGAGAATGGGTTATTACTGTGTGTGGCCATCGTGTCCTCTCCTCCAGATGAAGGAGAATAGGTTATTACAGAGAAGAGGCTCTGTCACTCCTCCTACACCCCCACCCCTCCCGACCCACCATCAACTCCTCTCCCTGTCTCTCTCTGTCTGTCTCTGTCTCTCTCTCTGTGTCAGTCTCTCTCTTTGTCTGTCTCTCTGTGTCTCTCTGTTTCTCTCTATCTCTCTGTGTCAGTCTCTCTCTTTGTCTCTCTGTGTCTCTCTGTTTCTCTCTATCTGTCTCTCTCTCTACGTGTGTCTCTCTCTGTCTCTCTGTGTCTCTCTCTCTCTCTGTCTCTGTCCCTGTCGCTCTCTCTCTCTCTCTCTGTGTGTTTTGGACTATCTCTCTGTTTCTCTTTCCATCTGTCTGTCTCCGTCTGTCTCTGTCTGTCTGTCTCCGTCTCTGTCTATGTCTGTCTATCTGTCTGCCTGTCTGTTTGCCTGTTTCTCTCTCTCTCCCTCTCTCTCTCTCTCTCTCGCTCTCCTCTCTCTCTCTCGCTCTCTCTCTCTCTCTCTCTCTCTCTCTCTCTCTCTCTCTCTCTCTCTCTCTCTCTCTCTCTCTCTCTCTCTCTTCGGGGGCTTGAATGAATATCAATCCATGCAAGCCACATCTTAGACCGCTGGGGTAACGAAGTGTGCCAATGCTCTGACCCAAGGCTTGGCAGGATCATGTGCAGGGTACCATGCCTTCAGCACCCTTTGTTGTGAGATCGTCATGTGGCTGTTGTTTGGCCATTTTCCAACACTCGACAAATCGGCCTTAAGAATCGCCACTGTCACCCCAATACAGAGCGGACGATGTCATACTAGGTTTGCTCCTCACTCTGATGTACTTGGGTGGATTTCACCTGCTACACACACACACACACACACACACACACACACACACACACACACACACACACACACACACACATACACACAGACACACGCACAAAACACACAGAACAAGATTCATCATATTGGGTAATACTTTCTGCCATCACTCTTTTTTAACCATTAATAAAGTTCGGAGCACCTTGGTTCATGTGTTAAAAATCGTGGGATAGTTTGAAAAAAACAACAACAAAAGAAGAATTTTCATGTTAAAGGATAGTCGATTTTATTATTATTATCATTGTCATTATTATTGTTGTTATTATTATTATTATTATTATTATTATTATTATTGTTATTATTATTATTATTATCATTATATTATTATTATTATTATTATTATTATTATTATTATTATTATTATTATTATTATTATTATCATTATTATTAGTAGTATTACTATTACCATCATTATTATTACTATTATTATTTTGAACACTTATATATAGGCCTATCTTCGGCAAGACACCAAGCTGTAAGCGCTTTACAATCCACACTCGTTTACATGACGGGCTGCCTACCTGGGTAGT
This sequence comes from Conus canariensis, assembly GCA_033310375.1. Taxonomy (NCBI): domain Eukaryota; kingdom Metazoa; phylum Mollusca; class Gastropoda; order Neogastropoda; family Conidae; genus Conus; species Conus canariensis. The sequence continues at coordinate 1,652,341 of CM065739.1, read as the reverse complement.
GCCGACTAAAGAATGCCAGATGGCGCTTCATTCAGTCGTTTCTCGTGTCATCCAGTCAATATCGTTCTCTCAATTTCCTTACTTCCTTCATTCTTTCCATTTCTCACGCAGGGTGCATGCTATGTGTAACGTGTCATCCATACCAACGGCCAAACTGACCTTCTCTTCCGAAAGTTGGTGATGGGATTTTACGTGTGTGCAAGATGTTATGAGTGCGTTCACACACGGAACCTCGATTTATAGTCTCATTCGAAGGACTGTATGGGAAATGGAGTCAGAACCAATGTTAACTTCGATGGAAAAAAATACCCTGTACCCAAACGGCCCGGCGGAGGTTCGAACCCACAACCCCAGGATCACCAAGATTACGAGTCCGGGTGGGGGTGAACGCGGTGGCATTGTTGTGGATGCAGGATGTATGGAGAGAGCATGAAACACAAAACATTGCATGCATCTTCAGGTGTACCGCCACAGTTGGTTGACGACAGTACTCTGACGTCCCATCTGGAATGGTGGCAAGCAAACTCAGATCCAGGTAAAATATCAGATCCATGTAAAATATCATTCCTCAGATCCATGTAAAATATTATCCCTTAAGAAGGATTTGATGCACTGACTCGAACTCAAAACTCAGCCACAAATGAAACTGAGCAAGTTAAAGTACATATGTTAGGCACTGTCACTTGTACACATGGCATGTTCCAGCTGATGATAATGACGATTTCCTCACATTGCAGATACCTTTTGAAGGGCGTGTTACCTTTCAAAAGGAACTAAGGAGTTTTCTTCCTGCTTAGGGAATGTTACGTAACATAGTTCACTCACAGGGGGATGGGAAGGAGATGAGGGAGGGGTATGTACAGAAGATTGCAAGAAAATCAATGTTACGTAACATAGTTCACTCACAGGAGGATGGGAGGAGATGAGGGAGGGACATGTACAGACGATTGCAAGGAAATCAATGTTACGTAACATAGTTCACTCACAGGAGGATGGGGAGGAGATGAGGGAGGGACATGTACAGACGATTGCAAGGAAATCAATGTTACGTAACATAGTTCACTCACAGGGGGCCGGGGATGGGAAGGCGATTAGGGAGGGGTATGTACAGAAGACTGGAAGGAAATCCCAAAGGTGAAGAGGTGAAGGGAAGACAAAGAGGTGAATGGGAGGAAGATGACAAAGACATAGAGGTGAAGGGCAGACAAAGAGGTGAATGGGGAGGAAGATGACAAAGACATAGAGTGAAGGGAAGACAAAGAGGTGAATGGGGAGGAAGATGACAAAGACATAGAGGTGAAGGGAAGACAAAGAGGTGAATGGGGAGGAAGATGACAAAGACATAGAGGTGAAGGGGAGACAAAGAGTGGAATGGGGCAGAAGATGACAAAGACACAGAGGTGAAGGGGAGACAAAGAGTGGAATGGGGCGGAAGATGACAAAGACACAGAGGTGAAGGGGAGACAAAGAGTGGAATGGGGCGGAAGATGACAAAGGTTTAAGGGATGAAGGGAGACAAAGAGGTAAATGGGGCGGAAGATGACAAAGACACAGCGGTGAAGGGGAGACAAATGGTGAATGGGGCGGAAGATGACAAAGACACAGCGGTGAAGGGAAGACAAATGGTGAATGGGGCGGAATATGACAAAGGTAAAGAGGTGAAGGGGAGACAAAGAGTGGAATGGGGCGGAAGATGATTCCAGAGCCATCCTGCGGGCAGACGCTGACAAAGTCTGTACTCATCTTATTTCATGGACACTGTGGCGTGGGACCAGCTTGCTCTGAAAAGCCTGAGGCAATCAGTCCGTGCCTCTGACTACGCCCTGTCAGTGCTCGACGTTGCTCTGCCGTCAGACTGGCCAACTGATGCCCACGGTGCGGGTTGACTCTAGGGCCTGATTAAACAATGTTGGCAGTGACTTGCCCCTGGATGACAGCATGGTGGTTTTCTAAGCGGGGCGACGTGAGCCGGAGAGAAAAGACCGCCCAGCATCAGTCAGGACGCCGGTAATGGACCATTAGGTCCTGATGTACTGTTTAATAACATCAGGGGGAGCTGACTACTTGAACAGCGTTTGTGTCGTTCTTGGTGTATTTCATAGTCCGTGTCTGTTCTTGCAAAGTTTCCTCTTCCACCAATACTACCACGCCCACCCCCCCACCCCCCCTCTCTCTGTCTGTCTGTCTGTCTGTCTGTTTCTCTCTCTCTCTCTCTCTCTCATTCATTCTTTCATTCATTACCGGGGAGAGAGAGAGAGAGAGAGAGAGAGAGAGAGAGAGAGAGAGAGAGAGAGAGAGAGAGAGAGACTCAACTCAACTCAACTCAACTCAACTCAACTCAACTCAAATAGTTTAATTGCAAAGGCACAGCCCTATCTGCAATGAGGTCAAGAACAAAAGTAGAACACACACGCGCCTGGCGCATATACTGAAAATTATGAAAGAAAATATTTGCACAACGAAATTTCTTCCCGAAATTACTCTGGCATTTGCGTGTTAACTGATAACAGGTCGGGAGAGAGAGAGAGAGAGAGA
>CM065739.1:1614806-1639806 GCA_033310375.1 Conus canariensis | reverse complement strand
CCTCTTCAGAAAAAGGACACACTCAACACCCTTTCCCTTCCTTCTCTGCGGCAGGCTAAATCAAACCAGTTCCCAGTACCAGTAGTATAAGCTGTTGGCGGACACTGAGGGTCTGGGCACACGTTCAAAGCCTTTGAGTTTCCAAGACGTGATGCTTTATCCAGGCTTTGATCGAGTTGTGCTTTCAAGGACTGAAGAGGCCTGCCAACGCTTTGCATCAGCTCCACTGTGGCGCCTAGGGGTGGGAAGTGTATTACATGGCAGGACGGCATTGCAGTTAGACGCGCGCGCGCGCGCGCGCGCGCGCGCGCGCGCGCGTGTGTGTGTGTGTGTGGTGTGGTAAGAGAGAGAGAGAGAGAGAGAGAGAGAGAGAGAGAGAGAGAGAGAGAGAGAAACGGACAGAAGTGAGGAAAAATTGACAAAGGACAGACATCACACACACACACACACACACACACACACACACACACACACACCAACACACACACACACACGCACTCACGCACGCACGCACGCACGCACGTACACACACACGCGCACACACACACACACACACACACACACACACACACACACACACACACACACACACACACAGAGGATGATCATGCACCGCTTCAATGGATTCTTTGTTTGACATACATTTGTGATAGGTTTGTTCAGTTTCATATGGAACATAAGACCTGTTTGTTTTAGAACAAATGATTAGTCAACCGGCGTCTTCAATGCAGAAAATCATTGCTATAGTGCATTCGCAATACGTTTCTCTTTTTTTTCTCTAAGAAGATGCATTAAATGATAACCCAAAGAACCGAGTGATGTGAATGGGATGTATATATTTGTACGCATTAAGTTTAATCTTAACTATTAAGTGTACAATACGTCTTCATGCTGATCATCTTAATTATTAACTGGGTCTTACTTTTGTAATCGGAATAACCCTTTCATTCTAGGTAAAGGTAACATTTTATTAATCAATACCGAGTACCTAGAATTTCTAAGGCCTTGTCGATATCTTTATCTGCCATTTTATTGATGAACACGCCAGACGTAGGGAAATCCACGTATGGGCAGATAGGAAAAAATAGGGACTGAAATGAAGGGGTGGGGAGAGCAAAAAATAAACAAAGGAACAAAAAAAAATGTAAGGCAATGAAAATAAAAAGAACGAACAAAAAGCAGATATAATCTTATGGACAGAGAGCGAGTACAACACCAAGAAAGAGAATGAAAGACAGAAGAAGGAACCACAGTGACGAATGCAACGCTACAGTCAGACACACCCATTAGGAGAGACGAGTTTGGGGATGAAGACGTACAACAGACCTGTTCCCACACAATGAGCACCCAGGGTCAGTCCCACGGAACTCCACCAGACCTCACAGACCTCTCACACTGTCAGCCCTGCTCACCCTCAGGGTTCCACCAGTCCTCACAGACCTCTCACAGTGTGCCAGCTCTGTTCACCCTCAGGGTTCCACCAGTCCTCACAGACCTCTCACAGTCTGCAAGCATTGTTCACCCTCAGGGTTCCACCAGTCCTCACAGACCTCTCACAGTCTGCAAGCATTGTTCACCCTCAGGGTTCCACCAGTCCTCACAGACCTCTCACAGTCTGCAAGCATTGTTCACCCTCAGGGTTCCACCAGTCCTCACAGACCTCTCACAGTCTGCAAGCATTGTTCACCCTCAGGGTTCCACCAGTCCTCACAGACCTCTCACAGTCTGCAAGCATTGTTCACCCTCAGGGTTCCACCAGTCCTCACAGACCTCTCACAGTCTGCAAGCATTGTTCACCCTCAGGGTTCCACCAGTCCTCACAGACGTCTCACTGTGTGCCAGCATTGTTCAGCCTCAGGGTTCCACCAGTCCCCACAGACCTCTCACAGTCTGCCAGCCCTGTTCACCCTCAGGGTTCCACCAGTCCCCACAGACCTCTCACACTGTGCCAACCATGTTCACCCTCAGGGTTCCACCAGTCCCCACAGACATCTCACACTGTGCCAACCATGTTCACCCTCAGGGTTCCACCAGTTCTCACAGACATCTCACAATGTCAGCCCTGTTCACCCTCAGGGTTCCACCAGTCCTCACAGACCCCTCACACTGTCAGCCCTGTTCACCCTCAGGGTTCCACCAGTCCTCACAGACCTCTCACAGTGTGCCAGCCCTGTTCACCCACAGTGTTCCACCAGTCCTCACAGACCTCTCACAGTCTGTCAGCCCTGTTCACCCTCAGGGTTCCACCAGTCCTCACAGACCTCTCACAGTGTGCCAGCCCTGTTCAGCCTCAGGGTTCCACCAGTCCTCACAGACCTCTCACAGTGTGCCAGCATTGCTCCCCTCAGGGTTCCACCAGTCCTCACAGACCTCTCACAGTGTGCCAGCCCTGTTCACCCTCAGGGTTCCACCAGTCCTCACAGACCTCTCACAGTCTGCAAGCATTGTTCACCCTCAGGGTTCCACCAGTCCTCACAGACCTCTCACAGTGTGCCAGCGCTGTTCACCCTCAGGCTGCTGCTGTCCTCTTCTGAATGAAAGTCGCCATGTTTGAACAAGCAGGGGGTATAACTACCTACAACTTCCGCTCTTTTCTCTGCCCTTGGGTTCGTCACGTACTGGAAGCGTCAATGCACCCCCAGACAGACAGACGACAGACAGACAGACAGACAGAAGACAAGAGCAGAGAGAGAGAGAGAGAGAGAGAGAGAGAGGAGAGAGAGAGGAGGGGGGGGGGCAGAGAAGCATGGGTTTCCAGCACTTTGTATTGAGCTTGGCTGTGTACAGGCAATGCAAAACCTGACAGACAAGCGGCAATCGATAGGGAGGCGTTCGCCCGAAATGCCAGGAGAATGACAGCGTGAAAGAAAGTGAGGTAAAATGTCAGCATCTCTCTCTCTCTCTCTCTCTCTCTCTCTCTCTCTCTCTCTCTCTCTCTCTCTCTCTCTCTCTCTCTTCTCTCTTCTCAGGATCGTTTTACTTTTGTTTAGTTTTATCAGGCGTCACATATTTATCACTTACTTGTTCATGAATGGGCGAGACTGAAGTGAGCGATCACCATTGAATGATTGATTGATTGATTATTCATTCATTTACCATTGATTGATTGATTGATTCATTCATTCATTGATTCGTTTCTTCATTCATTTATTTATTTATTGATTGATTATTTATCTATTCTATCTCTCTCTCTCTCTCTCTGTCTCTCCCTCTCTTATTATCTCTCTCTCTCTCTCTCTCTTCTCTCTGTCTTTCTCTCCACCACCCCCATCTCTCTCTAAGTCTCTCTTCTTTTAGTGTGATTACATTGATGCATGCATGTGTGTGCGCACGCGCGCGCGCGCGCGTGTGTGTGTGTGTGTGTGTGTGTGTGTGTGCGCGCGCGCGCTCGCGTGTGTGTGTGTGTATCCAGGACAGAGAGAGAGAGAGAGAGAGAGAGAGAGAGAGAGAGAGAGAGAGAGAGAGCATACATCATATGAATAGACGTAGACACAGACAGCACAAACAGAATGAGAACACTGGGCACTGAGTCACCTCCCATGACCAGACCTTCAGGAGCTAATGGTCCCTCGCCAGCTTCCTGAATCGTGCCAGACACTCTTTACTCCTAGCCTCGTGTCCTGCAAATAGAAAGCCGCCATGATGACATCCAGTGGAGGCTAGCTACTAATATCCTTTCCCCCGTCGTCTGTCCCTGAAGGCAACACGCACACTGACTGTTGATTACTGGCTGTTGGGTTAAACAGTCTCCAACTGTATTCAGTCTGGCCCCAGGGCGACACCAGGCTGACGGACTTCATATGGGCGTGCGTTCCCTACATGTATGGATATCCATTGCCCTTCGCTGATACGAGGCTCTGTCACGGCGACTGTTTATGATCTCTCGATACTAGAAATACTTGTTCATGGGTTTTCAGAATACCAAAGCCATGTAGCTAGCAATGTAGAATTACCTATCAGAGGAACTAACACGCACATGTTTTGAGTCTTTGAATCTTATCAGAGCTCTGTTTTCATATGCGTAGAGAGGAGAAAATTTGCTTTGGGGGACTAGCATCGTCCAGAACACGTTTGATCGTAAGATCATGAACAGCAAACGTTATGATGCACACAGGATTCCCTAAAACAAAATACATGAAACTCCAAATCTAGATTATTTAACTCTCCATGTAGAATATGCGCTAGAATGTTGTTAACATACATCAAGTTCTAGAAACTGATATGAAAAAGGGGGGGGGGGGGGGGGGGGGGGACTGACGGCAAAATGTATAGAAGTAGTAGATGATTGTGAGTTCGTGTTTGCTCAGAGTTACATTCTACACCTGCATTTGTGCATCTCTCTCTCCTCTCTCTCTCTCTCTCTCTCTCTCTCTCTCTCTCTCTCATCACACACACACACACACACACACACACACACACACAACCACACACACAAGCACACACATATATACAGAGATAGTGTGTGTGTGTGTGTGTGTGTGTGTGTGTGTGTGTGAGAGAGAGAGAGAGAGAGAGAGAGAGAGAGAGAGAGAGAGACAGACAGACAGACAGACAGACAGACAGACAGACAGACAGACAGAGAAGGGTGTAAGTGAGGACGACAGGAGAAGGGAGAGAGTTCCTCCCCTTCAGTAAGCCACTCTCCCCAGTCCAAAGGAGAAGGGAGAGAGTTCCTCCCCTTCAGTAAGCCACTCCCCCAGTCCAAAGGAGAAGGGAGAGAGTTCCTCCCCTTCAATAAGCCACTCTCCCCAGTCCAAAGGAGAAGGGAGAGAGTTCCTCCCCTTCAGTAAGCCACTCCCACCAGTCCAAAGGAGAAGGGAGAGAGTTCCTCCCTTCAGTAAGCCACTCCCACCAGTCCACAGGAGAAGGGACCGGCACCAGACACTCACCTCTCACAGTTCCGTGTAGAGACGACTGCCAGGGCCACCCAACAACCATCACTACAGGCCGACTGCCAGGGCACTCAACACCCCTCACTGCAGGCCGAAAGCCAGGGACACTCAACACCCCCCTCACTACAGGCCGACTGCCAGGGCACTCAACGCCCCTCACTACAGGTCCCAGCACCAAACCCCTAACAGCGACTGCCAGGGCCACACTCAACACCCCTCACTACAGGCCGGATACTAGCCGTCCGGTTCACTCTAACACCCTCACTACAGCGAGCCGGACTGCACTAGGGATCAGTCTCAACACCTCTCATTACGGGCCGACTGCCAGAGCCACCCAACACGCTTCACTACAGCATGTGTAGAAAATAATCCTGGAGTCAAATGTACAATCTTGAACTTGATTAACATATTCTGACCACTGTGCTGGTGCATCCACACTCCAGTCTTCATTTTATGGCCTTCATCACCCACCCACCACTCCCCACCCTCCCTCCTTGCACAGAAGCCTTATAAATCAATATCAGACATATATAAATCAGTCTGTCTGTCTGACTGGCTGGCTGTCTGTCTCTCTCTCTGTCTGTCTCTGTCTATCTGTCTGTCTCTCCCTCTCCCCCCCCCCCCCCCTCTCTCTCTCTCTCCCTCTGTCTCTGTCTCTTTCCAATGGAGTTCCACTTAGATTCTGATGTCGTTTGTCTGTCTGTCTGTCTGTCTCTTTTGGAGTTCCACTTAGATTCTAAGGTCATGTACCCTCCCCCCCCCCCTCCCAAGACCCAGATGCCCTCCTCTTCCTTCTGCTAATCTCCTGGACCGCCCACTAAATGCACAGTCTGTAACAAACAAAGCCAGTCATTTCCTCAATTGAAGGCTAGACACTGGCGAATCCGTCTCCCTCCTTTCCCAACCATGCTCCTTTTACCAAACACACTTCACTTCTCTCTTCTATTGAGCCTCACTCTCTAAGTAATTGACACATGCAAGCACAGTGCCCCCCCCTCCCCCCACACACACATACATTCACATGTATTATACACACACTGAAACACAGTCACACACACACACACACACACACACACACACACACACACACACACACACACATACACACACACACACACACACACACACACACACACACACATACACGCTCACACACACACACACACACACACACACACACACACACACACACACACACACACACACACACACACACACACACACACACACATTGCTTTATGATTTGCCACAGTCTGTATCGAATAATGTTGTACTAGTACAATATGCAGATGACATAGTTATGTGGATGAAAGTTACTATGAAAAGGAAAACACCAAAAGACAGCTTAACTATTTAAAAAAAATTATATCAACTGGAACTCGATAAACTAAGTAACTACATGAAGGAGAATGGATTAATACTATCACCGGAAAAAACAAATCTTCTACTTTTTAATAGTGGGCCAGATCCACCAGAATTACCCATTTTACAAATAAATGGCGAGACTATAGAGTACAGACAAATGGTGAAATTTCTCGGAGTATACATTACTTCAAAATTGTCGTGGAATTATCATATACAATATTTATTACCAAAGGCTAGAAAAAGCTTTAACTTTTTAAAAGTTATACAGAAACAAAACTGGGGCCAAGATGCTAATGTACTGAAACAGCTGGCATTGTCATTGATACGTTCTAGACTCTTTCAGTGCTCCGAAAAGTTTACTTAATAAGATGCAAAGTTTGGATTGCAAAGCTTTCAAACTGGCTCTTGGTGTGCCGTATCATTCACCATCTTTGGGAACATATAGCGAAGTAGAAGTATTACCATTAGATGAACATCGACGGCTAGCTGTCGCTAAATATGTCTTACGAATCTCAACACGTGACAGCAACGTTGAGAATGAAGTCAGTTTGAGATCTGACATTAGCTTCCCAAAAAGGGAAAAAATCAATTTCTTCACTCACAACTATTGGAACTTTCACTTGAGATCTGTTCAGTGAGTCAAAAGTTAACTTAAACGATATAAATCGACCTAAACTTCCCGCATCTCCCAGCCCGCCATGGGAACTTCAAAGAGCTTCATTTGATATTAGCCATACATCGATGAAAAAAAGTGACAATGAAAACCTGATAGGCCAAATAGTAAAAGAGTATATTGAAAATTCGTATCCCTTTCATCTTAAAATTTATACAGATGGGTCTCTTTTGGATACCAAAGAAGCAGGTGCAGCATTTACAATTCCTTCATTGAAAATTGAAAAATCTTATTATCTTGGAAAAAACAGATCTATTTTTACAGCAGAACTAACTGCCATTCTAATGGCTTTGTATTTTCTACTTCGAATGAGACTATAAACCGAGGTTCCGTGTGTGAACGCACGCATAATATCTTGCACACACGTAAAATCCCATCACCAACTTTCGGAAGAGTAGGCCAGTTTGGCCGTTGGTATGGATGACACGTTACACACAGCATGCATCCTGCGTAAGAAATGGAAAGAATGGAGGAAGTAAAGAAACTGAGTGAACGATATTGAACGATATTGACTGGATGACACGGGAAACGACTGAATGAAGCGCCAGCTGGCAGCTCTTCAGTCGGCACTACCCAGGTAGGCAGCCCGTTGTGTAAGCGAGTGTTGATTGTAAAGCGCTTAGAGCTTGGTCTCTAGCCGAGAATAGGCGCTATATAAGTATTCATTATTATTATTATTATTATTATTACTTGACTTTTCAAACCCAATATTCCAAGTCCTCTTTTGTGTCGATTCAAAATCGGTTTTATTCGCCCTAAGTAAAACAAACCCTATAGTAAGACAAGATCTGATTACAGATATTCATCACCTAATACATTTCTTGATTATTAGGGGTACAAGAATAAGTTTCTGTTGGGTTCCTTCTCATTGTGGGATTCAGTTTAATGGGAGAGTAGACAGAGCAGCAAAACGGGGAGCGAAAAATACTAGCGGGTCGGAGGTTATCAGTATCCCATTGTCTATTCATGAGGGATACAGTCTTCTAGAAAATGCATGCTGGAAACATTTTAGGAAAAAAACAACAAAATTCGGGATGTTCTCTTGATACACGCATAAACCAGCTATTAAACTTTGACACACTTAATTCTTTTTATCAATGTAGTTTGCCGTTTCCTCGGATCATAATTTCGCTAATATATAAGATCAAACTAAACGCTTTTAAGACAAAGTTTTGCAAAAATATAACATGCCTTTGTGGTGAAATGATAACAAATTCCCACATACTTTTCCACTGCAAGCAATTAAAACCTCATCTACCACCTCTACATAATTGTTCTCTTGATACAGTTGTAACCGATTTATCACTAATGTGTAAAATTGCTGTTTCATTGCATCAAAGTCCTATTTTTTCTGTTTTGTAAAATGGGAACTGGTGTTTTAGTTACGTCCTTGTTATGACCGGTTATTCTTCGATGTTTTATAGTTAGTTATCCATTTTTTGCTGTTGCTGTTAATGTTATTCTTATAGATTAGGTTCGTCTAATATCACAATGTGTATAGACGTTAAATTGAAGACCTAACCTCACACACACACACACACACACACACACACACACACACACACACACACACACACACACACACACACACACACACACAGCGAGAGAGAGAGAGAGGGAGAGAGAGAGAGAAAGAGAAAGGGGGGAGAGATAGGAAGGGGATGGGGTGGGGGGAAAGACATGGAGGCAGAGAGCATAAAGCAACATGCTCACACTCCACCATAGGTGTGAAAATGCATTTGGCACCCCATGACAACAGTGACAAAACACTCCACAGAATCGATTCCAGATCTCCAGGGAGGCTGAAACACTCCTGACCTCATTTCACCGTCAAGTACCAGACAGGTACAGGACTGAGAAGTGCAGTTCTCTGATTCCGTGGGTTTGCTGGAAGGTGCAGTGTCAACGACTAACAGACAGACATAGTGCTGTACAGAGGATAGGGATGATGTCACAGATTAACAGACATAGTGCTGTACACAGGATAGAGATGATGTCACAGATTAACAGACATACATAGTGCTGTACAGAGGATAGGGATGATGTCACAGATTAACAGACAAACATAGTGCTGTACAGAGGATAGGGATGATGTCACAGATTAACAGACATAGTGCTGTACAGAGGATAGGGATGACGTCACAGATTAACAGACAGACAGACATAGTGCTGTACAGAGGATAGGGATGATGTCACAGATTAACAGACAGACAGACATAGTGCTGTACAGAGGATAGGGATGATGTCACAGATTAACAGACAGACAGACATAGTGCTGTACAGAGGATAGGGATGACGTCACAGATTAACAGACAGACAGACATAGTGCTGTACAGAGGATAGGGATGACGTCACAGATTAACAGACAGACAGACATAGTGCTGTACAGAGGATAGGGATGATGTCACAGATTAACAGACATAGTGCTGTACAGAGGATAGAGATGATGTCACAGATTAACAGACAGACAGACATAGTGCTGTACAGAGGATAGGGATAATGTCACAGATTAACAGACAGACATAGTGCTGTACAGAGGATAGGGATGATGTCACAGATTAACAGACAGACATAGTGCTGTACAGAGGATAGGGATGATGTCACAGATTAACAGACATAGTGCTGTACAGAGGATAGGGATGACGTCACAGATTAACAGACAGACATAGTGCTGTACAGAGGATAGGGATGATGTCACAGATTAACAGACATAGTGCTGTACAGAGGATAGGGATGATGTCACAGATTAACAGACAGACATAGTGCTGTACAGAGGATAGGGATGATGTCACAGATTAACAGACAGACATAGTGCTGTACAGAGGATAGGGATGATGTCACAGATTAACAGACATAGTGCTGTACAGAGGATAGGGATGACGTCACAGATTAACAGACAGACATAGTGCTGTACAGAGGATAGGGATGATGTCACAGACTAACAGACAGACATAGTGCTGTATAGAGGATAGGGATGATGTCACAGATTAACAGACAGACATAGTGCTGTACAGAGGATAGGGATGATGTCACAGATTAACAGACAGACATAGTGCTGTATAGAGGATAGGGATGATGTCACAGATTAACAGACAGACATAGTGCTGTACAGAGGATAGGGATGATGTCACAGATTAACAGACAGACATAGTGCTGTATAGAGGATAGGGATGATGTCACAGATTAACAGACATAGTGCTGTACAGAGGATAGGGATGATGTCACAGATTAACAGACATAGTGCTGTACAGAGGATAGGGATGATGTCACAGATTAACAGACAGACATAGTGCTGTACAGAGGATACGGATGATGTCACAGAATAACAGACAGACATAGTGCTGTACAGAGGATAGGGATGATGTCACAGATTAACAGACAGACATAGTGCTGTACAGAGGATAGGGATGATGTCACAGAATAACAGACGACATAGTGCTGTACAGAGGATAGGGATGATGTCACAGATTAACAGACAGACATAGTGCTGTACAGAGGATAGGGATGATGTCACAGATTAACAGACAGACATAGTGCTGTACAGAGGATAGGGATGATGTCACAGATTAACACGACATAGTGCTGTACAGAGGATAGGGATGATGTCACAGATTAACAGACAGACATAGTGCTGTAAGAGGATAGGGATGATGTCACAGATTAACAGACAGACATAGTGCTGTACAGAGGATAGGGATGAGTCACAGATTAAACAGACATAGTGCTGTAACAGGAGGATAGGGATGATGTCACAGATTAACAGACAGACATAGTGCTGTACAGAGGATAGGGATGATGTCACAGATTAACGACAGACATAGTGCTGTACAGAGGATAGGGATGATGTCACAGATTAACAGACAGACATAGTGCTGTACAGAGGATAGGGATGATGTCACAGATTAAAGACAGACATAGTGCTGTACAGAGGATAGGGAGATGTCACAGATTAACAGACAACATGTGCTGTACAGAGGATAGGGATGATGTCACAGATTAACAGACAACATAGTGCTGTACAGAGGATAGGGATGATGTCACAGATTAACAGACAGACATAGTGCTGTACAGAGGATAGGATGATGTCACAGATTAACAGACAGACATAGTGTGTACAGAGGATAGGGATGATGTCACAGATTAACAGACATAGTGCTGTACAGAGGATAGGATGATGTCACAGATTAACAGACAACATAGTGCTGTACAGAGGATAGGGATGATGTCACAGATTAACAGACATAGTGCTGTACAGAGGATAGGGATGATGTCACAGATTAACAGACAGACATATGCTGTACAGAGGATAGGGATGATGTCACAGATTAACAGACAGATGTGACAGGTGTACAGAGGATAAGGGATGATGTCACAGATTAACAGACAGACATATGCTGTACAGAGGATAGGGATGATGTCACAGATTAACAGACAACATAGTGCTGTACAGAGGATAGGATGATGTCACAGATTAACAGACAGACATAGTGCTGTACAGAGGATAGGGATGATGTCACAGATTAACAGACAGACATAGTGCTGTACAGAGGATAGGGATGATGTCACAGATTAACAGACAGACATAGTGCTGTACAGAGGATAGGGATGATGTCACAGATTAACAGATACATAGTGCTGTACAGAGGATAGGGATGATGTCACAGATTAACAGACATAGTGCTGTACAGAGGATAGGGATGATGTCACATAGATTATTACAGGACAGGACATACGTGCTGTACAGAGGATAGGGATGATGTCACAGATTACAGACAGACATAGTGCTGTACAGAGGATAGGGATGATGTCACAGATTAACAGACAGACATAGTGCTGTACAGAGGATAGGGATGATGTCACAGATTAACAGACAGACATATGCTGTACAGAGGATAGGGATGATGTCACAGATTAACAGACAGACATAGTGCTGTACAGAGGATAGGGATGATGTCACAGATTAACGACAGACATAGTGCTGTACAGAGGATAGGGATGATGTCACAGATTAACAGACAGACATAGTGCTGTACAGAGGATAGGGATGATGTCACAGATTAACAGACAACATAGTGCTGTACAGAGGATGGGATGATGTCACAGATTAACAGACAGACATAGTGCTGTACAGAGGATAGGGATGATGTCACAGATTAACAGACAGACATAGTGCTGTACAGAGGATAGGGATGATGTCACAGATTAACAGACATAGTGCTGTACAGAGGATAGGGATGATGTCACAGATTAACAGACAGACATAGTGCTGTACAGAGGATAGGGATGATGTCACAGATTAACAGACAGACATAGTGCTGTACAGAGGATAGGATGATGTCACAGAATTAACAGACAGACATAGTGCTGTACAGAGGATAGGGATGATGTCACAGATTAACAGACAGACATAGTGCTGTACAGAGGATAGGGATGATGTCACAGGATGTCACAGATTAACAACAGACATAGTGCTGTACAGAGGATAGGATGATGTCACAGATTAACAGACAGACATATGCTGTCAGAGGATAGGGATGATGTCACAGATTAACAGACATACATAGTGCTGTACAGAGGATAGGGATGATGTCACAGATTAACAGACGACATATGCTGTCAGAGGATAGGATGATGTCACAGATTAACAGACAGACATAGTGCTGTACAGAGGATAGGGATGATGTCACAGATTAACAGACAGACATATGCTGTACAGAGGATAGGGATGATGTCACAGATTACAGATAGACATAGTGCTGTACAGAGGATAGGGATGATGTCACAGATTAACAGACATAGTGCTGTACAGAGGATAGGGATGATGTCACAGATTAACAGACAGACATACTGCTGTACAGAGATAGGGATGATGTCACAGATTACAACAGACATAGTGCTGTACAGAGGATAGGGATGATGTCACAGATTAACAGACATAGTGCTGTACAGAGGATAGGGATGATGTCACAGATTAACAGACATAGTGCTGTACAGAGGATAGGGATGATGTCACAGATTAACAGACATAGTGCTGTACAGAGGATAGGGATGATGTCACAGATTAACAACAGACATAGTGCTGTACAGAGGATAGGGATGATGTCACAGATTAACAGACAGACAACTAGTGCTGTACAGAGGATAGGGATGATGTCACAGATTAACAGACATAGTGCTGTACAAGGATAGGGATGATGTCACAGATTAAGACAGACAGACATAGTGCTGTACAGAGGATAGGGATGATGTCACAGATTAACAGACATAGTGCTGTACAGAGGATAGGGATGACGTCCACAGATTAACAGACATAGTGCTGTACAGAGGATAGGGATGATGTCACAGATTAACAGAGACAGACATAGTGCTGTACAGAGGATAGGGATGACGTCACAGATTAACAGACAGACATAGTGCTGTACAGAGGATAGGGATGATGTCACAGATTAACAGACATAGTGCTGTACAGAGGATAGGGATGATGTCACAGATTGACAGACAGACATAGTGCTGTACAGAGGATAGGGATGATGTCACAGATTAACAGACATAGTGCTGTACAGAGGATAGGGATGATGTCACAGAATTAACAGCAGACATAGTGCTGTACAGAGGTAGGGATGATGTCACAGATTAACAGACAGACATAGTGCTGTACAGAGGATAGGGATGATGTCACAGATTAACAGACAGACATATGCTGTACAGAGGATAGGATGATGTCACAGATTGAATCAGACATATACTGTACAGAGGATAGGGATCATGTCATAGATTGACAACAGACATAGTGCTGTTACAGAGGATAGGGATGATGTCACAGATTAACAGACAGACATAGTGCTGTAAGAGGATAGGATGATGTCACAGATTAAACAGACATAGTGCTGTACAGAGTATAGGGATGATGTCACAAATTAACGACAACACAGTGCGTATAGAGGATAGGGATGATGTCACAGATTAACAGATAGACATAGTGCTGTACAGAGGATAGGGATGATGTCACAGATTAACAGACAGACATAGTGCTGTATAGAGGATAGGGATGATGTCACAGATTGAACATCAGACATAGTGCTGTACAGAGGATAGGATGATGTCACAGATTAACAGACAGACATATGCTGCACAGAGGATAGGGATGATGTCACAGATTAACAGACAGACATAGTGCTGTACAGAGGATAGGGATGATGTCACAGATTAACAGACATAGTGCTGTACAGAGGATAGGGATGATGTCACAGATTAACAGACATAGTGCTGTACAGAGGGTAGGGATGATGTCACAGATTAACAGACATAGTGCTGTACAGAGGATAGGGATGATGTCACATATTAACAGTCAGACATAGTGCTGTACAGAGGATAGGGATGATGTCACAGATTAACAGACATAGTGCTGTACAGAGGATAGGGATGATGTCACATATTAACAGACAGACATAGTGCTGTACAGAGGATAGGGATGATGTCACAGATTAACAGACAGACATACTGCTGTACAGAGGATAGGGATGATGTCACAGATTAACAGACAGACATAGTGCTGTATAGAGGATAGGGATGATGTCACAGATTAACAGACATAGTGCTGTACAGAGGATAGGGATGATGTCACAGATTAACAGACATACTGCTGTACAGAGGATAGGGATGATGTCACAGATTAACAGACAGACATAGTGCTGTACAGAGGATAGGGATGATGTCACAGATTAACAGACAGACATAGTGCTGTACAGTGGATAGGGATGATGTCACAGATTAACAGACAGACATAGTGCTGTACAGAGGATAGGGATGATGTCACAGATTAACAGACAGACATAGTGCTGTACAGTGGATAGGGATGATGTCACAGATTAACAGACAGACATAGTGCTGTACAGAGGATAGGGATGATGTCACAGGTTAACAGACAGACATAGTGCTGTACAGTGGATAGGGATGATGTCACAGATTAACAGACAGACATAGTGCTGTACAGAGGATAGGGATAATGTCACAGATTAACAGACATAGTGCTGTACAGAGGATAGGGATAATGTCACAGATTAACAGACAGACATAGTGCTGTATAGAGGATAGGGATGATGTCACAGATTAACAGACAGACATAGTGCTGTACAGAGGATAGGGATGATGTCACAGATTAACAGACAGACATAGTGCTGTACAGAGGATAGGGATGATGTCACAGATTAACAGACAGACATAGTGCTGTACAGAGGATAGGGATGATGTCACAGATTAACAGACAGACATAGTGCTGTACAGAGGATAGGGATGATGTCACAGATTAACAGACATACTGCTGTACAGAGGATAGGGATGATGTCACAGATTAACAGACATAGTGCTGTACAGAGGATAGGGATGATGTCACAGATTAACAGACATACTGCTGTACAGAGGATAGGGATGATGTCACAGATTAACAGACATAGTGCTGTACAGAGGATAGGGATGATGTCATAGATTAACAGACATAGTGCTGTACAGAGGATAGGGATGATGTCACAGATTAACAGTCAGACAGACATAGTGCTGTACAGAGGATAGGGATGATGTCACAGATTAACAGACAGACATACTGCTGCACAGAGGATAGGGATGATGTCACAGATTAACAGACATAGTGCTGTACAGAGGATAGAGATGATGTCACAGCTTGACAATGAGACAGACATACTGCTGTACAGAGGATAGGGGAATGTGCCCTTTATGCGCACCTAATTCATGGACAAAGAAGGTAAAAGCAAAACAACCATTTGAAGCACAAGCGTGAGACAGACAGACAGACAGACAGACAGCAACAGTGCCTGAAAGTCTTTGACCCGTTAACACGGATAGACGGATACTGTGCCGTGGTGTACATGGTCTGACTTGAATGGTGAGGTATCAATGACATTATTATTTCATTAGTTTAACCCATTTTCTCTACGGTAAGGCAGTGATACAATTTCAAACCTTATTCAATGACATTATTATTTCATTAGTTTAAACCCATTTTCTCTACGGTAAGGCAGTGATACCAATTTCATCCTTATTCAATGACATTATTATTTCATTAGTTTAACCCATTTTCTCTACGGTAAGGCAGTGATACCAATTTCATCCTTATTCAATGACATTATTATTTCATTAGTTTAACCCATTTTCTCTACGGTAAGGCAGTGATACCAATTTCATCCTTATTCAATGACATTATTATTTCATTAGTTTAACCCATTTTCTTCTACGGTAAGGCAGTGATACCAATTTCATCCTTATTCAATGACATTATTATTTCATTAGTTTAACCCATTTTCTCTACGGTAAGGCAGTGATACCAATTTCATCCTTATTCAATAACATTATTTATTTCATTAGTTTAACCCATTTTCTCTACGGTAAGGCAGTGATACCAATTTCATCCTTATTCAATGACATTATTATTGCATTAGTTTAACCCATTTTTTCTACGGTAAGGCAGTGATACCAATTTCATCCTTATTCAATAACATTATTATTTCATTAGTTTAACCCATTTTCTCTACGGTAAGGCAGTGATACCAATTTCATCCTTATTCAATAACATTATTATTTCATTAGTTTAACCCATTTTCTCTACGGTAAGGCAGTGATACCAATTTCATCCTTATTCAATGACATTATTATTTCATTAGTTTAACCCATTTTCTCTACGGTAAGGCAGTGATACCAATTTCATCCTTATTCAATGACATTATTATTTCATTAGTTTAACCCATTTTCTCTACGGTAAGGCAGTGATACCAATTTCATCCTTATTCAATGACATTATTATTTCATTAGTTTAACCCATTTTCTCTACGGTAAGGCAGTGATACCAATTTCATCCTTATTCATTCATTAGTTTAATCCATTTTCTCTACGGTAAGGCAGTATACCAATTTCATCCTTATTCATTTCATTAGTTTAACCCATTTTCTCTACGGTAAGGCAGTGATACCAATTTCATCCTTATTCAATGACATTATTATTCATTAGTTTAACCCATTTTCTCTACGGTAAGGCAGTGATACCAATTTCATCCTTATTCAATGACATTATTATTTCATTAGTTTAACCCATTTTCTCTACGGTAAGGCAGTGATACCAATTTCATCCTTATTCAATGACATTATTTTTCATTAGTTTAACCCATTTTCTCTACGGTAAGGCAGTGATACCAATTTCATCCTTATTAATGAATTTATTTCATTAGTTTAACCCATTTTCTCTACGGTAAGGCAGTGATACCAATTTCATCCTATCAATGACATTATTATTTCATTAGTTTAACCCATTTCTCTACGGTAAGGCAGTGATACCAATTTCATCCTTATTCAATGACATTATTATTTCATTAGTTTAACCCATTTTCTCTACGGTAAGGCAGTGATCAATCACCTTTATACTTATATTTCATCCATTTTTCTACGTAAGCATGATCCAATTTCATCCTTATTCATCATTTTTAAACCATTTTCTCTAGGTAAGGCAGTGATACCAATTTCATCCTTATTCAATGACATTATTATTTCATTAGTTTAACCCATTTTTCTCTACGGTAAGGCAGTGATACCAATTTCATCCTTATTCAATGACATTATTATTTCATTAGTTTAACCCATTTTCTCTACGGTAAGGCAGTGATACCAATTTCATCCTTATTCAATGACATTATTATTTCATTAGTTTAACCCATTTTCTCTACGGTAAGGCAGTGATACCAATTTTCTATCCTTTTATTTTCAATATACATTATTATTTCATTAGTTTAACCCATTTTCTCTACGGTAAGGCAGTGATACCAATTTCATCCTTATTCAATGACATTATTATTTCATTAGTTTAACCCATTTTTCTACGGTAAGGCAGTGATACCAATTTCATCCTTATTCAATGACATTATTATTTCATTAGTTTAACCCATTTTCTCTACGGTAAGGCAGTGATACCAATTTCATCCTTATTCAATGACATTATTATTTCATTAGTTTAACCCATTTTCTCTACGGTAAGGCAGTGATACCAATTTCATCCTTATTCAATACATTATTATTTCATTAGTTTAACCCATTTTCTCTACGGTAAGGCAGTGATACCAATTTCATCCTTATTCAATGACATTATTATTTCATTAGTTTAACCCATTTTTCTCTACGGTAAGGCAGTGATACCAATTTCATCCTTATTCAATGACATTATTATTTCATTAGTTTAACCCATTTTCTCTACGGTAAGGCAGTGATACCAATTTCATCCTTATCAATGACATTATTATTTCATTAGTTTAACCCATTTTCTCTACGGTAAGGCAGTGATACCAATTTCATCCTTATTCAATGACATTATTATTTCATTAGTTTAACCCATTTTCTCTACGGTAAGGCAGTGATACCAATTTCATCCTTATTCAATGACATTATTATTTCATTAGTTTAACCCATTTTTCTCTACGGTAAGGCAGTGATACCAATTTCATCCTTATTCAATGAACATTATTATTTCATTAGTTTAACCCATTTTCTCTACGGTAAGGCAGTGATACCATATTTCATCCTTATTCAATGACATTATTATTTCATTAGTTTAACCCATTTTCTCTACGGTAAGGCAGTGATACCAATTTCATCCTTATTCAATGACATTATTATTTCATTAGTTTAACCCATTTTCTCTACGGTAAGGCAGTGATACCAATTTCATCCTTATTCAATGACATTATTATTTCATTAGTTTAACCCATTTTCTCTACGGTAAGGCAGTGATACCAATTTCATCCTTATTCAATGACATTATTATTTCATTAGTTTAACCCATTTTCTCTACGGTAAGGCAGTGATACCAATTTTCATCCTTATTCAATGACATTATTATTTCATTAGTTTAACCCATTTTCTCTACGGTAAGGCAGTGATACCAATTTCATCCTTATTCAATGACATTATTATTTCATTAGTTTAACCCATTTTCTCTACGGTAAGGCAGTGATACCAATTTCATCCTTATTCAATGACATTATTATTTCATTAGTTTAACCCATTTTCTCTACGGTAAGGCAGTGATACCAATTTCATCCTTATTCAATGACATTATTATTTCATTAGTTTAACCCATTTTCTCTACGGTAAGGCAGTGATACCAATTTCATCCTTATTCAATGACATTATTATTTCATTAGTTTAACCCATTTTCTCTACGGTAAGGCAGTGATACCAATTTCATCCTTATTCAATGACATTATTATTTCATTAGTTTAACCCATTTTTCTGTACGGTAAGGCAGTGATACCAATTTCATCCTTATTCAAATGACATTATTATTTCATTAGTTTAACCCATTTTCTCTACGGTAAGGCAGTGATACCAATTTCATCCTTATTCAATGACATATTATTTCATTAGTTTAACCCATTTTCTCTACGGTAAGGCAGTGATACCAATTTCATCCTTATTCAATGACATTATTATTTCATTAGTTTAACCCATTTTCTCTACGGTAAGGCAGTGATACCAATTTCATCCTTATTCAATGACATTATTATTTCATTAGTTTAACCCATTTTCTCTACGGTAAGGCAGTGATACCAATTTCATCCTTATTCAATGACATTATTATTTCATTAGTTTAACCCATTTTCTCTACGGTAAGGCAGTGATACCAATTTCATCCTTATTCAATGACATTATTATTTCATTAGTTTAACCCATTTTCTCTACGGTAAGGCAGTGATACCAATTTCATCCTTATTCAATGACATTATTATTTCATTAGTTTAACCCATTTTCTCTACGGTAAGGCAGTGATACCAATTTCATCCTTATTCAATGACATTATTATTTCATTAGTTTAACCCATTTTCTCTACGGTAAGGCAGTGATACCAATTTCATCCTTATTCATTTCATTAGTTTAATCCATTTTCTGTACGGTAAGTCAGTTACATCAACTATATATTTATCTACTTCATTAGTGTAACCCACTTTCTCTATTGATCTAACCATTGCTGTAAAGATGGCAATATGTAACCTATTTTCTCTATTGATCTAACCCTTGCTGTAAAGATGGCAACATCAGTAAACATTTCTGCATGGTTGGTTCGTTCTGTTTTTGTTAACATGGAACAGTGCGCTGCATTCTACTGCTGTGTACAGTATTGTGTAGTATGTATCATGTTGCTGGGTTATGCATCGAATCGCATAATAACATTGTTTTATATTTTGTATTGAATGATAGTGTATTGCATCGTACTATGCTGCATTACATTATATTGTATTTCAATGTCACGCATTCAGTGTCATTGCACTGTGATACAATGTGTTGCACTGCATTGAGTTTTTATTGTATTGCACCGTGTAACTTCATTATCAAAATTTCTCGCCGCAAAATTTGGGCTGTTCCTTGGAGAACAGTTCCATGTCGAAGCTGTGGTGACGTCCATTTTTTACAACCTGTGTTTTTTGTGTGTGTTTTTCAGCATAGCTGTCAAAGTAGATTATCCTGTAGCATTTTGCTAGGAACAACCTCCTTGTTACCTTGAGTTCTTTGACGAGTGCTGGGGGCATGCTGCCATTCAGAGCCCTGGTGTGATGTTTCATGTTATTATTATATTATTATTATTATTATTATTATTATTATTTATTGTTGTTGTTGTTGTTGTTGTTGTTGTTGTTATCATCATCATCATATTTGTTATTATTATCATTATTATTATTATTGTTATCATCATCATATTTATTATCATTATTATTATTATCATTATCATTATTATTATTATTATTATTATTATTATTATTATTATTATTATTATTATTATATTATCATTATGAATACTTATATAGCGCCTATCCTCGGCTAGAGACCAAGCTCTAAGCGCTTTACAATCCACACTCGTTTACAAAACGGACTGCCTACCTGCGTGGTGCCGACTGAAGAGCTGCCAGCTGACACATTATTCAGTCGTTTCCTGTGTCATCCAGTCAGTATCGTTCAATGTCGTTCACTCAGTTTCCTTGCTTCCTTCATTCTTTCCATTTCTCACGCAGGGTGCATGCTATGTGCAACGTATCATCCATACCAACGGCCAAACTGGCCTTCTATTCCGAAAGTTGGTGATGGAATTTTACGTGTGTGCAAGATGTTATGCGTGCGTCCACACACGGAACCTTGGTTTATAGTCTCATTCAAAGGACTGCATGGGAAATGGGGTCAGAACCAATGTTAACTCCGAGGGGAAAATCCCCCTGTACCGAAACGGCCCGGTGGAGATTCGAACCCGCAACCCCAGGGTCACCAAGATTACGAGCCCGGCGCTCTACCACTGAGCTATTCCGGCCCCGGATGAAAGATCACTTAGTACACAGACCACCTCTGAAGGCATGGGGGAAAGACAGTGAAAAATATTCCTTTGCTAAACTCTAACATGAACCTGGAATCACGTCGCTTCCAAAACAGACGTGTTATTCACTTGACAGCTCTTAAATAAATGTTAGCGAACCGCCCAGAGAAACGTGGACAAACGAGTCACAAGACAAAACTCTACGCGTTTCGACCTCTTATGTCTTCTCCAGGCAAGATACAAACAGGACAACCAAAATTCACCTAGCTTTGATCGCTTCAGAATTCAGCGCAAGGAAGGCGTTGAATCTTGGCAGCATTCTGAGGCGTGTGTGGAAAAGGCCTTGGGTCTGTGGATACTGAAGTCCAATCTTGTCATTATTACCTTTGATCAGTCTGTTCCAATGGCTGTACGTGATGGTCTAAGCAACAACGTGTTGAATACATCACCAATGGCTGCAAACAAGCGCAGGATAAAAATCCTTCAGTCAGTGCGAGAATGACTTCTATATATATATTCTATGTGTGTGTGTGTGTGTGTGTGTGTGCGTGCGTGCGTGCGTGCGTGCGTGCGTGCGTGCGTACGGTGTGTGTGTGTGTGTGTGTGTGTGTGTGTGTGTGTGGTGAGAGAGAGAGAGAAAGAGAGAGAGAGAGAGACAGGCAGACAGACAGACAGGCAGAGACAGAGACAGAGAGACAGATAGATAATATGACGTATCTGCTGATGGAAAGTACATGCATTAGAGATCACAGACCACAAAAGCACTAACACATAGTTGCCATGTCTAATGTGATTATCAAGGAAGAGTTCGAAAAATATATTGTTGTAAGTGGAATAGTTGGAAGCAATGACTGGGGGAAGCTGTGCCCCGTGTGACGCATCAGCAGTATTGTCAAACCCTTGTCAATCCCTTAATAACAAAGCACAAGGACAATGTTGAGATGGGGGCTGAAGGAACAGCCTAATTCAGCTTGGTGTGTTTGTCTGCTCAGGCTGCTATTGCTTGTTCTCTTTCGTGTTTTTCTTTTTTTATATATAATGTGTTGATTTGCCTTAAACGCTGCTAAGGAATGGGCCTGACCAGCGTGTTGGGCTAATGCAGAGGTCAGATATCTGCTAAGTCGTCGCCACGGGACCCTCCTCTTAAATTCTCTCATCTGAGTCATCAGTTCATTTATCCACCTATGCCCAGTGTGGTCTCGAAGCAGATATTATGTAGCGCATATGGACTAACCCCCACGCAGTGACACCACCTTGATGAAACTGAAACTAAGGAAAAGCAGTTTTATTTTGTGGCCTGCCAACGTCGTACTCCATTTTCCATCATTTCATCAAAGCTCCCTACCTTTCCACTGTTAGACATTACTAAGGAACAACACTTTTATTTATGTCCTGTCAACGTCATACTCAATTTCCTATCATTTTATGAAAGTTCCTTACCTTTCCACTGTTCAACATTGCTAATTAACAAACACTTTATTTATGGCTTCCCAACACCATACTCAATTTCCTATCATGTTATCAATGTTCCCTACCTTTCCACTGTTAAACATTGTAATGGAACAGCAGCTCTCTTTATGGCCTGTCAACTTCATACTCCATTTGCCATCATTTTATCCACTTCCTTTTTTACATCCTCCATTAAGCATCAGCATAATGACCACGGGGAACGTGGCGGCATGATGGATGGAGATCAAAGCACACAGACATGCACTCACGCAAGCAGACCCCGACTCCACTCTCCATACAGAAATGCAGCACCCCTCCTCCCTGCCTCACCACCACCACACACACACACACACACACACACACACACACACACACACACACCCACACACACACACACACACACAACACACACACACACCAACCACAACACACACACACAACACACACACAGAGAGAGAGAGAGAGAGAGAGAGAGAGAGAGAGAGAGAGAGAGAGAGAGAGAGAGAGAGAGAGAGAGAGACGATGACATTTCCCAGTGTGGCATTCGTGCAATGGAAATGAATACTGCTGGCTCTCGTAATGATGGTGGTTTGATGCAATGGGTGACATTTGGTGAGTGCAATATTCGCTTTGTTTCCACCCTCTCCTTCATCCCACACCTACCTCCCATCCTCGTCTCGCCCTAATTTCCTCTCCACCCTTCTCCCAGTACTTTTCCACTCCCTCCCCCCCCCCCCCACACACACACACCCAGTCATCTGGCTGTTGCAGCCCTGACTCTGGCGACACGCCTTTATTCTGATAGTAAGGATGGAAACACGTGCATAAGTGCAAAGTGAGAAAAAGCTTTTAACATGTTTTGCCATAAACCTTCCACGGTGGAGACGAAAGAAAGCAGAAAAAAGCACCTATGAAAGATGCCTTATCCGCAGAAAAGAGAGAGAAGAGAGAGAGAAGAGAGAGAGAGAGGAGAGAGAGAGAGAGAGAGAGAGAGAGAGAGAGAGAGAAGATGATGATGATGATGATGATGATGATGATGATGATGATGATGAACAGAATTCGATTTATATTATCATTCCGTCCTCCCAATCAGCGTATTATTTTTTTCTTTAACTTTCTCTGCCTCTGCCTCTGTCTTTGTCTATCTATCTATCTACCTGTCTGTCTGTCTGTCTGTCTGTCTCTGTCTCTCTCTCTCTCTAAAGAGAGAGAGAGAGAGAGAGAAGAGAGAGAGAGAGAGATCTGCTTTATCATTATTGCGCATATCCAAAAGAGGAGAAATCTGGAGACCGACAGACAGAAAAATAGCGACAAGCAAAGAAAGGGTGGAGTTGAAAAGGGAAAAGGGTTGTGGTGGTGGATAGAAATTATAAAAAAAAAAGAATTAAAGCAGTGAGAAAAAACAAACAAACAAACAAACAAACAAATAAACACTAAGAACGAAAACAGATATACAGACAAAAGGAGTTAAAATCACCCAGAAAAGAAAAAAAACCCTTAAAAACATCAACTGAACCACAGTAATGAGAACAAACCTATGGTCACGGACACCAGTCAAGCGAGATGAGTTTGGGGTGAACGCAGACAAATGGCTGTCCTCCACAACGACCCCCAGGGTCAGTCCCTCAGGGTTCCACCAGTCCTCACAGACCTCTCACAGTGTGCCAGCGCTGTTCACCCTCAGGGTTCCACCAGTCCTCACAGACCTCTTACAGTGTGCCAGCCCTGTTCACCCTCAGGGTTCCACCAGTCCTCACAGACCTCTTACAGTGTGCCAACCCTGTTCACCTTCAGGGTTCCACCAGTCCTCACAGACCTCTCACAGTCTGCCACGCTGTTCACCTTCAGGGTTCCACCAGTCCTCACAGACCTCTCACAGTGTGCCAGCCTGTTCACCCTCAGGGTTCCACCAGTCCTCACAGACCTCTCACAGTGTGCCAGCGCTGTTCACCCTCAGGGTTCCACCAGTCCTCACAGACCTCTCACAGTGTACCAGCGCTGTTCACCCTCAGGGTTCCACCAGTCCTCACAGACCTCTCACAGTGTGCCAGCGCTGTTCACCCTCAGGGTTCCACCAGTCCTCACAGACCTCTCACAGTGTGCCAGCCCTGTTCACCCTCAGGGTTCCACCAGTCCTCACAGACCTCTCACAGTGTGCCAGCGCTGTTCACCCTCAGGCTGCTGCTGTCCTCCCCTAAATGAAAGTCGCCATGTTTGGACAGGCAGGGTCTATAACTCCTTCAGTTCTTTCTGCCCTTCAGTTAAGCAC
>CM065739.1:1602306-1609806 GCA_033310375.1 Conus canariensis | reverse complement strand
TCTAGTTATTTCTGTTCTTTTTTTTCTTTTTCACTGTTTTTCGTTTTGACCTTTTCTTCCTTCCTTTTTCAGCCCTCCTTACTTTCTCATTGTTTTTAGTTCTTCCTTCCTGCACTTGTTCCTTCAGTCCTACATCTGTTCATTCAGTCCTACATCTGGTCATTCAGTCCTACATCTGTTTATTCAGTCTACACTTCTTCAGTCCTACATCTGTTTATTCAGTCCTACATGTTCATTCAGTCCTACATCTGTTCATTCAGTCCCACATCTGTTCATTCAGTCCCACATCTGTTTATTCAGTCCTACATCTGTTCATTCAGTCCTACATCTGTTCATTCAGTCCCACATAAGTTCATTCAGTCCTACATAAGTTCATTCAGTCCTACATCTGTTCATGCAGTCCTACATAAGTTCATTCAGTCCTACATAAGTTCATTCAGTCCTACATCTGTTCATTCAGTCCTACATTAGTTCATTCAGTCCTACATCTGTTCATTCAGTCCTACATAAGTTCATTCAGTCCTACATCTGTTCATGCAGTCCTACATAAGTTCATTCAGTCCTACATAAGTTCATTCAGTCCTACATCTGTTCATGCAGTCCTACATAAGTTCATTCAGTCCTACATAAGTTCATTCAGTCCTGCATACGTTCATTCAGTCCTACATAAGTTCATTCAGTCCTGCATAAGTTCATTCAGTCCTGCATAAGTTCATTCAGTCCTACATCTGGTCATTCAGTCCTACATAAGTTCATTCAGTCCTACATCTGGTCATTTCAGTCCTACATAAGTTCATTCAGTCCTACATCAGTTCATTCAGTCCTACATCAGTCCATTCATCCTACATCAGTTCATTCAGTCCTACATCAGTTTATTCAGTCCTACATCAGTTCATTCAGTCCTACATCTGTTCATTCAGTCCTACATCTGTTCATTCAGTCCTACATCTGTCCATTCAGTCCCACATCTGTTCATTCAGTCCCACATCTGTTCATTCAGTCCTACATCTGTCCATTCAGTCCTACATCTGGTCATTCAGTTCTACATCTGTTCAGTCAGTCCTACATCTGTTTATTCAGTCCTACATCTGTTATTCAGTCCCACCTCTGTTCATTCAGTCCCACATCTGTTCATTCAGTCCTACATCTGTCTCATTCAGTCTACATCTGGTCATTCAGTCCTACATCTGGTATTCAGTCCTACATCTGTTCATCAGTCCTACATCTGGTCATTCAGTCCTACATCTGTTCAGTCAGTCTAACATCTGGTCATTCAGTCCTACATCTGTTCAGTCAGTCCTACATCTGTCCATTCAGTCCTACATCTGGTCATTCAGTCCTACATCTGTTCAGTCAGTCTAGCATCTGTTCAGTCAGTCCTACATCTAGTCATTCAGTCCTACATAAGTTCATTCAGTCCTACATCTGTTCATGCAGTCCTACATAAGTTCATTCAGTCCTACATAAGTTCATTCAGTCCTGCATAACTTCATTCAGCCTACATAAGTTCATTCAGTCCTGCATAAGTTCATTCAGTCCTGCATAAGTTCATTCAGTCCTACATCTGGTCATTCAGTCCTACATAAGTTCATTCAGTCCTACATCAGTTCATTCAGTCCTACATCAGTTCATTCAGTCCTACATCAGTCATTCATTCCTACATCAGTTCATTCAGTCCTACATCTGTTCATTCAGTCCTACATCTGGTCATTCAGTCCTACATCTGTCCATTCAGTCCTACATCTGGTCATTCAGTCCTACATCTGTTCAGTCAGTCTAGCATCTGTTCAGTCAGTCCTACATCTGGTCATTCAGTCCTACATAAGTTCATTCAGTCCTACATCTGTTCATTCAGTCCTACATAAGTTCATTCAGTCCTGACATAAGTTCATTCAGTCCTACATAAGTTCATTCAGTCTGCATAAGTCATTCAGTCCTGCATAAGTTCATTCAGTCCTACATCTGGTCATTCAGTCCTACATAAGTTCATTCAGTCCTACATCTAGTCATTCAGTCCTACATCAGTCCATTCATTCCTACATCAGTTCATTCAGTCCTACATCAGTTTATTCAGTCCTACATCAGTTCAGTCAGTCCTACATCTGTTATTCAGTCCTACATCTGGTCATTCAGTCCTACATCTGTCCATTCAGTCCTCACATCTGTTCATTCAGTTCACCACATCTGTTCATTCAGTCCTACATCTGTCCATTCAGTCCTACATCTGGTCATTCAGTCTACATCTGTTCAGTCAGTCCTACATCTGTTTATTCAGTCCTACATCTGTTTTCATTCAGTCCCCACTCTGTTCATTCAGTCCCACATCTGTTCATTCAGTCCTACATCTGTCCATTCAGTGCTACATCTGGTCATTCAGTCCTACATCTGTTCATTCAGTCCTACATCTGGTCATTCAGTCCTACATCTGTTCAGTCAGTCTAACATCTGGTCATTCAGTCCTACATCTGTTTCAGTCAGTCCCTACATCTGTCCATTCAGTCCTACATCTGGTCATTCGTCCTACATCTGTTCAGTCAGTCTAGCATCTGTTCAGTCAGTCCTACATCTGGTCATTCAGTCCTACATTAAGTTCATTCAGTCCTACATCTGTCATTCAGTCCTACATAAGTTCATTCAGTCCTACATCAGTTCATTCAGTCCTACATCAGTCCATTCATCCTACATCAGTTCATTCAGTCCTACATCGTTTATTCAGTCCTACATCAGTTCAGTCAGTCCTACATCTGTTAATTCAGTCCTACATCTGGTCATTCAGTCCTACATCTGTCCATTCAGTCCTACATCTGTTCATTCAGTCCCACATCTGTTCATTCAGTCCTACATCTGTCCATTCAGTCCTACATCTGGTCATTCAGTTCTACATCTGTTCAGTCAGTCCTACATCTGTTTATTCAGTCCTACATCTGTTCATTCAGTCCCACATCTGTTCATTCATCCACATCTGTTCATTCAGTCCTACATCTGTCCATTCAGTGCTACATCTGTCATTCAGTCCTACATCTGGTCATTCAGTCCTACATCTGTTCAGTCAGTCTAACATCTGGTCATTCAGTCCTACATCTGTTCAGTCAGTCCTACATCTGTCCATTCAGTCCTACATCTGGTCATTCAGTCCTACATCTGTTCAGTCAGTCTAGCATCTGTTCAGTCAGTCCTACATCTGGTCATTCGGTCCTACATCTGTCCATCAGTCCCACATCTGTCCATTCAGTCCTACATCTGTCCATTCAGTCCTACATCTGTTCATTCAGTCCTACATCTGGTAATTCAGTCCTACATCTGGTCATTCAGTGCTACAGCTGGTAATTCAGTCCTACATCTGTCCATTCAGTTCTACATCTGTTCATTCAGTCCTACATCTGTCCATTCAGTCCTACATCTGTTCATTCAGTCCTACATCTGTCCATTCAGTGCTACATCTGGTCATTCAGGGGTACAGCTGGTAATTCAGTCCTGCATCTGGTCATTCAGTCCCACATCTGTCCAGTCAGTCCTATATCTGTTCAATCAGTCTTCCATCTGTTCATTCAGTTTTCCATCTGCTCATTCATTCCTCCAATTGTTTATTCATTTCTCCTTTTCTCCATTCGTTCCTCCACCCGTTCATACATTCCTCCATCTGTTCCTTCATTCCTGCAATTGTTCAGTCAATCCTTACATAGATATTAGCGTGACCACATCTTTACTGACAGACTGATCCTCTGTCATGTGTTTGCCCACTTATTTACATCCCTGCTTACTTCTTTTCTTCTTTACAATTTTCTATATACGATTTTTGCCTGCGTACTAAACTAAGTAGTTGTTTATGTTGTGAGGCTGAAGGACAAAGAATAGAATCGGTGCCATGTTGTCAGTGTGGCGTGGACATTTGTTCAAACGAGTGCATGCTGTGGTGAAGTGATGGCAGTCTGGGTCATGGCTAAGCGTTGATGACAGCAGTAGCGATAGTAAAGTCTGAAGGTTAGGGTTCTCCTTGTCACTGATCTGCTGCAGCTTTTAAAAGCTTCTCAATGCCATTAACAATACTACATTTGTTAAACATTGCTGAGTACAGACAGCTTTTAAAGGCTTCTCAATGCCATTAACAATACTATACTGTTAAACATTGCTGAGTACAGACAGCTTTTAAAGACTTCTCAATGTCGTTAACAATACTACACTGTTAAACATTGCTGAGTACAGACAGCTTTTAAAGGCTTCTCAATGCCATTAACAATACTATACTGTTAAACATTGCTGAGTACAGACAGCTTTTAAAGGCTTATCAATGTCATTAACAATACTACACTGTTAAACATTGCTGAGGTCAGACAGATTTTAAAGGCTTCTCAATGTCATTCACAATACTACACTGTTCAGCATTGCTGAATACAGACAACTTTTAATGCCATTAACAATTCATGTAGGCATCCTTCAGTCTCGGAAGACTATAGAGTTGCACTCTAGGTGTCTATTCAGGTACAGCGATGGGTGTGGCTGGCCAGTCCGACGCGGGAATGACAGTCCCTGTGGCAGAGGGCACAGATGAAGTCTGACGCTGGTCTGTCTGCCTGGGCTGCAGCCTTTCTTCTCATTCTCTTTTCCCCGTGCTGCTGAGCGAGTGTCTCTTCGAACTTGGAGAGACCTTTCTGCACAGTCTGTCTCCAGGCTGACCGTTCGAGGGCTGTTGCTTCCCAGTTGTTCTGGTCGATGTTCAAGGCTTTTAGGTCCCTCTTGCACATGTCTTTGAATCGCAGCTGCGGTCTGCCTGTGGGACGTTTTCCCTGCACAAGTTCTCCATAGAGGAGGTCTTTAGGGATCCGTCGTCATCCATACGCACGACATGGCCGAGCCAGCGCATACGTCTCTGTTTCAGCAGCGTGTACATGCTGGTGCATCCGGCTCTTTCCAGGACAGTGTTGTTTGGGACCTTGTCCTACCAGGTGATGTTCAGAATGCGTCGAGGCTACGCATATGAAAAGCATTGAGCTTTCGCTCTTGTCGGGCACGCAAAGTCCAAGACTTGCTGCCATACAGGAGGGTGCTCACGACGCAGGCTCTGTAGATCTGGATCTTTGTGTGCTCAGTCAGCTTGCTGTTGTTCCATGTTTTCTTTGTCAGTCTGGTCATGGTGGTAGCTGCCTTGCCGATTCGCCTGTTGAGCTCTGCGTCAAGTGAGAGGGTGTCTGAGATAGTTGAGCCCAAATAAATGAAGTTATGAACGACATCCAGTTCATGGTCATTGATGCTGATGACATTAACAATACTATACTGTTAACCATTGCTGAGTACAGCCAGCTAGTTCATGGTCATTGATGCTGATGACATTAACAATTACTATACTGTTAACCATTGCTGAGTACAGCCAGCTTTTAAAGGCTCCTCAATGCCATTAACAATGCTACACTCTTAAAATTGCTGCGGCCGATAGACAGCTTTTAAAGACTTCTGAATGTCATTAACAATACTATACTGTTAAACATTGCTGAGTACAGACAGCGTTTAAAGACTTCTCAATGTCATTAACAATACTATACTGTTAAACATTGCTGAGTACAGACAGCTTTTAAAGGCTTCTCAATGTCAAGCAATACTACACTGTTAAACATTGTTGACGATAGGCAGCTGTCGCGGGCTCTTCAAAGCCGTGGTCCATTTTCTATCATTTCACCAAATTTGCTTTTTTTTCACAGCCTTCATCATCAGCACAGTTATCAATGGGATCGTAGCCACATAATGGTAAAGATCACACCACACACCACACACAACACACACACACACACACACACACAATCTCTCTCTCTCTCTCTCTCTCTCTCTCTCTGTCACCAAGATCCTTAATCCACTTCATACACAGAAATCTTTTATTTCTCCCAACCCCGTCGCCTACACACGCACACACACACACACACACACACACACACACACAGAGAGAGAGAGAGAGAGAGAGAGAGAGAGAGATGACATTTCGAGTGCGGGATTCGTGCACGGGAAATGAATACAGTTAGCTTCCGTAATCACGGTGATTTGGCGCACAAGCTGACATTTGGTGAGTACAGTGTTTGCCTGGGTTCAACCCGCGCTTTCATTCTCACATCCATCCTCCATCCCCACTCACCTCTCTCTGCTTTCCTTTCCGTCCCTCTGCACACCCCTCACACCCCTTCCTACCAATCCTCTCTGGCTCTTGCATTCCTGTCTTTGGTGTCGCCGTCATTCTGATAGTTGGATGTTACATGTGGTGTAATATGCGACCTTCATGTAATATGCGACTTTCAGAATGGGACAGGCGTTCAACATTATCTGTCTTAGATGTGAAAATTGTAGCAGAATGAATTTCAATTTGGAGCTGGTTCTCTTTGGAAACGATGAACGCATGAGAACTGATGAGGTTTCTGACCACATTGATTTATAGGCTAAACATTCGATATACAGATGCAGAGTATACAAAATAGATCCCACTATCAAACACGTTTTGAGGGAACGTAATAACATATATGATTGAAAACCAATATAAGCATTGTTTAGAAATGTAGTACATGGTATTTAATAGACAAATGGTGTCCCTGTTAAAAACATGTTGATGTTTCTAATGAAATGAGGTAATTGTCCGATGACAAGGACTGCATTCATGAAATTTTTAGAAAATCTGTTGATATATGTGTAAAATAACGAGGAGATGTGTATCCTTCACGTTCCTATATTGGTTTTTATTCCACCTCTCCTTCCTCGTGTATGTTCATCCATCATCCTTCTTGTCTCTTAAATTGCCTCCCCT
Organism: Conus canariensis; assembly: GCA_033310375.1. Taxonomy (NCBI): domain Eukaryota; kingdom Metazoa; phylum Mollusca; class Gastropoda; order Neogastropoda; family Conidae; genus Conus; species Conus canariensis. The sequence goes on along the minus strand of CM065739.1, from coordinate 1,603,028 downwards.
AATATATAGTAACTCTCTCTCTCTCTCCTCTCTCTCTCTCTCTCTTCTCTCTCTCTTTTTTTGCCTGAAATATTGAAGAATGCAGAACAAATAATTCTACCGTATTTGAAGAAGTATTTCAATGCTATATTCTCTAGGAGTTTTTTCCCATCAAAATGGGCGGAAGCAGCAATCATTCCACTGTAGAAGAAGGGTGATGCCAACTTTCCTGATAATTGCAGAGGCATATACTTTTGAGTGTTCTTAGCAAGGTATCTGCACATATCATTAATGGCAAATTAACTTTATGGGCAGAGCAAAACGGTATTAATTGTGAGGCACAAGCAGGCTTTAGAAAAGGCCGCTCAACGATAAATCATGCATTCTCTTTGCACGCATTAACTGAAAAATATTTGCAGAAGAGTAGGAAACTACACGTGACCTTCGTTGATTAAAAAAAAGCATATGATAATGTGAACTGCGAGGTTTTGTGGACGGTGCTGTCCGAGCAGGTGTGCGAGGTTAGATGCTAAACACGATTCAGGCAATGTATTCCAATGTGAGAGCGTGTGTTTTGTGTCATAATAATACATGTTACTCAAGTTTCTTTGAATGTTTACAAGGTTTAAAGCAAGGATGCGTTATTAGTCTATTATTGTTTTCTTTGTTAATAAATGAACTTGCAAATGACGTAATTATAAACGACAAACATGGTGCTACTCTCACATCAGAGGAAACTGAGC
>CM065739.1:1582306-1597306 GCA_033310375.1 Conus canariensis | reverse complement strand
TCTGTGCAGTCCTCTCCATCAGCTGTCTTCCAGCAGTCTGTGCAGTCCTCTCCATCAGCTATCTTCCAGCAGTCTGTGCAGTCCACTCCATCAGCTGTCTTCCAGCAGTCTGTGCAGTCCTCTCCATCAGCTGTCTTCCAGCAGTCTGTGCAGTCCTCTCCATCAGCTATATTCCTGCAGTCTGTGCAGTCCTCTCCATCAGCTGTCTTCTAGCAGTCTGTGCAGTCCACTCCATCAGCTGTCTTCCAGCAGTCTGTGCAGTCCTCTCCATCAGCTATATTCCTGCAGTCTGTGCAGTCCTCTTCATCAGCTATATTCCAGCAGCCTGTGCGGTCCTCTCCATCAGCTGTCTTCCAGCAGTCTGTGCAGTCCACTCCATCAGCTGTCTTCCAGCAGTCTGTGCAGTCCTCCCCATCAGCTGTCTTCCTGCAGTCTTTGCAGTCCTCTCCATCAACTGTCTTCCTGCAGTCTTTGCAGTCCTCTCCATCAGCTAACTTCCAGCAGTCTGTGCAGAACTCTCCATCAGCTATCTTCCAGCAGTCTGTGCAGTCCTCTCCATCAGCTGTCTTCCAGCAGTCTGTGCAGTCCTCTCCATCAGCTGTCTTCCAGCAGTCTGTGCAGTCCTCTCCATCAGCTGTCTTCCTGCAGTCTGTGCAGTCCTCTCCATCAGTTATATTCCAGCAGCCTGTGCAGTCCTCTCTATCAGCTAAATTCTTGCAGTCTGTGCAGTCCTCTCCATCAGCTGTCTTCCTGCAGTCTGTGCAGTCCTCTCCATCAGCTGTCTTCCAGCAGTCTGTGCAGTCCTCTCCATCAGCTATATTCCAGCAGTCTGTGCAGTCCTCTCCATCAGCTATATTCCTGCAGTCTGTGCAGTCCTCTCCATCAGCTATATTCCTGCAGTCTGTGCAGTCCTCTCCATCAGCTATATTCCTGCAGTCTGTGCAGTCCTCTCCATCAGCTGTCTTCCTGCAGTCTGTGCAGTCCTCTCCATCAGCTGTCATCCAGCAGTCTGTGCAGTCCTCTCCATCAGCTATATTCCTGCAGTCTGTGCAGTCCTCTCCATCAGCTGTCTTCCTGCAGTCTGTGCAGTCCTCTCCATCATCTAACTTCCAGCAGTCTGTGCAGTCCTCTCCATCATCTATCTTCCAGCAGTCTGTGCAGTCCTCTCCATCATCTATCTTCCAGCAGTCTGTGCAGTCCTCTCCATCAGCTGTCTTCCAGCAGTCTGTGCAGTCCTCTCCATCAGCTGTCTTCCTGCAGTCTGTGCAGTCCTCTCCATCAGCTGTCTTCCTGCAGTCTGTGCAGTCCTCTCCATCAGCTAACATCCAGCAGTCTGTGCAGTCCTCTCCATCATCTATCTTCCAGCAGTCTGTGCAGTCCTCTCCATCAGCTAACATCCAGCAGTCTGTGCAGTCCTCTCCATCATCTATCTTCCAGCAGTCTGTGCAGTCCTCTCCATCAGCTAACATCCAGCAGTCTGTGCAGTCCTCTCCATCAGCTATATTCCTGCAGTCTGTGCAGTCCTCTCCATCAGCTAACATCCAGCAGTCTGTGCAGTCCTCTCCATCATCTATCTTCCAGCAGTCTGTGCAGTCCTCTCCATCATCTATCTTCCAGCAGTCTGTGCAGTCCTCTCCATCAGCTGTCTTCCAGCAGTCTGTGCAGTCCTCTCCATCATCTATCTTCCAGCAGTCTGTGCAGTCCTCTCCATCAGCTATCTTCCAGCAGTCTGTGCAGTCCACTCCATCAGCTGTCTTCCAGCAGTCTGTGCAGTCCTCTCCATCAGCTGTCTTCCAGCAGTCTGTGCAGTCCTCTCCATCAGCTATATTCCTGCAGTCTGTGCAGTCCTCTCCATCAGCTAAATTCTTGCAGTCTGTGCAGTCCTCTCCATCAGCTGTCTTCCTGCAGTCTGTGCAGTCCTCTCCATCAGCTGTCTTCCAGCAGTCTGTGCAGTCCTCTCCATCAGCTATATTCCAGCAGTCTGTGCAGTCCTCTCCATCAGCTATATTCCTGCAGTCTGTGCAGTCCTCTCCATCAGCTATATTCCTGCAGTCTGTGCAGTCCTCTCCATCAGCTATATTCCTGCAGTCTGTGCAGTCCTCTCCATCAGCTGTCTTCCTGCAGTCTGTGCAGTCCTCTCCATCAGCTGTCATCCAGCAGTCTGTGCAGTCCTCTCCATCAGCTATATTCCTGCAGTCTGTGCAGTCCTCTCCATCAGCTGTCTTCCTGCAGTCTGTGCAGTCCTCTCCATCATCTAACTTCCAGCAGTCTGTGCAGTCCTCTCCATCATCTATCTTCCAGCAGTCTGTGCAGTCCTCTCCATCAGCTAACATCCAGCAGTCTGTGCAGTCCTCTCCATCATCTATCTTCCAGCAGTCTGTGCAGTCCTCTCCATCAGCTAACATCCAGCAGTCTGTGCAGTCCTCTCCATCAGCTATATTCCTGCAGTCTGTGCAGTCCTCTCCATCAGCTAACATCCAGCAGTCTGTGCAGTCCTCTCCATCATCTATCTTCCAGCAGTCTGTGCAGTCCTCTCCATCATCTATCTTCCAGCAGTCTGTGCAGTCCTCTCCATCAGCTATCTTCCAGCAGTCTGTGCAGTCCTCTCCATCATCTATCTTCCAGCAGTCTGTGCAGTCCTCTCCATCATCTATCTTCCAGCAGTCTGTGCAGTCCTCTCCATCAGCTGTCTTCCAGCAGTCTGTGCAGTCCTCTCCATCATCTATCTTCCAGCAGTCTGTGCAGTCCTCTCCATCATCTATCTTCCAGCAGTCTGTGCAGTCCTCTCCATCAGCTGTCTTCCAGCAGTCTGTGCAGTCCTCTCCATCAGCTATCTTCCAGCAGTCTGTGCAGTCCTCTCCATCAGCTATCTTCCAGCAGTCTGTGCAGTCCTCTCCATCATCTATATTCCAGCAGTCTGTGCAGTCCTCTCCATCAGCTATCTTCCAGCAGTCTGTGCAGTCCTCTCCATCATCTATCTTCCAGCAGTCTGTGCAGTCCTCTCCATCAGCTATCTTCCAGCAGTCTGTGCAGTCCTCTTCATTAGCTACCTCCCACATCCCCAGCACTCTGCACACCGTCCTACTGTGGTCACAGCTCAGGGCCGGCGCCAGCAGCAACTGGAGATGCCGTTATCGCTTTCCAAAGTGGCCAACATGGATCCCTAGATTGATCTTAATGTTGCACGGTGCCCCCTATCACTGACATCTGAGAAGTATGGTGGGCAGAGTGGGTAGTGTGAGCCGGGAGGGAAGGGGGAGTAGGGAGGGTATTCTACCATGATCTGTTGCCGACCCTGCCTTCATGGTTCCAGTGATTCATGGAGGTTTGCTGACAAATGGTGCCTCCACAGAGGGCGGCGAATGATGGTCATCGGAGGACGTCCAATGGCTGTGAAGTGGTAGGGCTGGGAAAGGGAGGCAATGTTAGCATGCAGAACGTTGAACCAATTATGTGTGTGTCTGTGTGCGTTTCCACTGGTCTTTCTGATTGTAGGCCTGCAGTTTGCACACTTCCTTTTTCCTCTCTGTCTCTGTGTCTCTGTCTCTCTCTGTCTGTCTCTCTGTCTCTCTGTGTCTGTCTGTTTGTATGTCTGACTGCTCTCTCTCTCTCCCTTCTCTCTCTCTCTCTCTCTCTCTCTCTTCTCTCTCTCTCTCTCTCTCTCCCTCTCGTTGTCAATTTTTATATGACAAAATTGAAACAGAGAGAAAGAGAGAATTATAAGAGAGAGAGAGAGAGAGGGAGAGAGAGAGAGAGAGAGAGAGAGAGAGAGAGAGAGAGAGAGAGAGAGAGAGAGAGACTGCCTGCTGTAGAAGCAAGTCAGTAGTAGACATGACAGGGAAGGGGGGGGGTTGTGTGGATGGAAGCCAAGGGAGTCTCCAAACAGAGAGTGGAACATCAGTCATCACATGCACACTGTGCTGTTAGTTGACACCAATGAGCTCCCTCTCTGTCTGTCTGTCTGTCTGTCTGTCTGTCTGTCTGTCTGTCTGTGTCTTTGTCTCATTGTCTGTGTCTGTCTGTGTCTGTCTGTCTGTCTGTCTGTCTGTCTCTGTCTTTGTCTCATTGTCTCTGTCTGTCTGTGTCTGTCTGTCTGTCTGTCTGTCTGTCTCTCTCTCTCTCTCTCTCTCTCTCTCTCTCTCTCTCTCTCTTGAATTGCAAGGCTGATAGCAAGAAGGCTGCTGAACGTTTGTTTCTTCTTGTTGTTGCTGTTGCTGTTGTTGTTGTTGTTCTTCTTCTTCGTCTTCTTCTTCTTCGTCTTCTTCTTCTTCTTCTTCTTCTTCGTCTTCTCTTCTTCTTCTTCTTCTTCTTCTTCTCTTTTTCTTCTTCTTCTTCTTTTTCTTTTCTTCTTCTTTTCTTCTTCTTCTTCTTCTTCTTCTTCTTCTTCTTCTTCTTCTTCTTCTTCTCAGTATGCCAAGTATCGATCGTGCCAGTTGTCTGCCTCAAAAATTTCACGTCTCACCTGGACAGTGTTTTTGATGCTTGACTTCAAATGCTGTTACGAATTATCGGCCTTTGTAACACATCATAAAAAGACCAATACGGAAGTCGCGCTTCGTCTGACTTTAAATGTCAATCCTCTCTGACTGGAACACAAACTCACAGTGACGTCATAGCTTTTCGTCAAAACTGCTGTACTATGCGAAAAGCAACCTTCAGTGCAAATCTGAAGGCAATGTCTTACTCTTCCCCCAGTGTTTTAATCTGAAGGCAATGTCTTACTCTTCTCCAGTGTTTTAATCTCAAGGCAATGTCTTACTCTTCTCCAGTGTTTTAATCTCAAGGCAATGTCTAACTCTTCTCCAGTGTTTTAATCTCAAGGCAATGTCTTACTCTTCTCCAGTGTTTTAATCTCAAGGCAATGTCTTACTCTTCTCCAGTGTTTTAATCTCAAGGCAATGTCTTACTCTTCCCCCAGTGTTTTAATCTCAAGGCAATGTCTTACTCTTCTCCAGTGTTTTAATCTCAAGGCAATGTCTTACTCTTCTCCAGTGTTTTAATCTCAAGGCAATGTCTAACTCTTCTCCAGTGTTTTAATCTCAAGGCAATGTCTTACTCTTCCCCCAGTGTTTTAATCTCAAGGCAATGTCTTACTCTTCTCCAGTGTTTTAATCTCAAGGCAATGTCTTACTCTTCCCCCAGTGTTTTAATCTCAAGGCAATGTCTTACTCTTCCCCCAGTGTTTTAATCTCAAGGCAATGTCTTACTCTTCCCCCGGTGTTTTAATCTGAAGGCAATGTCTTACTCTTCTCCAGTGTTTTAATCTCAAGGCAATGTCTTACTCTTCTCCAGTGTTTTAATCTCAAGGCAATGTCTTACTCTTCTCCCAGTGTTTTAATTTGAAGGTGTGACGGATCGTTTCCCGTCCGGTCACAAATTTTCATACAACCGTGCTTACCGGAAGGTAGTTGTCCGGAAGCCGGTTGAACAATTCAGCTGACTGCTGGTCATCGGCGCACTGTTAAAAGCCAGGTGAGTTGAACCGTTTAGGCAGTCTCTGCAGTGATTCCGGCAACGCAACAACACAGACGGCCGAAGAGGGACTCAGCTGTTTTTTGGTGGCAGTCAGGTATTTATCATTGAATGTATATTGATTAGCAAACCGAAACCGTATTCCCGGTTAGGAGCGACTGAAACATCCTCAGCGCACTTGTGAAGTTTAAAAAAAAAAAAAAGTATTTGTTGTGTTCTGTTATCCTATGACTTGATAGGGTAACAAAACGAAATTGTTTCGGAAAACATAGTTGAAGTGAGTGTTAAAGGAAGTGGTCTTCAGGAAAAAAAAAGATTTTGCTTATTCTGTGACTTAACTAGTTATGAGTGCATGATGGAAAAGAAATGTTAATTATTCCAATGTGGTTTAGCTAGACTTTCCGAGAAGAGGGAGAGTTTTGATGCTATGGATAATAAGCTCCCAGAGTGAGCAACGTAGACTTGTTGCTGGTTTTTATTTTTGATGTGGATGAGTATTTAACTCACTCTTGATACAACAATAATTGTGTGTTGGTAAACAAGAGTGTTGTGGAAATCTTTGCCTTGCATATATTGAAGTAGATGAATCGTTTTGAAAAGAAACCTTTTAAAAAATCTGGTGATTATATGAAATGAAATGAACATTCTTGTGTTACAAGAAAAGAAATGAACATTTTGTGAACTGACGAAAGACATTTATAGTTTGATGAAAAGTAATCATTAATTGTGTGTAATGAAAGTAATCATTAATTGTATGTAATGAATTGTATTCATGGTTTATTGAAGGGGGTCTGGATGGAAATCCTTTCCCCAATTTGGAAAAATAAATTCTGAAAGGTTTATATGGAAATCCTTTTCTGTGTAGTGTTGTGATTCCGGAAAAAGGGAATGTTGTAGTGTTATGATTCCGGAAAGGGAATGTTGTAGTGTTATGATTCCGGAAAAGGGAATGTTGTAATGTTGAAGAAAGAATATGCTGATGTTTGTCCCAAGTTGTAGTGGAATATGATGTGACTAATGAATATGAATGTAGTCGTGATTGTAATGAATAGTAGCCATGATAATCAAGGTAGTTAAACAGTTTCCCCCAGGTAGAAGTGCTCCCTGGACTGAGGGGGACTGGCTGCCATTGTTTGAGGGTCAGGGCCGTAGCTGAGACTACGCCCCTGTTCTCCGCCTTGTGCCGGCGTGGAGAGGTCGGCCTGAGTGCCGACAATCACCCTACCTGCCACTGCGCCTGGGACCGACTACCCGCTGAGCCAGTTGGGCTGGAGACGCCGCTGCTGCCAAGCCAGAGCGCCGCTCCCGAGTTGAACCAGCGACCTGCTGGCCAGACCGTCGCTGTGTTGTGTTTGTGTGTGAGCCACAGCTCCTGTGCGAGACTGTCACCTCGTCGTCGGCAGAGACGCCGCGAGTGTGTTAGTGGGTTTTTTTTAGCCACAGCTCTGAAGTTTTTGAGTCCTGTGTCAGACTTGACTTGATGTTGTAGTCGTCGTCTTCATCAACTGCGTCGCCTTCATCGTCTCGTCGCCATTGTCGTCTCATCGTCCTCGTCATCTCGTCGTTGTCATCGTCTACGGCGACGTTGGAACCAGCAGCATTGATAGCTATTTATATTTTGATGTATCTTGTGTGTACGCCTAATGGTTGGCGTGCCGACCTAGTAATGTCATTGCGTTTGTTATATTACATGTTTGTCTGATGGCTCGGGCAGAATAAAAAATAAAAGGAAGTGTTGTTCTGTTGCCTGGCTGTCAATGTTCGGGGGAGTGGCTGTGTGTATGTGCATTTGAAAAGTCGTGCATGCATCCGTAATTTCTGAGTGAGAGTCACAGTCAAACACCTGCAGACACACCCATACCATCCGTAACAGAAGGCAATGTCTTACTCTTCCCCCGGTGTTTTCATCTGAAGGCAATGTCTTACTCTTCCCCCAGTGCTTTAATCTGAAGGCAATGTCTTACTCTTCCCCCAGTGCTTTAATCTGAAGGCAATGTCTTACGCTTCCCCCAGTGCTTTCATCTGAAGGCAATGTCTTACTCTTCCCCCAGTGCTTTCATCTGAAGGCAATGTCTTACTCTTCCCCCAGTGTTTTAATCTGAAGGCAATGTCTTACGCTTCCCCCAGTGCTTTGCTTTTACCTCCGTCAGTATTTTGTGTCATATTATGCAGCAGCATTTACTTGCTGTAAACCAACCATGGAGGTACATTCAGGTTCATCGCCAGTCAGAGGAAGTGACAATATCAGTCCAGAGTTTAAGGCAATAATAGAACAACTGTACTGTCTGTCTGTCTGTCTGTCTGTCTGTCTCTCTGTAAGTAAACACACTCCACCCCCTCCCCCTTCCCTCAACTGTGTGTGTGTGTGTGTGTGTGTGTGTGTGTGTGTGTGTGTGTGTGTCAGTACAACACTATGTTAATCTGACAGTAAATGGTGTCAGTCAGTCAGTCAGTGTGTGTGTGTGTGTGTGTGTGTGTGTGTGTGTGTGTGTGTGTGTGTGTGTCAGTACAACACTATGTTAATCTGACAGTAAATGGTGTCAGTCAGTCAGTGTGTGTGTGTGTGTGTGTGTGTGTGTGTGTGTGTGTGTGTGTGGAGAGAGAGAGAGAGAGAGAGAGAGAGAGAGAGAGAGACAGAGAGACAGAGAGACAGAGAGAGACAGAGAGAGACAGAGAAGACAGAGAGAGAGAGAGAGAGAGACCGACCCAAGATTGGAAATTGCTCGTGGTTGAAGTATACGTGTAAGTGGGCGCGCGCTCATGCACTCGCATGTTTTGAGTGGATGTGCATAAGTATTTTCCTTTTACTCGTTGCTAATAGTATACAGCCATTTCGTAAATTATTCCCCTTGGCACTATGGCTGTGAAAAGTTAATGCCAATAAAATGTGTCAGTGTTAGTCTCTCTGTCTCTGTCTGTCTGTCTGTCTGTCTGTCTGTCTGTCTGTCTGTCTGTCTGTCTGTCTGTCTCTCTCTCTCTCTCTCTCTCTCTCTCTCTCTCTCTCTGTCCTTTTGTTTCTTTGCTAAGGAAATTGACATAACTAGCATAACGAGTTTTCCAAGACAACGCACAATTCAATGAATACAAGTCCAATTGATGGAGGACCCCTTTGCGTAAGTTCATGAAAGTCTTCGGATTTTTTTTGGTTTACATCTAAGACAGCCATTGATGTAGAAAGGGCAAAGGTTTTAGTCAGTATTATATCCTCTCGTTGATCACGTACACTACTAGAGCCAGGCTGAAAGTGCTCAACGGCATGGAGACGACAGCAAGACAACGTGTTTTCTTTCTAACTGAACCTGCCATATTCAGGTTTTCTGCGACAACCCAAAACAGAGAGAGAGAGAGAGAGAGAGAGAGAGAGAGAGAGAGAGAGAGAGAGAGAGAGAGAGGACCTTATATCTCACATACAATAAATCAGTGGACAGATTAACTCACCCTCTCCCGTTCCATTCTTATCCCACCCCCACCCTTCACCCTCATCCCCACAAAACAAGAGAGATAAGCTTACCGCAGTGGCCAGTCCTGGCATGGTTTCCACAGAGGACAATTAGTCATGAGGCACAGGACGCAATCAGACACTGCCACACTGTAGTTTGTCATCCCACATGGCTTCTCCCACAAAGATCAGAAACCATCAAGAAAATTGTCGCTGTCATCACATACTTTCTCACCCCCCTGCAGCATTTCTCACCGGGGGGAGGAATATTGTGAAACATTGTGGGTGCTGATGACATACTTTTCTCCCCCCCCCCCCCCCCCCCCCACCCTGCAGCATTTCTCAGCGGGGGGAGGAATATTGTGAAACATTGTGGGTGATGATGACATACTTTCTCACCTTCCCTGCAGCATTTCTCACCGGGAGGAGAAATTTTGTGAAACATTGTGGGTGATGATGACATACTTTCTCACCCCCCCCCCCCCCCCCCCCCCCCCCCGCGCAGCATTTCTCAGCAGGGGGCGAAATTTTGTGAAACATCGTGGGTGCTGGTGACCTACTTTCTCACCCCCTCTGTAGCATTTCTCATCTGGGCAGAATTTTTTTTGAAACATTGTGGGTGCTGATGACATACGTTCTCACCCCCTCTGTAGCATTTCTCATCTGGGCAGAATTTGTTTGGAAACATTGTGGGTGCTGATGACATACGTTCTCACCCCCTCTGTAGCATTTCTCATCTGGGCAGAATTTGTTTTGAAACATTGTGGGTGCTGATGACATACGTTTCCCCCCCCCCCCCCCCCACCCTGCAGCATTTCTCAGCGGGGGGAGGAATATTGTGAAACATTGTGGGTGCTGATGACATACGTTCTCACCCCCTCTGTAGCATTTCTCATCTGGGCAGAATTTGTTTGGAAACATTGTGGGTGCTGATGACATACGTTCTCACCCCCTCTGTAGCATTTCTCATCTGGGCAGAATTTGTTTTGAAACATTGTGGGTGCTGATGACATACGTTCTCCCCCCCCCCCCCCCCCCCCCCCCACTGCAGCATTTCTCAGCGGGGGAGGAATATTGTGAAACATTGTGGGTGCTGATGACATACTTTCTCCCCCCCCCCCCCCCTGCAGCATTTCTCAGCGGGGGGAGGAATATTGTGAAACATTGTGGGTGCTGATGACATACTTTCTCCCCCCCCCCCCCCCCACCCTGCAGCATTTCTCAGCGGGGGGAGGAATATTGTGAAACATTGTGGGTGCTGATGACATACGTTCTCACCCCCTCTGTAGCATTTCTCATCTGGGCAGAATTTGTTTGGAAACATTGTGGGTGCTGATGACCTACGTTCTCACCCCCCCCCCCCCCCCCCTGCAGCATTTCTCAGCGGGGGAGGAATATTGTGAAACATTGTGGGTGATGATGACATACGTTCTCACCCGCATTGATTTCTCAGCCCGTGATCCTTTCCTATAGGTCAGTGAGAACAAAGTTAGCACGTGACAACGCCAACATGTCAAACGTTACCTTAGTTATCATGAGAACTGGTCATACCCAGTGTGTTGGGTGATGGGTAAGACCGCGCTTTCACTCTTTGTCTTTTACAATGCCTAAGTTCACACTGGACCTGCACCTGGTGACCAAGAAGCTGACGGGCAAGTTCCAGCAGACAGACAAGCCAGTGAAGGACAAGAACGGAAACCCATTGACAACAACCGAGGAACAGCTGAAATGATGGGCAGAACACTTCGGGGAGCTGCTGAACTGCCCTGCCCCTGACCACCACCAGACATCCCACCTACAGAGACAGAACTGCCCATCAGCTGTGACAAACCCTCAAAGGCAGAGATCAAGGCCATAATGACACAGAAAAATGGGAAGGCTGCAGGGCCGGACGAGATACCAGCAGAAGCCATCAAAGCAGCCATAGAGACAGCTGTCAACATGCTATACAGCCTCTTCAGCAAGATCTGGGAGAAGGAGGAGGTACCAGCCTAGTGGAAAGAAGGAATCATCATCAAGCTGCCGAAGAAAGGAGATCTCAGGGACTGCAGCAACTACCGAGGGATCATGCTCCTGTCAACGCCAGGCAAGGTTCTCAACAGGGTTCTACTGGAGAGAATGAAAGGCTGTCGACCCCAAGCTCCGAGACCAGCAGGCAGGCTTCCGGCGGAACAAATCATGTGCTAACCAGATCGCCAGCCTGCGCATCATCGTGGAGCAGTCGCTGGAGTGGAACTCCCCCCTCTACATCAGCTTCATAGATTATGAGAAGGCCTTCGACAGTGTGGACAGAGAGACGCTGTGGAAGCTGCTGAGGCATTACGGAGTCCCCGAGAAGATTATCTCCCTCTTTCGGTACACCTACCAGGACATGAACTGCAGGATTGCCCACGCCGGCCAGCTGTCCGAAAGTTTCGAGGTGAAGACCGGAGTTCGGAAGGGGTGCCTGCTGTCGCCGTTCCTCTTCTTCCTGGTCATTGACTGGATCAAGAAGACCACTACAACAGGCAGGAACACCGGTATACAGTGGACACTCTGGACGCAGCTCGACGACCTCGACTTCGCTGACGACCTGGCGCTCCTGTCCACAGCCACAGCCAGATGCAGGACAAGACCACTCGCTTGGAGACCACATCAGCCGGGACAGGGCTCAAGATTAACAGGAAGAAGACCGAGCTGATGAAAATCAACACCACTGCCAACACATCAGTCACAGTCGGTGGAGAGCCCATCAGGGAGGTGGAGTCTTTCGTCTACCTGGGAAGCGTGGTTGACCAACCACATGCACCGAGACGTCACAGCCAGAATCGGCAATGCAAGAGCAGCTTTCGTCATGCTCAAGAACATCTGGGCATCTGGAGGAATCAGCATAAGAACCAAACTCCGCATCTTCAACTCCAATGTGAAGTCAATTCTGCTTTACGTATGTGAGACATAGCGGACAACACAGACGATGCAACAAAAGATTCAGACATTCTTCAACACCTGTCTGAGGCGCATCTACAAAATCCGATGGCAGGACAAGATCCGAAACGAAGATCTGTGGGAGCGTGCGGGACAGGAACCAGTGGCCAAGCAGATACTGCGAAGGAAGTGGGGCTGGATCGGACACACCCTCAGGAAGCCAGCATCCAGCACCACATGCCAAGCCCTGACCTGGAACCCGCAGGGAAAGAGAAAGACAGGCCGGCCTCACAACAGCTGGAGGCGAGACACTGAGGCGGAGGGACAACAAGGGACCAACTGGACTGGAATGACCAGAACAGCCCAGAACAGAGTGCGATGGCAAAGGGTCATTGATGGCCTATGCTCTACCGGGAGCGATGGGCATAATGATGAAATGAAGTTCACACATTCAAGTGCATCATGTGTGTTATGAATTATAGCTATCAAAGTGATAAAACGGCTGGTACACTTCTAGATGTCAATTTAGTTCACGTAACATCAAAATGTACGTCTTTGTTAAGCGAAAATTCATTTCACCTTTCCTAAAGTAATTCAAAGTATCTCAGAGAGAGAAGGGGGAGAGAGAGAGAGAGAGAGAGAGAGAGAGAGAGAGAGAGAGAGAGAGACAGAGACAGACAGACAGACAGACAGACAGACAGACAGACAGACAGACAGGCAGGCAGACAGACAGACAGACAGGCAGAGACAGAGACAGACAGTAGGCAGGATGTTGAGGCTGCTGGATATAAAAGCATGATAAAGAAAGAAGTTTTCTAAAACAACATTCATGTTTCTCTCGGTAGTAGATGCATTACATCAGACGCAGAACCCCCCCCCCCCTCCACCACCCCTACACATACGCACACACACACTCTCTCTCTCTATCCCCACACACACACACACACACACACACACACACCGCGCGCGCGCGCGCGCGCGCGCGCGCAGGCAGGCAGGCAGGCAGACAGACAGACAGACAAACACACACACACACACACACACACACGCACACACACATACACACACACATGCACGCACGCACGCACGCACACACACATAAGCTGGTAATGTTTGCGAAATCTCCCACAACCTACTGACGCAACTCTGCCTGATAACAAGCTGCAAGGAACGTGACAACATTCAGCGCCTTCGCCATCAGTCTCCCTGCAGAGAACGTGACAACCTTCAGCCCTCACCATCAGTCTCCCTGCAGAGAACGTGACAACCTTCAGCGCCTCACCATCAGTCTCCCTGCAGAAAACGTGACATACCTTCAGCGCCTCAGCCATCATCTCCCTGCAAGGAACGTGACAACCTTCAGCCCTCTGCCATCTGTCTCCTGCAGAGAACGTGACAACCTTCAGCGCCTCACCATCAGTCTCCCTGCAAAAAACGTGACAACCTTCAGCGCCTCACCATCAGTCTCCCTGCAGAGAACGTGACAACCTTCATCGCCTCACCATCAGTCTCCCTGCAGAGAACGTGACAACCTTCATCGCCTCACCATCAGTCTCCCTACAGAGAACGTGACAACCTTCATCGCCTCACCATCAGTCTCCCTGCAGAGAACGTGACAACCTTCAGCGCCTCACCATCAGTCTCCCTGCAGAGAACGTGACAACCTTCATCACCTCACCATCAGTCTCCCTGCAGAGAACGTGACAACCTTCAGCGCCTCACCATCAGTCTCCCTACAGAGAACGTGACAACCTTCACCGCCTCAGCCATCAGTCTCCCTACAGAGAACGTGACAACCTTCACCGCCTCACCATCAGTCTCCCTACAGAGAACGTGACAACCTTCATCGCCTCACCATCAGTCTCCCTACAGAGAACGTGACAACCTTCAGCGCCTCACCATCAGTCTCCCTGCAGAGAACGTGACAACCTTCATCGCCTCACCATCAGTCTCCCTGCAGAGAACGTGACAACCTTCAGCGCCTCACCATCAGTCTCCCTACAGAGAACGTGACAACCTTCACCGCCTCAGCCATCAGTCTCCCTACAGAGAACGTGACAACCTTCACCGCCTCAGCCATCAGTCTCTCTACAGAGAACGTGACAACCTTCACCGCCTCACCATCAGTCTCCCTACAGAGAACGTGACAACCTTCACCGCCTCAGCCATCAGTCTCCCTACAGAGAACGTGACAACCTTCAGCGCCTCAGCCATCAGTCTCCCTACAGAGAACGTGACAACCTTCAGCGCCTCAGCCATCAGTCTCCCTACAGAGAACGTGACAACCTTCACCGCCTCAGCCATCAGTCTCCCTACAGAGAACGTGACAACCTTCAGCGCCTCAGCCATCAGTCTCCCTACAGAGAACGTGACAACCTTCACCGCCTCACCATCAGTCTCCCTACAGAGAACGTGACAACCTTCAGCGCCTCAGCCATCAGTCTCCCATGTCTCTGGACAGAATCAAGTCCAGTGAGTGGTCTGATCGTCCGATCACGCGGGATCGGGATTGTTCACACTTATTTGTTGGGGGTTTACGTACTTGTTGCTGTTTCAGTTTAAAAAAAAAAAAAAAAAAAAAAACAGCCTGTGGAGCGTGTTCAACTGCGTGCGGACTAGTCCATATACGCTGCACCACATCCACGGAGTTTTGAGACGACACTGTGCATGATTTTAAGCTGATGGGTAAATGAATTAACAACTAAGATGAGAGAATGGGAGAAGAGGGTCTCGTGGCTACGGCTTAGCAGATGTCTGACCTACGCATTAGCCCAGTGCGCTGCTCAGACTTTGAGTGCGTACCTAACATTGGTTGTGTCTTGTTTCTTTGCATGTGTTAATTATGTCGATGAAACACTGCCTTACTGTCGGGCATAGTGGTTCTCTCAGCGTTGTCCTTGTTCCACTGTGTTGGGTGGGGATGTCGTTTTTTTTGTGGTGAATGTCCTCTGTGCTGAAGAGGTTCTATACACACCAGTATCAACTCATTTTCTTTTCTGTCGGCTGTCTGTGAACAAGGTTGTATACAATTTAAAAGACATATTGTAACAAATCTCGGCGAAATGACAGCATGAGGACACCAAACGAAGCCATTGCAGTTGGGGACAGATCTGTGCAGCCGATCCGGATCCGGTGTCGGATCCACGATCTGTTTGACGGTGGTGGAGCTCTGCACTATGGGCTGA
>CM065739.1:1569806-1574806 GCA_033310375.1 Conus canariensis | reverse complement strand
TCACCAGTACCAGGTACCCCCCCCCCCCTTCTCACCAGCCCCAATCACCTCCCCTATCACCAGCACCAATTACCTCCCCTACCACCAGCACCAGTTACCTCCCCTATCACCAGCACCTGTCACCTCCCCTATCACCAGCACCAGTTACCTCCCCTCTCACCAGCACCAATCACCTCCCCTATCACCAGCACCAGTTACCTCCGCTATCACCAGTACCAGGTACCCCCCCCCCCTTCTCACCAGCCCCAATCACCTCCCCTATCACCAGCACCAGTGACCTCCCTATCACCAGCACTGGTGACACCCCTATCACCAGCACTAATTACATCTCCCTATCACCAGCACCAGTTACCTCCCCTATCACCAGCACCAGTTACCTCCCCTATCACCAGCACCAATTACCTCCCCTATCACAGCACCAGTTACCTCCCCTATCACAGCACCAGTTACCTCCCCTATCACCAGCACCAGTTACCTCCCCTATCACCACCAGCACCAGTTAACTCCCCCATATCACCAGCACCAGTTAACTCCCCTATCACCAGCCCCAATTACCTCCCCTATCACCAGCCCCAATTACCTCCCCTCTCACCAGCCCCGATCACCTCTCCTGTCACCAGCCCCAATTACCTCCCCTCTCACCAACACCAGTTACCTCCCCTATCACCAGCACCAGTTACCTCCCCTATCACCAGCACCAGTTACCTCGCCTTCACCAGCACCAGTTACCTCCCCTATCACCAGCACCAGTTACCTCCCCTATCACCAGCACCAGTTACCCCCCCCCCCCCCCCCATCACAGCCCCTTCCCACACTACCTTGGTACAGCACCAGTGTTGGGCTGGCATGTGCAAACACAATTCAGGCTGCCGTTATTGCTTCCAGACCTGTCCAGCACCGATCTCTAAATTGGACGTAATGTTGCAGGTGACCTCTTGGCACCGATATCTGAGAAGTGTGGCGGGCAGAGCGGGGAGGGAGCGAGGCTGGGAAGGAGGGATGTGTGTGATGTCATTGTCTGGTGCACACCCTGCCTTCAGTAGTTCCAGTCACTAGGAGATGTTTCCTGATGAACGGCACCCCATGCCACTGTCAGAAACCAGTGTCGTTAACCCAGGTCAAATGGCGGTAAGGGTTGCTGTGCTGAACACAAACAGAGCTACATGTTTCTGCTTTATGAGTTAGGAAAAGAGAGGCAACGTCCACAAATCGTACATTGGATTATCTCCCTGTTAGTCCGTGTGCATGTTGGTGTGTATACCTGAAAGAATCTCTCTCTCTCTCTCTCTCTCTCTCTCTCTCTCTCTCTCTCTCTCTCTCTCTCTCTCTCTCGACTTATCACTGATTCATCTCACATGATAATAATAATAATAAACCGAGCTTATATAGCGCTCTTCGATGAGAGAAGAAGACTCATCCTCAGAGCGCTTCACAATACAGGAAAAATAAAAGTTTCCATAAACATTGCACAATACTGAGAAAAAGGCATCAAAACAATAGGTCACAAAGCAAGCACTAAAACAGATGAACAAGCCACATCCCCACCACTCCATCCTCCCCCACCTCCCCCCCCCCCCCCCACACCGCCACCACACACACATGACATTATATGAACAACGCTCGACAAGAATTTGGGAATAGAAGAAAAGAACCAGCCCCCATCCCCACCCCCCACCCCACCCCCCACCCACCCGCCTCCAATTTCGTGAACACTGCACGGGATACAATATAAAACATGCAGAAGGGAGCACCCACACCCACAGACAGACAGACAGACAGACAGACAGACACACACACACACACACACACACACACACACACACACACACACACACACACACACACACACACACACACACACAAAGGGCAAACTCAACACGAAGCAACAAAAACCCACACGCGTAAACGCACACACACGAACGCACACACGCAAAAGTACACAAGCACTCAGGCACGGAAGCGCGCGTGCACATACAAGAGGCAAAAGGATGGAGAATGCATGGGAAACACGCATTAACTCGTACTCTATGTAGAAAGACAAAAGGACTTCTGAAAGAGATGCGTTTTGAGACCAGATTTGAACGCAGAGTGAGTCTGCGAAGAGCGGAGCTGGGAGGGGAGGGAGTTCCAGACAAGGGGGGCTTGATAACTGAAAGAACGTTGGCCAAAGGATTTCAGTTTCATGCGGGGAATCTTGAGAAGTTTATCACTGCTAGAGCGGAGAGTGCGAGAGGGTTGATAAGTGACAAGTGTGTTGGAAAGATAAGCAGGCAATGTTTCATCAAAGTGTCGGAAGGCAAGTGTTGCGAGTTTATACTGAATGCGCGCATGAATGGGAAGCCAATGTAGTCTAACTAACAGAGGTGTAGTGTGGGTTCTTTTGGACTTTTGGAAAACAAGTCTGGCTGCGTTGTTTTGTATACGTTGAAGTTGGTTTATATCGACAGCGGGAAGACCGGCAAGAATGCTGTTACAGTAATCGAGTTTTGACATGATGAGGGAACAGATAAGCTGGGCAGTCCCTTTCTGTGTAAGATATGAGCGAATTGACGCGATCTTTCTCAAAGCCAAATAGGCTGAACGACACAGGTGTCCGATCTGGACATTCATGGACAGCGTACTATCCAAATGGACACCCAGATCCCTCACACTGTCTTCAAAGGGAATTTTGTTGGTTCCAGCTTGAATAGATTTTTCAGAAATGCGATCCAAAACAGAACGAGGTGCTGCCAACAGAGCCTCAGTTTTTTCATCATTTAGCTTAAAGCTTATTTTTAAGCATCCATGATTTAACAGATTGGAAACACAGTTCAAATTCCGATACCAAAAGTTGGAATGCAGCAGGTTCAGCAGCGTCGTGCAGCTGGGTGTCATCGGCAAATTTCTGATGAGGAATTCCGTGTTCCTCAATGACCATAGATAGAGGTTGAATATACAGAGAGAAGAGAAGGGGGCCCAAAACGGAGCCTTGGGGCACACCAAAGTCCAGGGGAAGGGGAGAGGAGACCTTGCCACCAACAGACACAGACTGTGTTCTGCCAGTCAGGTATGACCGAAACCATTCTAATGCAGTGTCTGTGATACCGAAAGACACCGACAGTCTTTTTAAAAGAATACTGTGGTCGATAGTGTCAAATATCTAAAAATACCTAAAATCAGTATATGTAAGAGAGACAGAGAGAGAGACAGAGACAGAGACAGAGACAGACAGACAGACAGACAGACAGACACACAGAGAGGGAGTGTAATTAGTTCCAACACACACACACACAATGAAACTGCAAGCAGCGGAGAGTGTGGCTGGGGTGGGGTGTGTGTGTGTGTGGGGGGGGGGGGGGGTGAGGAGAGACAGGGCCGTAAGGATGAGGTCTGTGGTGTGTAAACCCTGCTTCAAATCATGACGGCGTTCTACTATTGGCACCAAAACATGGACATGTTCAGCATGTTCACCGGCATTTCGAATCTCTGTCATCTACGATCTGTAGTCTCACTCACCCACCCCCGACCCTAGTCACAAGCACAAATAAATGTGGTTTAATCTTGCCACACCGCCTTGGCTTAAGACTGTGTCAAGCGAATTGACATAGGCTAGAACACCAAGGCTACATCAAAATGTCGTTATGCTCTGCATAGTTATGCGGGGATTGTCTTCAGTTGTGACAAGCTCCTAGCATAAGATTATCAGTCTCCAAAATCCCCCGAAGTCGGAGTGTGGCTGCCCATGTGGCGGGGGTAATCAAAAAACGGTCACACGCGTAATGTTATCATCCCCAGCTGATGCATTTGTACCAGTGTTCAAGAACTTCGGCTGTTTGGGTGATCCCTGGAGTCTTTTAGCCAGGGTATGACAACAACAACAACAACAACAAACAACAACAACAACAACAATCTTGTCACAATGGCAAACAATGGAGGTTTGTTACTGTTGGCTGAAGGTCCTGGCTTCATCTTTTTATCCACTGTAAATGATAAACTCTTTCGTTCTTTATTGGGCAAAATGTATGAAGAAAATGCTCTACACCAAAAAGATCCTTATTTTTCTTTCTTTTTTTCACCGATTGATAGACACTGGTTTAAATGGTATGACATTTGGAAGATATAGAGTACTGTTCTTTTTAAATATAAGCCAACGAAATCATCTATCTGTTGTTATTAAAAAAAAAAAAAAAAACAAGCAGCAGCAGCAGCAGAAAAACCACCACCACCACCACCACCACCACCAAACAACAACAACAAAACATGAATTTGTTGTAATAATGACAGTTTGTCTAAAAAATATAGAGTTAATAGCAGGCCTAATGAAGAATAGTGCCGAAAGTATAGCCATCGCTTTCACCACCACCACCACCACCACCACCACCAACAACAACAAAACATGAATTTGTTGTAATAATGACAGTTTGTCTAAAAAATATAGAGTTAATAGCAGGCCTAATAAAGAATAGTGCCGAAAGTATAGCCATCGCTTTCACCACCACCACCACCACCACCACCACCCTCTCCCATCCCCATCAGCAGCAGGAGGAAAGCTGACCACCTCACAGAACCTCCGTCACACTCCACCACTGTCACACCCTGTCTCCACTGTCACGCCCTGTCTCCACTGTCACGCCCTGTCTCCACTGTCACACCCTGTCTCCACTGTCGCACCCTGTCTCCACGTCCTGTCTCCACTGTCACGCCCTGTCTCCACCGTCACACCCTGTCTCCACTGTCACACCCTGTCTCCACTGTCACACCCTGTCTCCACTGTCACGCCCTGTCTCCACTGTCACTGTCCACACCCTGTCTCCACTGTCACGCCCTGTCTCCACTGTCACACCCTGTCTCCACTGTCACACCCTGTCTCCACTGTCACACCCTGTCTCCACTGTCACACCCTGTCTCCACTGTCACACCCTGTCTCCACTGTCACTGTCACCCCCCTGTCTCCACTGTCACGCCCTGTCTCCACTGTCACGCCCTGTCTCCACTGTCACGCCCTGTCTCCACTGTCACTG
>CM065739.1:1544806-1557306 GCA_033310375.1 Conus canariensis | reverse complement strand
TCTCGTCCGTCCACGTCCCTGCTGTTCTTCAACACTTCCAGTGTTAAGCCAACGGTCTCTGAGCCTCAGAATGACTGGGTGACTCACTCCAAGCCGTCGACCAATCTCCCTCAAGCCAATACCTTCTTGGTACCATGCTATCGCTCTTCCTCTGTCGGTGTTGCTTAGTCGTTGTCTCGCAGGCATGGTTAAATCTTCCTAAATTTCGCGACTTTTTATACCCGTCAAATGTGCTAACTGATTGCAATTCTGCTCAGAAAAGACCTTGCTTTCACGTGCATCACATTTTTTTTTCTTGCTGTGTCTGTGTCAAAATCTGGGAGCGACACAAGTTCGATAATTTCTCGGGATTTTTTTGCCTCAGATGCGACGCGGTAGATAACTGCTGACCGACTTTAACATAACAAAAATGCACGAGGAGTAGTATTTGAGAACCGGGTAAGCTTATCCAGCAGAATTTATTCAATTATCAATATTAATTGGTTTATCAGAGCTTTTTAAAAATTGCATACAAAAATTAGGGGTGTACTTCAATTGTTTTGAGTAGTATATATATATATATATGAGAGACAGAGAGAGAGAGAGAGAGAGAGAGAGAGAGAGAGAGAGAGAGAGAGACAGACAGACAGACAGACAGACAGACAGACAAACAGACAGACAGGCAGGCATGTAGAAACACCACCTCCTATAACCTTTTCATCCCCAGTGATACTCGTCCATCCCCCACCCCCACCCTGTACTCCCCCTCCCATCCACATCGCCCCCTTACGCACGACTAAGTTGTGCTGTTTTTGCTCCGGCAACATAGTCTTGAGGAATCGATCGCCTGCAAACAATTGCCTATTACCTCGATGTGAACAGCTCTCCCACTTGCTGGTGAACAAAATCAAACCACAGCGGCACCACTTGCTGAAAGGGCGAAAGCTGAATCTCTACATTCCCCAGGTAGTGCACGTGGTGGATGGCAAAGACGACGTCGATATTGGTTGTGTGTGATTTCCCCATACTTCTTGTAATACTGAAGTTGGATGACAGGCTAGTAGTCGATGGTGGTGGTGGTGGTGGTGGTGGTGGTGGTGGTGGTGGTGGTGGTGGTGGTGTGTGTGTGTGTGTGTGTGTGTGTGTGTGTGTGTGTGTGTGTGTGTGTGTGTGTGTGTGTGTGTTGTGTGTGATTTCCCCATACTTCTTGTTATACTGGGGTTACATGACGTTGGTGTGTGTGATTTCCCCATACTTCTTGTAATACTGGGATTGGATGACAGGCTAGTCTTACTTTAGTTATTCCTGATTCCGTTTGTTGGAGAGAGAGAGAGAGAGAGAGAGAGAGAGAGAGAGAGAGAGAGAGAGGGGAGAGAGAGAGAGAGAGAAAGCAAATAGTTATTGAAACAATAACAATAATTCTATCCAATATTAAGACAGACAGATACCAACAAGAATGCCATTGCCTTATTGGACCACACGAGCCCTTTCTACCTCTTAACTACCTCACTGTGATGGAGGTCCTAATTAGGAATCACAGGGACAATGAAGATAGAAGAACCCAGCATCTGCCGTCTGTCTCTGTCACCGGACTGAACGGCACTACACACGCACCGCCTTGGGCTTTCTGCCAGTGGTTGGCTCCAACATCGGTCACCTGAGACACTGACCGCCACAGCCCTGGCCACACAGAGTGGACACTGACCGCCTGAATGGCCTAGTTACCCCCTTGACCTGCCCTGGCCAGACAGAGTGGAGATTGACCGTATGAATGACCCAGTCCCAACGCTAGACTTGCCGTGGCCACAGAGTGGAGAATGACCGTCTGAATGGCCTAGTTACCCCCTTGACCCGCCTTGGCCACACAGAGTGGAGATCGACCGTATGAATGACCTAGTTCCCACGCTAGACCTGCCATGACCACACAGAGTGGAGACTGACCGTCTGAATGGTCTAGTTACCCTGCTAGACCTGCCATGACCACACAGAGTGGAGACTGACCGTCTGAATGGTCTAGTTACCCTGCTAGACCTGCCATGACCACACAGAGAGGAGACTGACCGTCTGAATGGTCTAGTTACCCTGCTAGACCTGCCATGACCACACAGAGTGGAGACTGACCGTCTGAATGGTCTAGTTACCCTGCTAGACCTGCCATGACTACACAGAGAGGAGACTGACCGTCTGAATGGTCTAGTTACCCTGCTAGACCTGCCATGACCACACAGAGTGGAGACTGACCGTCTGAATGGTCTAGTTACCCTGCTAGACCTGCCATGACCACACAGAGTGGAGACTGACCGTCTGAATGGTCTAGTTACCCTGCTAGACCTGTCATGACCACACAGAGTGGAGACTGACCGTAGGAATGGTCTAGTTACCCTGCTAGACCTGCCATGACCACACAGAGTGGAGACTGACCGTCTGAATGGTCTAGTTACCCTGCTAGACCTGCCATGACCACACAGAGTGGAGACTGACCGTCTGAATGGTCTAGTTACCCTGCTAGACCTGCCATGACCACACAGAGTGGAGACTGACCGTCTGAATGGTCTAGTTCCCCCACTAGACCTGCCATGACCACACAGAGTGGAGACTGACCGTCTGAATGGTCTAGTTCCCCCGCTGGACCTGCCCTGGCCACACAGAGTGGAGATTGACCGTCTGAATGGTCTAGTTCCCCTGCTAGACCTGCCATGACCACACAGAGTGGACACTGACCGTCTGAATGGCCTAGTTCCCCCGCTAGACCTGAACACAGTGACCAGCTACACGTGCATGCTGCACAGCCTTTTACTGCCTTCTCTGTCGTCCCAGCTGGATTTGTTTCTGTTTTATTTGGAGTACGTGCTGGTTGTTTGCCACTATTTTCAAGTGGCGTTTTCCCCCCTACTTTTATAGCTACCGCATGAATACCATGATTATGACTGATGGAGAGATATGTGACTTATTGGGTCCCCATTCAACAAATCCCTGTGCTACCCTGGAGACAGCATTACCTTACATCAGTTTTAGAAAGACAACACACACACACACACACACACACACACACACACACACACACACACACACACACACACGCACGCACGCACGCACGCACACACACACACACACAACACACAACACACACACACACACACACACACACACACACACACATGATAAAGGGGATAAGGAATTAAAACACCACAGTCCTATACATCAACTAGGGAATCACACTTGACTGTCACCATTCACGTCCACTAAAATACTGAATATGTATTGATCTTGAATGAGCGCGTGCTCGTCCGCGGATACGTAGATGATTTTGAATTAAACATATAATTCATGATCAGCAGTTGTTTATAAACTTTGGACATGCAATGTGTGTTGTGAGCTGGCACTGAAATGTGTGACGTATGTGTGCACCTCACTGTCGGCACATACTTCGTTCTTTCATGTGATGCACGTGCACCGTCCTCCTTTTAAAAGATAGTGTAATGCACTTTACGATGAAACATAATTGTATAGGCTGACACACATGGCTCCATCCTGATTAATGTGACACTGTATCATCACCAAATGGCACCCATTTGCACCATTCACAGAAACATATTTACATGGGCATCTCCAGACTCACATAGCAGTGTCGGTACTTCGAGCTCTCCATGTTCATTTGAAATTTTCAAACACACCACCCTACCTCAGCTTTTTAGTTAACTGATCCACCGCGAAAGTCGGGTTAGTTTGCTGTGTGAATTTTCTGATGGTCTAATTTTGTCTGTGTCAATGTGTCTGATGGTCTAATTTTGTGCTGTTCATGTTGATTGGTCTACATCTTTTGTTGCTGTGTCAATGTGTCTGAATGGTCTACCACGTCTTTTGTTGCTGTGTGTCAATATGTCTGATTGGTATACATCTTTTGTTGCTGTGTGAATGTGTCTGATTGGTATACATCTTTTGTTGCTGTGTGAATGTGTCTGATTGGTATACATCTTTTGTTGCCGTGTGAATGTGTTTGATTGGTATACATTTTTGTTGCTGTGTGAATGTGTCTGATTGGTATACATCTTTTGTTGCTGTGTGAATGTGTCTGATTGGTCTACATCTTTTGTTGCTGTGTCAATGTGTCTGATTGGTCTACATCTTTTGTTGCTGTGTCAATGTGTCTGATTGGTATACATCTTTTGTTGCTGTGTCAATGTGTCTGATTGGTATACATCTTTTGTTGCTGTGTCAATGTGTCTGATTGGTCTACATCTTTTGTTGCTGTGTCAATGTGTCTGATTGGTATACATCTTTTGTTGCTGTGTCAATGTGTCTGATTGGTATACATCTTTTGTTGCTGTGTGAATGTGTCTGATTGGTCTACATCTTTTGTTGCTGTGTCAATGTGTCTGATTGGGTCTACATCTTTTGTTGCTGTGTCAATGTGTCTGATTGGGTCTACATCTTTTGTTGCTGTGTGAATGTGTCTGATTGGTATACATCTTTTGTTGCTGTGTCAATGTGTCTGATTGGTATACATCTTTTGTTGCTGTGTCAATGTGTCTGATTGGTCTACATCTTTTGTTGCTGTGTGAATGTGTCTGATTGGTATACATCTTTTGTTGCTGTGTCAATGTGTCTGATTGGGTCTACATCTTTTGTTGCTGTGTAAATGTGTCTGATTGGTATACAAGAGCCAGCTGGGGAACTTTCTATATGGAAGTGGGTAGGGAAGTAGACAGGGAAGAAGAGAGGGGACGGGGTGGAGGAAGTTTCCTTCTATAATCGGCATGCCCCATGTCTGCTGTATGCCAGATGAATGAATGGGTGACGCTAGGGTTGCAACTGTTTGTCTTGGTTTCCACACGGGAGCAACATTTACTCTCCCTGTTATTGTCTGGGTTCGTATGTTTCACTTTTTGTTCTCCTAAAGAAAAGCAGCTGCTCTCTCTATGGGCTATGAAAAAGATGAGGGGCATGGAGGGGGGGGGGGGGGGGTTAGTCTAGTAGGAATATATGAGGGGTGGAGAGGAGTGGGGTAGGTTAACATGTTCAGTTCCTCTGTGCCAGAACCAAGGATCCCTTGACTAGGTGATGGATGAGAATCTCCCGTCAGAAAGCAACCTTCCATGCTGGGGTAGTCTGCCACATGTTGAAGCCGAAACGGTGGCAGTCGTGTCAGGAGATTCATCATTTCTAACAGAGCGGTGCCGTATTTCACTGCTGCTGGTATGGCCACTGTTGGCAGAGTGGGCTGTTCTCCCCTTCTCTCTGGACTTGGCCTGTGCAGGCCGAGGCTTGAGAGTAATTCATTGTATGCGCACGTGCGTGCGTGTGTGGTGTGTGTGTGTGTGTGTGTGTGTGTGTGAGTGCGCGCGTGTGCACTTTAGTGAACTCAGATTATGACAGTGTTTGGGAACCCCAACCATTTACAAACATAAATGGGTTGTGTCAACATATAAAACAGCAACTGCAAGATATTTGTATTTGCAGTTGGCGTACCTCATAGCAAAACAGCAATGACTTTCTGTTTTCTAAACAGGTCAAAACTGAATTTAGAAGAGGAAAATAGATTACCAACTGAAGTACCGTCTTTATTTTCGTGCAGATTCTAGACAGTCAAAACTGAATTTAGAAGAGGAAAATAGATTACCAACTGAAGTACCGTCTTTATTTTCGTGCAGACGTAGCAATAACAGATGACACCGGTCAAAGTTGACAGGTATTATAATGTTCAGTGAGAGTTGCATCTTTGTCGTTGCTGTAAAACGACTGTCTGGAGGTGAATGTCATTTTATAATGGGATGTCAGCAATTCAACGACCTTCAATTTGAAAAAAAGGTTCTGCAGGAGAACACTCTAAAGTAGAGATTGTTTTGATTTTTCCAGTCAGGGAGGGCTCTATACTTCAACTTAGCAATCCATTAAGACTGAAACGGCAGTATGGAGGCCTGATCCTGTGTTCATGAACACCAAACGCCTGCATGATGTGTTGGTATCCATCGTTATCTTATTACACTACATAGTTATTCGCCAAATGCTGATGAGTGTTGTTTTATTTATTTGATCTTTTTGTTTGTTAATAAAACATGCCTCTCAATAGGTAAAAGGATCTAATTTTGTTAACTGTTGATTCTTGACTCGTGTGTGTGTGTGTGTGTGGTTGTGTGTGTGTGTGTGTGTGTGTGTGTGTGTGTGTGTGTGTGTGTGTGTGTGTGTGTGTGTGTTTGATTTTTCCCAGCCCATTACCTCTGCTGAAATCAGCCACGTCATACCATACATGGAGTCCTTGAAACAGCAGACAAGAGGGCCATTGTGATGTGCACATGGTGTCATTATCACAGTCCTGAAATACCAGACAACACAGCCATTGTGATGTGCACATGGTGTCATTCTCACAGTCCTGAAATACCAGACAACACAGCCATTGTGATGTGCACATGGTGTCATTATCACAGTCCTTGAAATACCAGACAACACAGCCATTGTGATGTGCACATGGTGTCATTATCACAGTCCTGAAATACCAGACAACACAGCCATTGTGATGTGCACATGGTGTCATTGTCACAGTCCTGAAATACCAGACAACACAGCCATTGTGATGTGCACATGGTGTCATTATGATAGTCCTGAAATCCCAGACAACACAGCCATTGTGATGTGCACATGGTGTCATTCCCTGACACCTTCCTCCTGACAGGTGTTCTCCTCTTCCCTCTGTTCAATGGCCACGTCATATGCACGCTGGCCCCCTGGGTATTCGGTGCCTGCTGCCAGTTCCTCACAGAACAATGCCAGCGAATCCAAGCAGGCAATCCACAAGATCTGTGTTTCACAACGAGTTTACCAGGATTCCTAAGAGAAGCATACCATCTGAAGCAGTATGTATTTCACAGCTATTTTCAAGCGGAAGACAATAGTCACACACTTCAAACATCCACGGCAAAATGCCAGCGGCACAGGCAGTAGAACTGTACCGCCAACTGTGCCACTGGGCATGGAATTGGACTGACAGTGACGTCCAGCTGTCTGGTTCTGGTGGCCGTGTCTGTCTTCTTTCAGCCGTGTGCTGTAGTGTGCCCCGCTGATGAAGGTGGCTAGGAGTAAACTGACCCGAAAAGAAGCTTTCACTATGGACAGACCTTGCAGTGGTTCTGTTCCATTTCTGGTCTGCTGTTTCTTTCTTTCTTTTTCCTTTTCTTTTTCTCTTTCCCCCCCTTTTTCTACATTTTTGCGGGGGTGGGGAGTCGGGGTGGGGGTGGGGTTTCTCTTTTTGTTCAAGTGAGGCTAGTCATGTGTTTATTAGTAGTGTTTTTCATTGGCTAATAGAGAAACTCCATAAGACTGATTTTGCCAAAACAAACCACGTCGTGAAATGAGAGCTTGTGAGAAATAGCTTCAAAAGATCTGCCCAAAACAAGATCAAATCAGAAGACTTGTTGATTCTGGGATAGCGTCCCTTTTTCTGATGTCAACTGGCTATATGGCGGGAGCTGTTTGTCCTGGCTGTGCACAGACTACAACTGAAGATACATTGGCCAAAGGTTGCCGTGCTAATGATCATTTCAACTGAAGATACCTTGGCCAAACGTTGCAGTGCTAATGATCATTTCAACTGAAGATACCTTGGCCAAAGGTTGCAATGCTAATGATCATTTCAACTGAAGATACATTGGCCATAAGTTGCAGTGCTAATGATCATTTCATAGTGATACAATTTTACGTTTTGTTGATAAATGCTGTGCTAGTGATAGTGCTTTTTTCCAGTCACAATTCTGTTATGGAAATTTGTGTCCGTTTTCTTTCAATCTTTGCGGACAGCGTAATTCCTTCTGGAGAGAGAGAGAGAGAGAGAGAGAGAGAGAGAGAGAGAGAGAGAGAGAGAGAGAGAGAGAGAGAGAGAGAGAGAGAGAGAGAGAGACGCCGTGATTTTAGTACACATGGCTATTCGTTCTTCTTTCAGCCGTGGGACAATGCGTGGTACCGGTTGGCAGAACATACATCGGCCCTTGAAGAAAGGAGAGAGGCTTACAAATCTTCGGAAAATTCCTGAGGGAAGGATCTGTTACTCTTCTCAGTCTGTCCCTGTTGGGTCTCGTTCTGTGTTCTAGGGGATGACGTCTTTTCTGCTATGTCTTATGAGAAAACATGTCTGAGAATAATATCCATTTCGAAGTTGTCTGCTTTAAAAGTGAATGCTTGTTTCCATTTCTCTCCTCTCTCTCTCTCTCTCCCCTCTCTCTCTCCTCTCTCTCTCTCTCTCTCTCTCTCTCTCTCTCTCTTCTCCAGACAGCAAAATGTATTGTCTGCCAGACAGCAATGTATGTGTGCATGCGTGCGTGTGTGCATGCGTGCGTGTGTGCGTGGGTGTGTGTGTGTGTGGGGGTGTGTGTGTGTGTGTGTGTGTGTGTGTGTGTGGTGCGCGCGTGCGTGCGCACTGTAGAATGTATATCCAAGAGTGGAAAGTGATTTGCAATAAGGCAGAATCGAACGACTGTATTGACTATATTAGGCACAGAATACTGGCGGTGATGATGTTGCTGTACTATATGTTAACGCGCAACTTTTCATCCCATACTCACTCAGCCCATTCCCTCAAATCATTCCCTTAGAAATGCAGATCGTCACACGTGTTTTTCGCCACTACACAGTCACTTCTTTTATTGCTCAATGGTTTTTTTTTCTTTTTACCACTCATCATTAATGAAGCTTTGTTTGCCTATACTGTGAATACATAAAATATGTAACTTGTGCATTTACCAGTTGCGACAGCGAACTTTCAGTTTATCATTTCGTTTGTTGTAAAGATATTCGAATTGTTGTTATTCGGGGATGCGATATACAAGCAGTTTATTTACTGCAAACATTTGTGCGAATTAAACAACATAACAACAACAAGAACAACAACAAAAACACGTGTGTGCGTGCGTGTGTGTGTGCGTGCGTGCGTGTGTGCGTCCGTGCGCGCGCGCGCGCGCGCGCGCGCGGGTGTGTGTGTGTGTGTGTGAGTGTGTGTGTGAGTTAGGTAAGTTGTGTATGCGTCTGCGTGTGATCAATAAAATGCGTATTAGGTCGACGGCTGTTTTTTTTTTTCTTCCAGCTAATGCTCACAGTAACCACACCAATACCACTAATATGACAGTTGCCTGCATCGACGGTGCCTCCCACCCCCACCCCCCACCCCCACCCCTCCCGTGCCTACTCTCTACTCTTATCCCATGAGTCCTGGCGGTGCCACAGAGCATGCGCAGACGCCAGGAAGCTGATCCCCACTTCCTGGATGTGTCAAGAAGAAAAAGTAGCCAAGGTCCGGGTCTGTGACCTTACCCGTGCCCTCCCTGCCGCCATGTTGACCCACTGCTGCACGGCGCGTGCTGATATGCAAATGACATGGTAACACAAGGAGGCTCGGGAAGGGGCCGGTAAATGAGGGAGCTGTGAGAGTATCACCCCCCCCCCCTCCTTCCTCCCCACCCTCCCTTCCCTGCTTCTTTCTGTTTTGGTTTATTGGGCGTGTTCAGAGTGTATGCCATCGTGGCCACTTGATGGATTGACTAATTTCCACTTGTTGCCACAGCTAAGTTATATTGTAACTTACGTCTGTCTAAAAACAAACCATCACAGACCTTCGCATCCGACATTAGCAGAACATTGTGGAAAGGCGGAATGTAACCCATACTGTGTCATAGTGGAATGTAACCCATACTGTGTCATGGTGCAATGTAACCATACTGTGTCATGGTGTAATGTAACTCATACTGTGTCATAGTCGAATGTAACCCATACTGTGTCATAGTGCAGTGTAACCCATACTGTGTTATAGTGGAATGTAACCCATACTGTGTCATGGTGCAGTGTAACCCATACTGTGTCATAGTGGAATGTAACCCATACTGTGTCATAGTGGACTCTAACCATACTGTGTCATAGTGCAGTGTAACCCATACTGTGTCATAGTGCAGTGTAACCCATACTGTGTATAGTGGACTGTAACCCACACTGTGTCATAGTGGAATGTAACCTATACTGTGTCATAGTGGAATGTAACCCATACTGTGTCATAGTGCAGTGTAACCCATACTGTGTCATAGTGGAATGTAACCCATACTGTGTCATGGTGGAATGTAACCCATACTGTGTCATAGTGCAATGTAACCCATACTGTGTCATAGTAGAATGTAACCCATACTGTGTCATAGTGGAATGTAAACCCATACTGTGTCATGGTGCAATGTAACACATACTGTGTCATAGTGCAGTGTAACCCATACTGTGTCATAGTGCAGTGTGACCCATATTGTGTCATAGTGGAATGTAACCCATACTGTGTCATAGTGGAATGTAACCCATACTGTGTCATAATGCAATGTAACCATACTGTGTCATAGTGGAATGTAACCCATACTGTGTCATGGTGGAATGTAACCCATACTGTGTCATAGTGGAATGTAACCCATACTGTGTCATGGTGCAATGTAACCCATACTGTGTCATAGTGGAATGTAACCTATACTGTGTCATAGTGGAATGTAACCCATACTGTGTCATGGTGCAATGTAACCCATACTGTGTCATAGTGGAATGAAACCCATACTGTGTCATAGTGCAATGTAACCCATACTGTGTCATGGTGCAATGTAACCCATACTGTGTCATAGTGGAATGTAACCCATACTGTGTCATTGTGCAATGTAACCCATACTGTGTCATAGTGCAATGTAACCCATACTGTGTCATAATGCAATGTAACCCATACTGTGTCATAGTGCAATGTAACCCATACTGTGTCATGGTGAAATGTGACCCATACATTGCTGATCCATTTATTTTTTTCATTCTGAGGGCATATTTTTCCCCGACACTTTTGTCAGTTCAAAATTCATCATTTTCATTAAACAAAACAAAACAAAGAAAAGAAAAGAAGAAAAAGGGGCGGGGGAGGGATGAAGATGCACAATAACTACGGTCATAGATAGAAAGGGGCGGGGGGAGGGATGTAAGATGCACTAATAACTACGGTCATAGATAGAAAAAGGGGCGGGGGGAGGGATGTAAGATGCACTAATAACTACGGTCATAGATAGAAAAAGGGGCGGGGGAGGGATGTAAGATGCACTAATAACTACGGTCATAGATAGAGAAAAAAGGGGGCGGGGGGAGGGATGTAAGATGCACTAATAACTACGGTCATAGATAGAAAAAGGGGCGGGGGGAGGGATGTAGATGCACTAATAACTACGGTCATAGATAAAAACAAGGGCGGGGGGAGGTGAGATGCATAAATACCTCACGTGAAGACTAGTCATAGAGAAAAACGAGGAGGAGAGATAACAAGGGATAGACGGTAGGGGGGGGGGTTGGGGCGAATGAGGGTGGGGCTAGCGATTAGTGCCTATAATTGCTCCAGAACCATGCATCTAACACCAAGAGTGGCTGAGAAACGAGCATGCAATGAGATGGATAGTTGTCATAGCTGTGTCATAGTCAACTACAATTCAATGAGATGACCTTTTTCATACTGTGTCATAGTCAACTACAGTGAGATGAGATAAACATTTGTCATAGCTGTGTCATAGTCAACTACAGTTAGATGAGATGAACATTTGTCATAGCTGTGTCATAGTCAACTACAGTGAGATGAGTGAACATTGTCATAGCGTGTCATAGTCAACTACAGTGAGATGAGATGAACATTTGTCATAGCTGTGTCATAGTCAACTACAGTGAGATGAGATAAACATTGTCATAGCTGTGTCATAGTCAATTACAGTGAGATGAGATGAACATTTGTCATAGCTGTGTCATAGTCAACTACAGTGAGATGAGATGAACATTTGTCATAGCTGTGTCATAGTCAACTACAGTGAGAGGAGATGAACATTTGTCATAGCTGTGTCATAGTCAACTACAGTGAGAGGAGATGAACATTTGTCATAGCTGTGTCATAGTTAACTACAGTGAGAGGAGATGAACATTTGTCATAGCTGTGTCATAGTCAACTACAGTGAGATGAGATGAACATTTGTCATAGCTGTGTCATAGTCAACTACAGTGAGATGAGATGAACATTTGTCATAGCTGTGTCATAGTCAACTACAGTGAGATGAGATGAACATTTGTCATAGCTGTGTCATAGTCAACTACAGTGAGATGAGATGAACATTTGTCATAGCTGTGTCATAGTCAACTACAGTGAGATGAGATGAACATTTGTCATAGCTGTGTCATAGTCAACTACAGTGAGATGAGATGAACATTTGTCATAGCTGTGTCATAGTCAACTACAGTGAGATGAGATGAACATTTGTCATAGCTGTGTCATAGTCAACTACAGTGAGATGAGATAAACATTTGTCATAGCTGTGTCATAGTCAACTACAGTGAGATGAGATGAACATTTGTCATAGCTGTGTCATAGTCAACTACAGTGAGATGAGATGAACATTTGTCATAGCTGTGTCATAGTCAACTACAGTGAGAGGAGATGAACATTTGTCATAGCTGTGTCATAGTCAACTACAGTGAGATGAGATGAACATTTGTCATAGCTG
>CM065739.1:1522306-1537306 GCA_033310375.1 Conus canariensis | reverse complement strand
TCTCTCTCTCTCTCTCTCTCTCCCCCCCCTCTCTCTCTCTCTCTCTGTCTCTCTCTGTCTCTCCGTCCACTCTCTCTCTCTCTCTCTCTCTCTCTCTCTCTCTCTCTCTCTCTCTCTCTCCTCTTTCTCTCACTGTCACCCTCTCACCCTTTCCCCCCTCTCTTACTCTCTCTCTCTCTCTCTCTCTCTCTCTCTCTCTCTCTCTCTCTTTCTCCCTCTCTCTCACCTGCATGTCTCTGTGTCCTGGGTGCTGGGGTTGATGACGTAACAGTAGGCCACCAGGCCAAAGGCGTGGGTGAGGTCATGGTGCACGAACCAGAAGGGCTGCAGGAAGGTGAAGGTGCAGGTGCCCGCCACCACCGCCGACAACAGCGACCACAACAGCAGCACAGGCGAAGGCATTTACATTCTACACTGCTGAGGAAGGGCCGCTTGCCAGGGGCGCTGGTGTGGGGGGAGCCAGTTGTCTCTCTGCACAGACAGAAACCAATCCATCGTCATTAAGCTGGAGCTTGCAGTAGATGTTGTAAACCACCAACAGGTGTTTATATGCAGCATTGACATTGTGGATCATACGCGTCATGAAACCTAGAAGCCATCTGCGAGAGGTGACTCCAAGACACCCCTATAAGCAGCTGTTCAGAGCCGAGGAACTGTTCTTCGTGTATGAAAGTGAAGCATTCCAGCTTGACAGTCACTTTAGAGACAGGCGTCAAATGTTCGTCAGTAGCATGGAGCGGTTTCCCTGAAAAGTCTGAGTTTGATCAAGGAATGTCATTGCGATAGGGCTGGTTAATACACACTACACCACATCCAACAAACCACTAGATCTCAGGTCCGTATTGGAGAAATGAAATACTAACAAATAGACGATCAGTCAAATGCTGTTCTTAAAGACATGGGTGTGCTTTGTATCAGTCCAGACAGTTTGTGCAGTTCAACATCGTGTTTTATTGATCAATACTTTGTATGAAACGCTTTAGGATCTCTTTTTACAGATAAGATGAATAAGAAATGCCTGAATTCATTCAATTTCTTTGTGGAGGGAGAAAAAAGAAACTGCTAATGATACATGGACCGATACCGCCTGTCGCTCAGCAAGTACGTCATGAAGTCTGTCTACGACGACGATAACATCAACAACAAAAACAACTAGCATAACAAGAAGAACAAGAACGAGAAGAAAGAACAGGAGAAAGAAAAGGAACCATACAAAAAAGAGAAGAAAAAAACACAGAAAGGAAGATGAAATATGAACTGCACAACTGAATTCTTCGGTCCGAAAGCAAAGAGAGAGGAGAGTAATTAGAAAAAAAGAAAAAGAGAACTAAACAGAAAAAAATGGTAAAAAAGAAATGATAGAATGAAAGAAGAGAATACCAGAAAAGAAAATAATTTAAATAAAAATGACACAAAGAACGCAAGAAGATAAAGCAGCCAAAAAGTCCTAATGATCGCCTGAGGAAGTTTACGAGCCCAAAGAAGATGACTAAGGGAAAAACGCGCTGTAAAGAATGTATCGAGGCGTAACGAATGAAGGGAGGTAATGCATATGGAATACAAGGAAAACGGGGGAGAACGGGATGTCCTAAAACGTCCGTCAAACTACCAGATGAAAAAACGCAATGATACAGCGATGATAAGAGAAATGTTATTCTTACATAAATGGATGTGCTTTGTAACAATTTAACTAGGTTTTTGTTCGTTTGTTCTTGTCTTCTTTTCCAGCAATTATGTGTTTATAATGTTATACGTACTATGCCATGTTTTTAAAATTCTGTCACAGACACGGACAGTAAGAAATACCCCAATTAATTAAACTCGCGTATGACGAAAACGCTGCCGACACAGGGACTGATACAACATTTTCATTTAGTAATCACATCACAAAGCGTCTACACACATCATTCTGGGGGCAGCATGGTGACGCTGGTGTGCATAGTAACAGTGTGGATTCAGACAACCCAGAAGACCAAACCTCAATGAGACAACCTGCTCTACAGTGTGTGCATAGTAACAGTGTGGATTCAGACAACCCAGAAGACCAAACCTCAATGAGACAACCTGCTCTACAGTGTGTGCATAGTAACAGTTTGGATTCAGACAACCCAGAAGACCAAACCTCAATGAGACAACCTGCTTACGTGTTGCATAGTAACGTTTATTCAGACAACCAGAAGACCAAACCTCAATGAGACACCTGCTCTGCAGTGTGTGCATAGTAACAGTTTGGATTCAGACACCAGAAGACCAACTCAATGAGCAACCTGCTCTACAGTGTGTGCATAGTAACAGTTGGATTCAGACAACCCAGAAGACCAAACCTCAATGAGACACCCTGCTCTGCAGTGTGTGCATAGTAACAGTTTGGATTCAGACAACCCAGAAGACCAAACCTCAATGAGACAACCTGCTCTACAGTGTGTGCATAGTAACAGTTTGGATTCAGACAACCCAGAAGACCAAACCTCAATGAGACAACCTGCTCTACAGTGTGTGCATAGTAACAGTTTGGATTCAGACAACCCAGAAGACCAAACCTCAATGAGAAAACATGCTCTACAGCTTGCAGGGACGAAGGCATTTCACTTCACAAGTGGGAATAGCGTGTATTGAGAACATCGATCCAGGCAGACAAGCAGGGTAGATTCCATCATCAGCCGGTATGTCCATGGCCCGGTCATCACAATGGCTGAACAGGAATGTCCACACAGGACCACAAAGATGGCTGCTTTCTTGCACAGTGGGCTCTCAGAATATTTTTAAAAGAAAATTAACGGGTATAGGGCAGGCAATGGCGTTGTCTGAAGACATCTATGGTCAACAGAAAGGAACCGGGGGGGGGGGGGGGGAGTGGGGGGGAAGGAGGGGGGTCATACGTGCAGGCAGTCAAAGACGCTGTGAAACGAAGAAACGAGCGACGCAAGAGGGAAAAGAGGATGGAAGAAAGAAGAAGAGAGAAGAAGAAGAAAGAGAAGAAGAAGAAGAAGAAAGAAACAACAACAACAACAACAACAAACAACAACAACAGCAACAACAAACAACAACAACAACTATGAGAAGAAGAAGAAGAAGAAGAAGAAGAAGAAGAAGAAGAAGAAAGAAGAAAGAAAGAAAGAAAGAAACAAAGAAAGAAACAAAGAAAGAAACAAAGAAAACAATGAAAGAAAAAAGAAAGAATAAACGAAGGAAGACAAAGAAAGAAACAAAGCCGGAAAGAAAGAAAGAAAGAAAGAAAAGAAAGAAAGAAAGACAGACCGAAAGTAAGAACCGAAGAAAGAAGGAAGGAGGAAGTAATCCAAAACCACCCAATGGTGTTTGTCAGTCCTAATGCGCAGACAATACAAAAACAGGAGAAAGGGGAGCGAGAAAAGAACGAAAGAATGCCAACAATTGTAACAAGAAACATCAAAGTAACACAAAAAAAAAAAAAAACAAAGGCGAAGGGGGAGGGGGGGTCATGGGAGAGAATATCAGAAAAAGGTAAGAATATGAAAAAAAAAAAAAAGAAAAAAAAGAAAAGAAAAGAAGAAAATCGACAAAAACGCGAAGGAAGGAGAGCAGAAATAAAAAAGAAAGAAAAAAGAAGCGATGATAAATGGCCTAGGGGAATTCCCGGGAAAAGAGCAAAGCAAAAGCCGTTGTGTCGAAATGAAAAGAGGGTCCTGAGAAAAGGGAGGCCACTGAGGTACAATATAGGTGAGAGGAACAGAGGAAAGTTAGGGAGAGGGGGGACAGGAGGGTGGGTGTGAGGGTGGATGAGGAGTAGGACTGGGTAATAAAACACAAAGAGAAAAAAAAAAGTAAAAAAAAAAAATGCCGGAAGTAAGCGCAGAAAAGGACGGAGGGAGAAAAGAATCCCTTATGGTGTAACCTGTATCAGTAACAGGCACACACACGCACGCACGCACACACACACACACACACACACACACACACACACACACACACACACACACACACACACACACACACACACACACACCGTCCGCGGAAGATGTCTTCCGTTTTCCTTGGTAATGTTCCATAACTGATTCCTTCTTTTTCGTGAAGCTCAACAAAACAGCAAAAAAAAAAAAAAAATGTTGTCTATATCCTCTTTTTTGTTCCATGATCTGTGCCCTCTAAGTTGCCCTACCCTCGTGTCCCTCATTCCCCTCACACCCAGACAGCCCTGTTCCATCCTCATCAGTCCCTCATTCCCCTCACACCCAAACAGCCCTGTTGCATCCTCATCAGTCCCTCATTCCCCTCACACCCAAACAGCCCTGTCCCATCTTCATCAGTCCCTCATTCCCCTCACACCCAAACAGCCCTGTTGCATCCTCATCAGTCCCTCATTCCCCTCACACCCAAACAGCCCTGTCCCATCCTCATCAGGAGCAGGCCAACAACCTGGTGTCATACGATGAAATTAAGACAATCATCAAGGCACAACAAGGAATAAAATGGCGCCTCCTGCATCCCAAATACAACCCAGAAGACACATACCATTTGCTGGGACGACGGGAACAGGTCAAGATCTTCCGCCTGAGGACTGGACACAATCGCCTGCTCCACCACATGCACACAAAATTTGGCATTGGACAGAGTGGAGAGTGCCCTTGTGGTGAGGGACCAATGACAACTGACCACATCCTTCAAGTCTGTACCACGTATGCAGCATCCAGGAAAAAGTACTGGCCAACACCGACAGCAGTGGAAGCCAAGCTGTATGGCACCCTGGAGGAGCTGCGACGGACGGCAGCCTTCATCGAGGACACCGGGCTGCTCATCTAACGGGATGGCGAACGAGGAAGAAGAAGAAGAAGTCCATCATTCCCCTCACACCCAAACAGCCCTGTTGCATCCTCATCAGTCCCTCATTCCCCTCACACCCAAACAGTCCTGTTCCATCCTCATCAGTCCCTCATTCCCCTCACACCCAAACAGCCCTGTTGCATCCTCATCAGTCCCTCATTCTCCTCACACCCAAACAGCCCTGTTCTATCCTCATCAGTCCCTCATTCCCCTCACACCCAAACAGCCCTGTTCCATCCTCATCAGTCCCTCATTCCCCTCACAACCAAACAGCCCTGTCCCATCCTCATCAGTCCCTCATTCCCCTCACACCCAAACAGCCCTGTTCTATCCTCATCAGTCCCTCATTCCCCTCACACCCAAACAGCCCTGTCCCATCCTCATCAGTCCCTCATTCCCCTCACACCCAAACAACCCTGTTGCATCCTCATCACCTGGAGTGTAGCGATGAAGATCTGTCTCTCATTCCCCTCACACCCAAACAGCCCTGTCCCATCCTCATCAGTCCATCATTCTCCTCACACCCAAACAGCCCTGTCCCATCCTCATCAGTCCCTCATCCCCCTCACACCTAGACAGCCCTGTCCCATCCTCATCAGTCCCTCATTCCCCTCACACCCAAACAGCCCTGTTGCATCCTCATCAGTCCATCATTCCCCTCACACCCAAACAGCCCTGTTGCATCCTCATCAGTCCCTCATTCCCCTCACACCCAAACAGCCCTGTCCCATCCTCATCAGTCCCTCATTCCCCTCACACCCAAACAGCCCTGTCCCATCCTCATCATTCCCTCATTCCCCTCACACCCAAACAGCCCTGTCCGATCCTCATCACCTGGAGTGTACCAATGAGGATTAGTCCCTCATTCCCCTCACACCCAAACAGCCCTGTCCCATCCTCATCAGTCCCTCATTCCCCTCACACCCAAACAGCCCTGTCCGATCCTCATCACCTGGAGTGTACCAATGAGGATTAGTCCCTCATTCCCGTCACACCCAAACAGCCCTGTGCCATCCTCATCAGTCCCTCATTCCCCTCACACCCAAACAGCCCTGTTCCATCCTCATCAGTCCATCATTCCCTCACACCCAAACAGCCCTGTCCCATCCTCATCAGTCCATCATTCCCCTCACACCCAAACAGCCCTGTCCCATCCTCATCAGTCCCTCATTCCCCTCACACCCAAACAGCCCTGTTCCATCCTCATCAGTCCCTCATTCCCCTCACACCCAAACAGCCCTGTCCCATCTTCATCAGTCCCTCATCCCCCTCACACCCAAACAGCCCTGTCCCATCCTCATCAGCCCCTCATTCCCCTCACACCCAAACAGCCCTGTCGCATCCTCATCAGTCCCTCATTCCCCTCACACCCAAACAGCCCTGTCCCATCCTCATCAGTCCCTCATTCCCCTCACACCCAAACAGCCCTGTCCCATCCTCATCAGCCCCTCATTCCCCTCACACCCAAACAGCCCTGTCGCATCCTCATCAGTCCCTCATTCCCCTCACACCCAAACAGCCCTGTCCCATCCTCATCAGCCCCTCATTCCCCTCACACCCAAACAGCCCTGTCGCATCCTCATCACTCCCTCATTCCCCTCACACCCAAACAGCCCTGTCCCATCCTCATCAGTCCCTCATTCCCCTCACACCCAAACAGCCCTGTTCTATCCTCATCACCTGGAGTGTAGCGATGAGGATCTGTCCCTCATTCCCCTCACACCCAAACAGCCCTGTTGCATCCTCATTAGTCCCTCATTCCCCTCACACCCAAACAGCCCTGTTGCATCCTCATCAGTCCCTCATTCCCCTCACACCCAAACAGCCCTGTTGCATCCTCATCACCAACAGTGTAGAGATGAGATTCGATATCAATCTCTCCTGGTGCAGTCCCCAAAACAGACTCTGCACTGCACACCACACACCGCACCTTCGAAAAGTTCTGTGCTGCGCTGTCACTGAATACTACATATAAAGCAACAAAGAAGGTAGATAAAAGAAAAGAAAGTTCTGTGCTGCGCTGTCACTGAATACTACATATAAAGCAACAAAGAAGGTAGATAAAAGAAAAGAAAGTTCTGTGCTGTGCTGTCACTGAATACTACATATAAAGCAACAAAGAAGCTAGATAAAAGAAAAGAAATGAGAAGAGGAGAAAGAAACATAAACAGGAAACAATAACAACAAGATTACATCGGCAACTGGAAAACAAACAAACTGAAACAAACAAAAACAAACGAGCACAAAAACACAACTGCAACAGCAACAGCAGTATCGGGTGAAGAAAGCTGGATTCACCTCAGGGCATGCTTCTGTGGGTTTTCTGTGAACCATTTACCACACAACAGCAACGTTCGTACCAAGAAGAAGAAGAAGAAGAAGAAAAGAAGAAGAAGAAGAAGAAGAAGAAGAAGAAGAAGAGAAAACAAAGAAGAAGAAGGAGGAAAATGCGGAATAATGCCAGAACAGAAGAAGAAGAAGAAGAAGAAGAAGAAGAAGAAGAAGAGGAGGAGGAGAGGAGGAGGAGGAGGAGGAGGAGGAGGAGGAAAAGAAGAAGAGGAAGAAATAGAATAGCAACAACAACAACAACAACAACAACAACAACAACAACAACAACAAGGACGATGAGAGGAGGAGGAGGAGGAAGAGGAACAGGAGAGGGAGGAAGGGAAGAAGGAAAAGGATGAGAAGGTTCAAGAGCAGGAGTGAAAGGCAGAGAAGGAGAAGAAGGAGGAAGGGAAAAAATAAAGAGGAGAAAGATGTAGAAAAAAGAAGGCAGTGGTAAAGAGAACGCGGCGATGGAGGAAAAGGGGAGAGAGAGAGAGAGAGAGAGAGAGAGAGAGAGAGAGAGAGAGAGAGAGAGAGAGAGAGAGAGTTGAATTACTACCCATTCCCCCCCCCCCCCTCTTTGACCTCCTCCCTCACTACACCTTTCCCTGCCCAGACTTCTCACTCACACACCCATCTCTACCACCACCACCACCACCACCACGCCCGCACCTCTAAACCTGAATCTGCCTTCCCTCTCCTAGAAATACTTCAAAGACCAAAGTGTTCCTACCAGTTTTGCCAGTGAACGAAGGGCGATGCTAAAAAAAAACACGAAAGAAAGAAAGACAACTCCTCCACTGCTCTAATTTGTTTTCCATTCTGGCAGTCACCGACTGAAAGCTGCACTCTCTTCACCTGCATGGTATGTGAGAGTGGAGGTCTCTCCCCCCCCCCCCCCCCCCCCCCACACACACACACACACACTCACGCCCACCCAGCTTCATTGTGCTGATTTATCTTGGCCCAAGGTGCAGATCTCTGCGGTACGTTTGAACCGCTACACACACACACACACACACACACACACACACACACACACACACACACACACCACACTCCTCTCTCTCTCTCTCTCTCTCTCTCTCTCTCTCTCTCCTCCTCTCTCTCTCTCTCTCCCCTACCTCTCTCTCTCACCACACACCACACAAACACACCACAACACACACAAAACACACCACACATCACACACGCGCGCGCGCGCGCGCACAACGCGCGCACGAGCAGGTGTGCGCTCTACAAAAACGCACGCACAACGGCACGCAAGATGCACGCACGCACACGTAACATGCAAGCACGCTCGCACGCACGACGAACACAGTGAGAGAGAGAGAGAGAGAGAGAGAGAGAGAGAGAGAGAGAGTGTGTTGTGTGTGTGTGTGTGTGTGTGTGTGTGTGTGTGTGTGTGTGTGTGTGTGTGAATGCACTGACATCTTTTATTGACATTGGCTAGTAGCGCATATGTCAAGGTTGTACAATATCTTTTCAATGCAAAGAAGAAAAACAAAGGCAAAACTGCAAATTAGGTGTCTAGACAACTAAACAAAATAAAGGCATTATTTCCATTTCCATCACCCATGTGGCTTTCTTGTCTTTGTCTGGCACATAACTATGATCACACAACAATCATTTCCTGCACATACGCACTCTGATATATCCTATCTCCCATCGGCTTGACGTCACGCATTTATACCCTCATCTCCCCTTCTGCTCACTCTCATTATTATCTATACAAATAATTTATCTTCCTTGATATTATCAGAACGATTAATTGAATCATCAAGCTTCAAGATCAAATAAGTATTTTAAACGAACAAAACATAATTGATATCTCCTCTAAGTTTTGAACTTTTATTCATGCATAATTTTCTTCCGTATGTTTAGGGCTTCGGCTACATATTTTGCCAAAATCTTTAACAATGTTTCATCAGTTGTTTGCAAATTATTCCTAAGGTTTTGACTCTTGACTGTGTTATGATCAAACAGCCTTGATTTGTTTCTAATGTTTGCCAATAAGGGGACAAGTGCACAAAACTATAATTAATCTTCTCTAATTGACACATCATTACACGATGGACATGAATCATCCCTACAGCATCATTTAGTTACCGTCTTTAGTTAGATTTAATCCCAGTGTTCTGTTTCTGAATCTTGCAAGGATGCCTGAGCGATTAGATACTAAATATAAATACGTTTCTGCCTCCAAGTTTCTCTTGAAGGAAAGGAACCAGGAATATTTATGTTCTTCTTGTTGGTTATGACGGCTTTGTTTAGACGAGGAAATCTATCTCTGGACTCAGACATAAAAACTGTCTTGTTTCCGACTCGTTAGTTTAACCACATTATTCCAAACCCACTCTGTTTGTACACTGTCTTTATCTTAGAGGTCCACTTAATATTTCCTAACTCACATTGTTGCAGCATCATGTTGTAGGCTTGTCTGCTCAGTCTAGTTAGTGGTAATCGTGTTACTATACACCAGTACTATACACACTTTACAATGCATCTGATGTACAAGGGGTACCTTCCTATTCACCGTAAGCTTTTTTGTTTGGACGAGTGAATCGGAATGTTCAGAAACCATTTGACAGCATAATTGTGTGTGCACTCTTTTTTTCAGATTTTCTTCCAGTTCCCATAGTTCAGCCTTGAGAGAGAGAGAGAGAGAGAGAGAGAGAGAGAGAGAGAGAGAGAGAGAGAGAGAGAGAGAGAGAGAGAGAGGGGGGGGGGGCACAGAAACAATGACTTAGAAATGTACAAATACGAAGGCAAATTGGGAGAGGAACGTGCAGATAGTTTAAAAAGAGAGACAGACAGAAAGACAGACAGAGACAGGGACAGAGACAAACAGAGAGAGACAGAGACAGACAGACGGACAGAGAGTTTTACACACGCTCACGCACCGACAGACAGACACTTGCAAGTACACACGCATGAACACGGACGCATGCACACTCTCATATACACACATGCACGCGCGCAAGCGCGCACGCAGCACGCACGCACGCATGTGTGCATGCACGCACGCACGCGCTGCCCCTCCAGAACGTGTTCTGTTTGTTTTAAGCTTAGACATTCTTGATATACAAGTAAGGCGTCTGTAGACGAGTCATGTAACA
This sequence comes from Conus canariensis, assembly GCA_033310375.1. Lineage (NCBI taxonomy): Eukaryota > Metazoa > Mollusca > Gastropoda > Neogastropoda > Conidae > Conus > Conus canariensis. Next base: position 1,527,059 of record CM065739.1, on the reverse strand, counting down.
CAATCTAGAAGTTAGTGTTGTGAGTCAGGGTGAGGCGGATGAAGAAGGATGACGTTAGGGGTAGGTGTAAGGGGGTTGAGGTGAGCAGGGAGGGGGGGGGGGGGGGGGCAGGCAAATGGATTTCCAAAAGAAAACAGAAAGAGAAGGATCGTTCACAGAACGATTCTGTGGGCAAAGCGAGGATCCTCCACAAACACACATCAACAAGTTGATGAAATTGGTGAAGTGAAACATAACTATCGGTGGCAGTATAAACAGGGATGAAGGGAACTAAGATGGAAGATTTTTCACTTCAGCAAAACCCACATGATACACGGGATGAAGTAGAAAAAAACAGTCGTTAGCGTCTTTACAGTGCTGTGTTACTTCTCGTTCCTCATGATGTTCTTCCTTCTTCTTGTTCTTCCTTTCTTCCTTGTTTCTTTCTTCCCTTCCTTCCCCTCCTCATGCCCCTGTTCTTCTTACGCGCGCGCATCGTGCCGCGCGCGCGCGTGTGTGTGTGTGCGCGCGCGAGCTCGCACACGCGCGTGGTGTTTGTATGTGTGTGTGTATGCGCGCGCACGAGTAGTGTGTGCGTTTGTGAGAGAGACAGAGAGTGTGTGTGTGCGCGCGCGCGCCCGTGCTTGCGTCCTTGTTATTGAATGATTTCAAGTGTGTGAAGTGTGGGACTAATTCAAAACACACAGGTATAATATCCATTTGTTAGAGGTGTTTTGAAGTGACGTTGTATCTGTGAAAACAACAACCAAAAGACCTACCTTTGTTGCTAAAACGGAACTCAAAACGTTTTATCTGTTCACAGACGAGGAAATTACAAAGATAGGCACACATGCGCGCACGCGCGCCACATACACACACACACACACACACACACACAATATATATATATATATATATAATTTGTATATTATACTTATCACACACACACACACACACACACAATACACAACACACACAAATATATATATATATATATATATATATAAAAGAACAGTGCCCCCTAAGCAACAAATGTCTTCACAACAATATTGTATACCAAGCTACGGTAACATCAGAAAATGAAAAAGAAACATATATAGGGATTACTGAAAACCACTTCAAAACCAGATACGCAAACCATAAACAGTCATTCTAAAAAGAAAAATACAAAAACCAAACACAGCTGAGTAAATACATTTGGAGACTTAAAGATAAAAAAATAGACTACAGCATATCATGGAAAATCATAAAAAGAGCAACACCATACAACAATATTTTTAAAAAAAGGCAACTTATGCCCCACAGAAAAATGGTTAATATTATGTAAACCCCACCTAGCAACTTTGAATACAAAAGTAGAAATAGTAAACAATTGCAGGCACAAATGGAAATCTTTGTTAGCGCACTCCACCTGAACAGACCCCAACAAGAAACACAGACCACACGTGCACCGAATGAGATTGGCCCACACATGCAGAAACGGAATCAGGTCCCGCACGCTACAAAAGACCGACAGCGTGCCCCAAAAGGATATCCTGATGAAAGCAAGAGGCTCGAAACAAGCTTGTTGATTTTAATATTTCATTTTAACACACACACACACATATTATATATATATATAATATATATATTCAATTATAAACAAAGCTTGCTGTTATGTCTTAGATTGAAGAAATAGGGGGAGATAAGCATTCATATCTGCAGTGGTAGATCATTCTGCCTAACTAACAGTATGTGCTTGAGTGGGTGAAAAATAAAATAAATGCTTCTCAAAATGAGCCTTCAGCAAGCTTACAGTCTCCAAGAGGGAGAAAACTCACTAACATATAACTCCTGGTCAGATACCGATATTTCGAAACCTGATTGTTTACTCCTCTGCATTTTCGGTTTTAAGAAGAATGTTATCCCAGAAAAGGCTGGTGTGCAATACCGTAGTATGTTTGTCAAGTTTTCAAAAAAACCAACCAAAGGTGCCACCTAAGAAGCTTTGTTTATAATTGAATATTCTTGCAGTCATTGCAACACCAAGCTGCTCTGTAAGTTGCTGGAATGGTGCTCGGTACTTATCCTTGGAATTTATTAGTTAATTGTATATATATGCTGAGCATTTAAGTAGTGGGGGAAAACAAGTGTAGGCTAACAATTCTACCATCATTATAGTAATGACTTGGCAAAGATTTTATTTTTTTTTTTTTTGGGGGGGGGGGGGTGATGATGAAGAAAGTGGAAACATAAGATTAAGAAAAATCTCTCGAGAGAGCAGATTTACTTATATTGCCTGCTCCTCGGCCTTTCATCCACTGGATCGGACTCATCAGGGAGACACGGCTGATTGTGTCTGTGCTCTTGGCGTCAAATAAAGACACACCACAGTCCATAATTCTGTGGTGTTCTCACCACCAAGGGTTCAAAAAAGAATCCAATAGCACCCCCAAAGAGCCAGCGAAGGGTAGTAAATGAAGCAAAACGAAAGTGTGGGGAGGAAAGAAGTTGCTGAAAAACTAAAAACATTATGCAAACAGTATAAAATGTAGGGGACAATCTTTGAGCCTATGCTTGAGGATCCATTTTAGCATGCAAGGGAGATCAAAAGATATGGAACACACACACACTCTCTCTCTCTCTCTCTCTCTCTCTCTCTCTCTCTCTCTATATATATATATATATATATATATATTGTGTGTGTGTGTGTGTGTGTGTGTGTGTGTGTGTGTGTGTGTGTGTGTGTGTGTGTGTGTGTACATTAGCAGTGAGAGTAAAGATCAGCACCTAAGGTTTTGGGCATGTCTGCAATCACAGAAACTGTCTACCTCCCCGCACACCCCCTTATCACTATCCCCCTCCCCTTTTTTGCTCTCCCCCAAATCCTTCCCGACCTCCATCAGACGAAAGTGTTCAATGTCATATAACTGTACATGTCAGCGTCTGACCTATTTGAAGGGGCCATCATCCTACATGAAAAACTCATATTGGTAGTTTTCAAATCTGCTTCCAGCAAGCCTGAACAATATCCATGTTTCATCTACAAATGGGGGAGAGAGAGAGAGAGAGAGAGAGAGAGAGAGAGAGAGAGAGAGAGAGAGAGAGAGAGAGAGAGAGAGAGATTGACTGATTAATTGATCTCAAACGGAGAAGAAAAGAGTAGAGACGAGAGAGAGAGAGAGAGAGAGAGAGGATTACTCCTCTCATCACTCATCAATTCCTTCTGAATCAGACCTCCAAGGTCATATTGCCACCATCAATCAACCTAAGACCTAATATTAGTTCTTGATTTGCATTGGACAGAAGAAAAAAAAATGAAGGGACTGAGAGAGTGTAATGAGAAAGGAGAGGGGGGGGAATAGAAAAACGGATGTTATAAAAGGTGGTGTGTGTGTGTGTGTGGTGTTGGTGTGTGTGTGTGTGTGTGTGTGTGTGTGTGCGTGTGCGCGTGCGCGTGCGTGTGCGTGTGTGTGTGTTTTCCAGGATATAGTCACTTTTAAACTGCATGCAAGTGTTCAGTCCAAACACGGTGCTAGCTTTGACAAGTGTTCAGTCCAAACACAAGGTGCCTAGCTTTGACAAGTGTTCAGTGCAAACACCAGGTGCCTAGCTTTGACAAGTGTTCAGTCAAACACCAGGTGCCTAGCTTTGACAAGTGTTCAGTGCAAACACCAGGTGCCTAGCTTTGACAAGTGTTCAGTCCAAACACCAGGTGCCTAGCTTTGACAAGTGTTCAGTCCAAACACCAGGTGCCTAGCTTTGACAAGTGTTCAGTCCAAACACCAGGTGCCTAGCTTTGACAAGTGTTCAGTCCAAACACAAGGTGCCTAGCTTTGACAAGTGTTCAGTCAAACACCAGGTGCCTAGCTTTGACAAGTGTTCAGTCCAAACACAGGTGCCTAGCTTTGACAAGGTTCAGGGAAGAACAGGGTGCAGGCTGGACAAGGGTTCGGAGCTAGGTGTGCTTTGACAAGTGATGAGATGTGGTGGGGGTGGGGGGGGGGGGGAGTCTCATTTCATGCCAGCTCTGCGATTCATGGAAAACAAAGCCCCTGCTAAAGTGAAGGGAGGTGAGAGGGAGAGCAGCCTTGTCGTCTTCTTTTTCTTTTCATTATGATGATGATGATGATGATGATGATGATGATGGATGACGACGATGATGATGATGAGATGAGAGATGATGATGAGGATGAGGATGATGATGATGATGATCATCATCATCATCATACATCATCATATATATTATATATTATTATTATTCATCATACATTATTATCATCATCATCATCATCATCATCATCATCATCATCATCATCATCATCATCATATTGTTAGTAGTAGTAGTAGTAGTAGTAGTAGTAGTAGTAGTAGTAGTAGTAGTAGTGGTACTATCTTTATCATCAGCATTGTTGTTGTTGTGGTGGTGGTGGTGGTTTTTATCATTATTGTTGCTGATACTATTAATGGATTTTTGTTGGGGTTGTTGTGGCTCTGATTGTAGCTGTTATCGTTGTTGTCGTTGTTGTTATCATGGCTGGAAGGGAAGACAAGGTGTGTATTTGTTGTTACCAAGGCAGGGTGTGTATTTTTATCAGGGCAGGGTGTGTATTTGTTGTTATCAAGGCAGGTGTGTATTTGTTATCAGGGCAGGGTGTGTATTTGTTGTTACCAAGGCAGGGTGTGTATTTGTTATCAGGGCAGGGTGTGTATTTGTTGTTATCAAGGCAGGGTGTGTATTTGTTGTTATCAATGCAGGGTGTATATTTGTTGTTATCATGGCAGGGTGTGTATT
>CM065739.1:1507306-1517306 GCA_033310375.1 Conus canariensis | reverse complement strand
CTGAAGTGATTGAAGAGAAGTGACTGCTCGTTCATTTTCGTTGTCCTACTTGTTTTGTAGTTTGCCTGAAGACGACCTAAGAGGTCGAAACGCGTCGCTTTTGTCTTGTGATTCGTTTGTCCACGGTTTTTTTCTTCTTCTTCTTCTTTTTCTTCTTTTTTTTTTTTTGCCGTTCCTAACATTTATTTAAGATTTATAAACACTAAGATTGTATAATATTTTTTGTTTATAAATCAAAGATAAATGTTTGCTATGTACTTCTGGACAGCACCTCTCTGCCATTCGCTGATCCCACCCTTTGCTAACTTCCCTGGTCGCTGCGAGATTATGTTTCCCCGTGGCGGTAAGAATTCCGTGCACATACAGGCGGCATGTTTCCGTCACATCTGGAGGATGGACCAGCACAGCTTGGCAGATGCCACTGATGACTCTCACCAAGGAGTGGAAAGTCCACGCTGGAGTGCTGTAAAAATAGTTCTGTTCACTCAGCAGAATCTGATCGTTCCCGTTTGCTGTCAGTGACAAATTCACCATCCACACCTGAATGCCTGTCAGCCTTTGAAGCCTGTGGGGTGGTCTCCTGTATTTCAACCAGGGATTTTTTTTTGAAAGTATTTCTTAATTCTTGTAGATTTGGATCCCTAGTTACTGATACCCATAGACAGCGTGTCTGATCTAATTGCCTCCCTTTGAAGTGATACAGATTTTAGTCCACTGTCTTTCTTAAGATTTGATTTCCCTTTCATTGGTGTTCTTGTGGCTCCCCCTCCCCCCCTCCCCTTTCTTTCTTTCTTTCTGTTGTTTTGTTTGTTTGTTTGAGAACTTTATACGCCTCTATATGGAAATGTGTCCATCACTGTTTATATATATATATATATATATATATATATATATATATATATATATATATATATACTGAGCCACAAAAGAAACGCGAATGGAGGGGTAGGTAGGGATGAATATAATTAATGGCACTGTAGGTGCGCTGTGACCATATATTCCGTGCGGTCATGAGTCAGCATTAGACCTAGTGTGCAGCACGTGCAAATCAGGTCAGTGTCACTAGAAATGAGCTCACACCAGCGCCATGAACGTGGAAGCGCGTTTTTGCATGTGCAAGGCGAATGCAAACAGTCATGTCAATCTTTTTTCGCTGAACAGTATTCACACATCACTAAGAATAAAAACCCAGGCTGTTACGCCCTGGCAAAGTAATCACTTCCACATGACCAGAATGCCAAGACTGAGCGCCGTCGACAGAGAAAGAGCCATAGGGCGACTGCAAGCCGGAAACCGTGCTGCACAAGTCGCAGCTGCGTTTGGCGTGGCTGTTTCTACAATTTGTCGTTTGTGGGCCAGGTTCCAGGCAAATGGCGACGCTCGGGACAACCCACGAAGCGGCAGACCCCGTGTAACGACTGCGCGACAAGATCGGGCGATTCACCGCCGTCACCTGCGTGAGCCATTCACTTATGCAACGGAAACGGCCAGAAACACCATTGGCAGGCATGGTGCACCAATTTCTGGTGAAACTGTGTGGCGTCGATTAACAGAACATCACCTGCACTGCCGCCGTCCCATAAGGCGACCTGTTCTTACTCCAAGACATAGGCAACAACGACTGCAATGGGCCCAGCATCACCGGGACTGGAACTGGCAGCAATGGAGGGGCATCCTCTTCACGGATGAGAGCCGATACTGTGTTCATCATGCTGATGGCCGAATCCGGGTGTGGAGGAGGCGCAACCAGAGGTATGCCAACAACAACGTCCACGAGATCAACGCTTGGGGAGGTGCGAGCATCATGGTATGGGGAGGAATCAGCCTCGACCAGCTTGTTGGGCCTATTGTTTTCCTAGACATTGGCCCTGGTCGCGGAAATGGCGTTACTGCGCAGCGATACATTGACCAGGTGTTGAGGCCCGTTGTTGTGCCCCACTTCCAGCAGCACGGCCACCTCACTCTCCAGCAGGACAATGCTCGTCCACACACTGCCAGAGTCACCACAGACTTCCTGCAGCAACAGGGCATCAGAGCTCTGCAGTGGCCCTCGCTGAGCCCTGATTTGAACCCTATCGAACACTTCTGGGACCATCTCAAACGGGAGCTGAATGCTGTTCAGCCGAGGCCAACCACAGCCCGTCAGCTAGAGCAGGCACTAAGGCAGATCTAGAACAACGTCAACATGGCCACCGTCAACCGTCTGATCCACTCCCTGCCCGCCAGATGTCAGGCTATTATCAACGCTCGTGGGGGACACACTCGTTACTGACCCTCTCCGTGACACTCATGACACGTGACCACTTTTTGCTTCAGCCAACAATAAGAACACTAAAGCCAGAAACTCAATGGTTGCATTCAATTCATTTCAATGGTTGCAATTAAATGTCAACAACATGAGAGTACATTGAATGGACCCATCGTTTGCGTTTCTTTTGTGGCTCAGTATATATATATATATATATATATATATATATATATATATATATATTTGTTAAAAGGAAAGGTTTAAAATTTTACCTACAACGTTGTTTCATGCGGTTGCAATCGTCAGGATGTGGTGGGTCTGTGCTGCCGGTGTTTTATAACTGCTTGTGTTGTCTGTCATCACGTGCTGTCTGTGTTTTTCGTGTGTTTCTGATTCTTGTTCACTGATAGGAATTTCCACTTGTGCCTGCAGTTGTTAACCATTTCTATCCTGGTGTTTAAAGTTGCCATTTGTGGTTTGCATAGTATTATGTATTTTTCTGTTGAGCATAGGTTACATCTTTTTGAAATATTGTTATATGGTGTTGCTCTTTTTATGATTTTCCAGGATATATTGTAGTCTATTTTTTTCTCTTTGAGCTTCCAGATGTATTTACTCAATTCTGTTTGGTTTTTGTATCTTTCTTTGTTAAATGACTGTTTGTGGTTTGCATATCTAGTTTTAAATTGGTTTTCAGTAATACCTATATATGTTTCTTCTGCGTTCTCTGATGTTACAGTGGCTTGGTACACAATGTTGTTGTAGAGGCATTTGTTGCTCAGAGGGCACTGTTCTTTCTTGATGCAGTTGCAAGATTTCCTTTCGTCACCCTCGTTTTTCTCTATACTGCTTTTTATTTTGTTGGTTGAATCAATGATGTTTTTAAGGTTGGGCATACATGAGTATGATAATTTGATGTTACTTTTGTTAAATATCTTGGATAATTTGTGCTCTTTTGGAAATGATGATGTTAGGATTCTAAAGAATTCTTTCCCTATATTTGTTTTTACTCTTCCGTCATATGGGGGGTTGAACCATATGATCTTCCTTTTCCTGTTCTTCTTGTGTCTGCTCATGTCATTATCTGGATCATATTGTAGTTTGTAGTTGTAGCCACTTTTGTGTAACGCTTCTTGATATTCAGCTGCAGCGTTATTGAATGCTGTTTCATTACATGACAGGTTAGATAATCTCTTATTTATGCCTCTGGGTATTGTTTTTAGTATGGAAGGTGGATGGTTACTTTTGATATTTACATAGACAGGTATGTCATTTGGTTTTTTGTATGGTTTATATATGTGCTGGTTGAGGTCTAACGTTATATCTAGGTAGTTCACTATCTTTTTATTTGCTTCAATAGTGATTTTTAGATTTTGGTTTTGGAAGATTTTACACAGTTCTTTTTTCTTATTTTCAATGTTTCTAGGGCTGTCGCTCAGCGCAGTGAGGCCGTCATCTCTGTAGAGTCCGACTTGTTTTCCAAGTTTTTTTTGGATGTAAGATAGTATGAATAGTCCGACAAGTTCGCAAGTTTCGGCGCCATCATACGATCCCATTGTAACATCAAAAGTTGAATTCTTGCTTGCGCTCTTGGTCCAGATTTCATTTTTGCTGTGTAGTAGAGTTTTCTTGCCACCATCATCTTATATATATATATATATATATATATATATATATATATATATATAACATATACACAATCATGGCCCAAATGGCCTTTGTAAAAATTGAGAAAGTCCAATGTATTGAAATACAAAATAAGAGACGAGCGGTGGGACAGGGGCAGGGGAACTGGTGAAGAAAGCGAATGAGAGAAAACACAACGGGACGGCGATGACAAGAATGGATTGAAGGAACTCAGGGCAGCTGCTTTATCCGGCACACTTTCTGCACCAGCCCTGACAGCTTGGTGCGCAGTCCAGTACCCCTGAGCTATCGACGACTCCTTCCAGACGACAGTCACTTCCCCTGTCCGGAAATTGGAAAACAAATCACGGCTCACACGTGACCAGCTGCGCTTCCTGTTGTATATGTGTGAGCAAAACCAAGGACAAAAGGGGGACTACTCTCTCTCTCTCTCTCTCTCTCTCTCTCTCTCTCTCTCTCTCTCTCTCTCTCTCTCAATGACTTTGTATCTTGTGACTTTGATCAGAATGAAAACGATCTACAGCACAAGAACAACGATGACGATAATGATGGTGATGATGATGATGGTCTTGATAATGGCAATGATGATGATGATGATGATGATGATGATGATGAAGATGACGATGACGATAGCAATAACAAGTATGGTGATGATAATAAATAGACACTCAAAAATGATGCATGAACAATAAAAGAACACGTGCAGATGTGGTGAGGGAATCTGTGTGACTCTTATGATCTGCATAATGCATACCGAGTTATCTCCCCTGATAAGCTTCGTGTGATTTTTTTTTCAGTAGGAGAGGAAGGGGGTAGTGGGTGGGGGGGGGGGGGGGGGACAGAGAGAGAGAGAGATCATGCCAGACGGCAATCTGAATTATATCCATAAACAGATCATTTCCCCTGGCAACAATCTGAATGTCATTAATGAAAGAGACATACCAGCAAGCCTGGGTATAAAGTGAATTCCAGTTATCAAGGGGTCACAACGTTGTGCTTAGCAACCATTTGACAGCCTGGTAATGATGCTCAGCAACAATCTAATTCCAGTTATCAGGGGGTCATAAAGTTCTGCTTAGCAACACTTTGACGTCCAGTTGGCAAGGGGACAGTCCATTCTGCCGGGCAACAACCTGAATTGTAATTACCAGATGGAAACCCCACATTTTCTGAAAACAGTTCAAAATGTAATGAACAAAGGGAAAATATACTATACTCCCTGAAGACACTTTGAATTATCATTAAGAGACAACACTTTGAATTATCATTAACCGAAAACACTTTGAATTACAATTAAGTGGGAGGGAATATACTGCCTGACAACACTTTGAATTTTAATCAACGGAGAGGAAATCTATCATGCAACCTGACAACATTTTGAATTATGACTGACAGAGTGGAAGTATAACATTTTGCCTGACAATATTTTGAATTATGATTAACAGGGAGGGAGTATATGATACTGCCTGACAACACTTTGAATTACGATTGACAGACAGCACTTTGAATTATGATCAACAGACAGGAAATATACCATGCAACCTGACAACACTTTCAACTGTAATTAGCAGAGAAAAAATATATCGTGCTGCCTGACAATTTTGATTGTAATTAACAGAAAGGAAACACACCATGCAACTTGACAACACTTTGAATTGTAATGAACAGAAGGGAACTGTACATCCTGCGTTACAACAATCTGAATTGTAATCAGCAGATGGGAGCTATACCATGCTGCCTGACCACAGTATGAATTGTGATTAGCAAATAAGATACATACCCGACTAGAAAGTCAATTTCAATTTTCAGGGGTAAAATGTCACGCAGCCTAATAGGAGATGAATTCTAATTATTGGAGAAAAAAACATGCTGCCTGACTAGACTATAAAAACCACATTCTTCTCGCCTACAGTATAAGAACTCGTTTTGAAGGGTTCAGTGTTGCACAAACTGGATAGAATAGCAACGTAATTACTGAGGTGTGGGGGAGGGGCGGTGGAGAGGAGGATACCAGGCTGCCTGATTAGAATAAAAATTCTATCCATTAGGGATTAGATGCCATGTTGCCTGACCAGACCATGAATTCTCATTGTTAGGGCGAAAATAGTATGCTGCCTGACCATAAATTCGATTTCATTGAAATGCCATGTTGTCCGGTTAGAACGTGAGTTCTAATTTAGGGGAAGGGGTGAAAGAGGGTGAGGGAGCAATACCCTACAGCCTGATTAGAATATGAAAACTAATTGAAAGGGTCAATTGCTGTTGCCTGATAAAAAACAAACAAACAAACAAACAAACAAACAAAACCCCCTTAAAATCTGATTCCTGGAAGGATAAAAACTTGAAATCTTATTCCTGGAAGGGGCGGGGTGGGGTGCTTCACTGAATGTCTACAATACTGATTCCAGGTGGCAAAGTACCATCCTCTGTCTAACTGTCAGCAAGACTATTGAAACACTGCCAAGCGATGTTACAATAACCCGGTGCAAAGACGAACTGTGACGAAATCCCATTCCATTGTCCTGTGGATCAGGGTGACAGCACTGCTCTGCTACCTGTGGAACCATGGCAGTTGTCTGTGTTCTCCCTATTACCCTTCTAGTTACGCTTACCTGTACTTCTCTTTATAATGGAACATGTCTGGACGGGTTGTTTACATTCTCCGAAACTATTGCTGCTTGCTTGCACACATGCAGGCAAAAGGCGGTCACAGAACAAACAGACGAATTTCTCAAAAATAAATATTTAATCCTAAGCTCCTAGTTTGCCCGGTAAGGATCAAGGCGGGCGGCTGGAGCAACAGAAGAAGTGAACTACGTCAAATTGATATCAACATGTACATACAAGCCTTCATTCGTATGTGTGTGGTGTGTGTGTGTGTGTGTGTGTGTGTGTGTGTGTGTGTGTGTGTTGTGCAAGAGAGTAGCAACGACTTGTGATTCTCTTCTCTCTTCTCTCTCTCTCTCTCTTCTCTCTCTCTCTCTCCTCTCCCTCTCTCTCTCTCTCCCCTCCCTCCTCTCCTCTCCTCTCTCTCTCCCTCCCCCCTCCTCTCTCTCTCTCCTCTCTCTCTCTCTCTCTCTCTCTCTCTCACTCACTTCCTGCCTGCCTTCAAAGCACTGAGGTAGAGGTGTGGAGTCATCAATAATTTCAGAGGGTGTGCAGCTCCTGTCCTGTTGAAGGTGAAGGTCACGCTGAGCGGTTGCTGCATAACATAACGCTAGCCACTGAACGTTGCCGTTGAGCATGCCAACGTCTCTGACACTGCAGCTTGGAAAGGAGTTGACCCCACCCCCAGGGCTTCAGACACTGAGTGCCAACGTCTCTGACACTGTGGCTCGGAAAGGAGTTGACCCTGTCTCCCAGGGCTCCAGACACTGAGTGCCAACGTCTCTGACACCGTCGCTCCAATTTTCTGACCAATACTTTAGGTGTCTTGTTCTCTCGGGTCCAATTGACGCGGGATGAACGGTGAAAGTAAACGTATAGTTTTGTCCTATCGATCAGCCTCAAACCAGAACAGAACAACAGAAGTTTGTATTTTCTCCCCATATCTCTGCTCTGGAAGAGGCCGTGTTGACAATGCCAGTGCCGACACGTTGTTGGAATCTGGTTTTGGATGGGTGTGGTGGCGCTCGCTGGAGGAAGACGTTCACTTACGTTGGCTCAGCGAAAAACAGCTGACGTCAGCAGGGGGGTTAGTATCTGATGTCGTGTGTACGCTGGATTAAGGCGGGCTCCAATGAAATACCACCAATGTCTTCACGGCAGTGCAGTGTCCGTTGTGACGAGTTGCTTCACGGCGAGTTGGTATGGACTGCTACAAGTGGACTGCCAGTCATCAATATGATGATGACGATGATGACGATGATGATGATGATGATGATGATGATGATGATGGTCGGAATGGGAGGGCAGAAGTGCGTATTCGCGAAAAAAAGGGGGGAGTCAGAATAACGGAATTCCTAACTTTCTTCCCCCTGTCCACTGCCCTTGCTGGCACCTGCATCAGTTGCTGTCAGCATTCTGCCTGAAAGTTAGTCTTCTGAGTGGCCTCACAGACTGACTGACAGAAAGTAAGGATGACAGAGCGCCTAGAGAGGGTTGAGGTCGATGGGGTAGAGAGAGGGGAAAGACCATCGGCACACTTTCCATCCAATCCCCCAAGATCCCATCACTGACACCATCCAATCCCGCAAGATCCCATCCCTGACACCATCCAATCCCGCAAGATCCCATCACTGACACTATCCAATCCTGCAAGATCTCAGCACTGACATGGATCAAGCCAGCAGCAGCCCAGCACCATCAGTCAGTGCCCAGGACATCAGTTATCTCCCTTCCTTCAGTGTCTCCTATCAAAGCTCTGTCACATCATCAGTCAGTACATCAGTTATCTCCCTCAGTGTCCCCTATCAAAGCTCTGTCACATCATCAGTCAGTACATCAGTTATCTCCCTTTCTTCAGTCCCCCCCTATCAGCAGCCTGGCTCTGTCACATACTTACATGACCTATGGCATTGAGGATGATGAAGGTTCAATACACAGGGGGTGGTGGTAGGGTGGTGGGGGTGGGGTGGGGACTGAGATGGTGGTGGAGATGGGAGTGGAGTAGACTGGTGTGGTTACATACCATCGATCCGAAGAGTAGTTTGCATTTTCATAGAAACTCTAGCTGCAGATGCATACACACGACAGATTATTGCCAAATTAACCTTCGATGGAGCTGACAGGGGGGAGAGAGAGAGAGAGAGAGAGAGAGAGAGAGAGAGAGAGAGAGAGAGAGACCGACAGACAGACAGACAGACAGAGACAGAGAGACAGAGAGAGAAAGAGAGACAGAGAGAAAATGACAATCGTTTACTGATATATAGGCCATGGCCCTCATGAAGCGGATAAGTGAAAAAACAAAACAAAAGAAAGAAAGAAAGAAGAAGAAGAAGAAGGGATTAACAAAATAAGGAGAAAACCCCGAACTGATTATATGGAAAGCAAAGGAAAGAAACATGAATGTATAGATGCACAGTATTATGAGGTCACAGCTTCTTTGAGCCAGAAAACATTGTACAAATGGAATTATGTCTTGTAGATGACATCAACATATACACTTTAAACAGACATGGCTCTTGATAATATTTGGCTGGAACACATTTCTTTCTAACTTTACTTGCACTGAATAGCACTGAACAGCGCACAATGGAATACAATTCATTGTCTGTATTTTTTTTACACAATGGATAGACAAAATCTGTACAATCACTTCCTCTGTGCCTGTAATTAAGCACCGTTGATGTTAATATACCTAACCTAAATCTTGTCATTGCATACCCAAGACTGAAATTCAAATTTATCATTAAGTATGGTTTTACGTTTTTTGTGTGCTACTAAAATTTCTATACATATGAAATATGTTACTGTTTCGTACATGATCGTGTCATTTCTGCTATCTACAGTCAATTAGACCTCATCAAAAATGTTTTATAAATACTTTTTATGTCACCAACACCTTTGTTTAAGGTCATTAAAACCATATGTAAATGGAAACAGACAAATAGGTACCTCTGACGCCCAGTTCTTCTTTTCCCTAATGTCTAACTTAACAATATTTTATAAGCATTACTGGCTAAGCTGTGTACTTCAAACTGTAACATTTTAAACCAGTATCTTATGCATCAAATGGCAGCATTGACATGTATTGGGTATCTGTCTGTTTGACCGTAGACTAAATCATTAGGTATGCGTACATCTACATTCAAAAACTTAATCAAAGCAAAAAGATGTACATATTCCTTCACTCAGTCGGTACATTTCAGAACATAGTTCGTAAGTGTGTCTTTTTGAACCAAAGATTTTAAACACAGTTTCAGTGAAGTATTATGTAACGATGATAATGTTTTCATGTATATAGTTGTTCACTTTTGGCTATACTAGAAATATCTATACAAGCAGAAGCAAAACTCAAACGTATTGTAAAAAGTATTCCCAAATACTTACAAACATTAAAAGCTATTGTAGCTATATGATACGTCCATCAGCGAAGTAGCCACCTTCATGAAATATGAAGATATTACTTTAGTTCAAATAAATTTTCAACTGAATGATGCAGCA
>CM065739.1:1487306-1502306 GCA_033310375.1 Conus canariensis | reverse complement strand
ACTGCTCTGTTTTCACTCCCCTCTTCCCTTTCTCCCTCCCCACCCTCCACCGCCCCTCTCCCCCCCTCCCTTAGGTATTCTGGACTTCAAACTTGTCGTAGTAGACTGAAGGCATCAGCTCTGTTGTTTAGACTGAAGGCATCTGCACTGTTGTTTAGACTGAAGGCATCTGTACTGTTGTTTAGACTGAAGGCATCCGCACTGTTGTTTAGACTGAAGGCATCTGCACTGTTGTTTAGACTAAGGGTATCTGCACTGTTGTTTAGACTGAGGGCATCTGCACTGTTGTTTAGACTGAAGGCATCTGCACTGTTGTTTAGACTGAAGGCATCCGCACTGTTGTTTAGACTGAAGGCATCTGCACTGTTGTTTAGACTGAAGGAATCTGCACTGTTGTTTAGACTGAAGGTATCTGCACTGTTGTTTAGACTGAAGGCATCCTCACTGTTGTTTAGACTGAAGGCATTGCCTGTTGTTAGACTGAAGGAATCTGCACTGTTGTTTAGACTGAAGGCATCCGCACTGTTGTTTCGACTGAAGGCATCTGCACTGTTGTTTAGACTGAAGGCATCCGCACTGTTGTTTCGACTGAAGGCATCTGCACTGTTGTTTAGACCGAAGGCATCTGCACTGTTGTTTAGACTGAAGGCATCTGTACTGTTGTTTAGACCGAAGGCATCTGCACTGTTGTTTAGACCGAAGGCATCTGCACCGTTGTTTAGACTGAAGGCATCCGCACTGTTGTTTAGACTGAAGGCATCTGTACTGTTGTTTAGACTGAAGGCATCTGCACCGTTGGTTGGCTTCACACCACATGTGTCAAATGTAAAGGTCTGCTTTGTCCTGACATTGGTTGTGTCAAATGTAAAGGTCTGCTTTGCTCTGACATCGGTGTATCAAATGTAAAGGTCTGCTTTGTCCTGACATTGTTGTTCAAATGTAAAGGTCTGCTTTGTCCTGACATTGTTGTGTCAAATGTAAAGGTCTGCTTTGTCCTGAATTGGTGTATCAAATGTAAAGGTCTGCTTTGTCTGGCATTAGTGTGTCAAATGTAAAGGTCCACTTTGTCCTGACATTGTTGTATCAAATCTAAAGGTCTGCTTTGTTTTGACATTGGTGTGTCAATGCAAAGGTCTACTTTGTCCTGACATTGTGTATCAAATGTAAAGGTCTGCTTTGCTCTGACATTGTGTATCAAATGTAAAGGTCTGCTTTGTTCTGACATTGGTGTGTCAACTGCAAAGGTCTACTTTGTCCTGACATTGTTGTATCAAATGTAAAGGTCTGCTTTGCTCTGACATTGGTGTATCAAATGTAAAGGTCTGCTTTGTCCTGACATTGTTGTGTCAAATGTAAAGGTTGTTTGTCCTGACATTGTTGTGTCAAATGTAAAGGTCTACTTTGTCCTGACATTGTTGTGTTAAATGTAAAGGTCTACTTTGTCCTGACATTGGTGTGTCAAATGTAAAGGTCTGCTTTGTTCTGACATTGTTGTGTCAAATCTAAAGGTCTGCTTTGTTCTGACATTGTTGTGTCAAATGTAAAGGTCTGCTTTGACCTGACATTGGTGTATCAAATGTAAGGTCTGCTTTGTTCTGGCATTAGTGTGTCAAATGTAAAGGTCCACTTTGTCCTGACATTGTTGTTCAAATCTAAAGGTCTGCTTTGTTCTGACATTGGTGTGTCAACTGCAAAGGTCTCTTGTCCTGACATAGTGTGTCAAATGTAAAGGTCTGCTTTGTTCTGACATTGTTGCAATGCTGATGTTAACTGGGGATGCAAAGGATTTGTTGACGTTGGATCAATGCACAATCACACAGGATGCTGTCCATTTAGTGAGATATACCTGTATGTATAGCAATGCAAAATACACAAGTGTGTATAGCGATGCACGGTATACTGCGACACTTCCATTAAAGCTCGCCCTCTACATCTCTCCATAGGGTCAACATGTGTAAGCGATGCACGGTATCTGCGACACTTCCATTAAAGCTCGCCTCTACATCTCTCCATAGGGTCAACATAGTCCGTTTGATCCCCCACACCTCCCCCCGCCTCTCTCTCAGTGAGTAAATGAGTCTATATAGAAACACACACACACACACACACACACACACACACACACACACACACACACACACACACACACCGGTGTTCATGCATGCATGTATGCACACTTTTGCCGTAATGGGCCTGCAGTAAAAACAAAGATGGTTGGGAGAAGGGAAAGGAGACAGAAAAAAGACATAGAGTGAGAGTGAGAAAAAAACACACAACAGAGAGAGAGAGAGAGAGAGAGAGAGAGAGAGAGAGAGAGACAGAGAGAGAGAGAGAGAGGGTGGAGGAAGAGGAAGGGAGAGGGAGAACATGAAAAATGGAAGAAAGTAGCAACCCCCCCCCCCCAAAAAAAAAAAAAAAAAAAAAAAAAAAAATTCATGTTTTGTATGGCAAGAACATACGCAGAAGGAATAATGTAAAATTGTGACTTAAAGAGCGACTGAGAGAGCGAGCGATCGAGCAAGAGAGAGAGAGAGAGAGAGAGAGAGAGAGAGAGAGAGAGAGAGAGAGAGAGAGAGAGAATAAACATACATGGGATTACAAGAAGGCACAAGCCCGAGAGAGAGAGAGAGAGAGAGAGAGAGAGAGAGAGAGAGAGAGAGAGAGAGAGAGAGAGAGAGAGATGGGGGAAAATGAAAATGGCAAATTGTATTGGCAGACGATGTGTTATCGGCCTGGTGCAAAGGATGCAATTTAGCGACAAACTAACGAACAGAAGAAATAATAACAATAGCAACATGGTGGAGATAACGAAGAATATTTTCAACCACAACACACACACACACACACACACACACACACACACACACACACACACACACACACACGCACGCGCACACACACACACACACAACGCACGCGCACACACACACACATACGCACACACACACACACACACACACACACACACACACACACACACACACGCACGCCGCACACACACACACATACGCACACACACACACACACACACACACACACACACACACACACACACACACACACACACACACGCCTGCGCACACACGCCTGTGCGCACACACACACGTAAACGCGCGCGCACACACACACACACAACACACACACACACACACACACACACACACAACATGCGCTCACGCACACACATGGGCCCATGCCCACACATCACACACACACGCGTACATTCACTACACACACATTAAATAAAAAGGAGAAAAAAAACATGGTAGGTGGTAAACACTGAAGTTCTGACAAGCGCGTTGGGCTAATGCGTAGGTCAGACATCCGCTGAGTCGTAGCCACGAGACCCCTTTCTTCTATTGTCTCATCTTAGTTGTTAATTCATTTATCCATCAGCTTCAAATTATGCGTATGTGGTCTCAAAACTTAGCGGATGTGGTGTAGCGTATATGGACTAGTCCGCACGCAGTGACGCCTCCTTGATGAAACTGAAACTGAAACTGCTGTGTCACCTGTCGTCAACACAGTCACCTAACGTACAGGTAGCAAGGCCAGTGGTGCACTAACCTGTTAGCGCCCTTCCATGGTCAGCCCAATGCCAGTCGCTTGATTCCTCGTCCTTCTGGTCACCAACACGCCCAGCACAGACCACCACCACCACCACCACACACACCACACCGATGGCAACACCACCCCTATCACCCTCACCACCCACTCAGCTTGCCACACCACCGACGACACATCGACGACTTCCCCCACCAACGATCGTTTCACTGGCCAAAGTCCCTTCACCCAAACAACCAAAGCAAAAAAGACACCTTCCCCAAATGATCGCCCCTCACACCACGAACGGCTTCAACGGCATCCGTCTACCTTCAGCACGGACTCTGACGACGGCCGTACAGCGACAGAGGCCGAGACCTGTGGCTGTGCACTGGCCTCGCGCCAAGGAATCAAGGCGTGGAAATAATAGGACATGGAAGCAGCGGCGCGGAAGGCACAAGAACATGCGGATGTGTTTTGACAAACCCAACTGAGGCCACCGTCTGTGAAGGCCGGAGTAGGGCGCTGTGAGACTCCCCCAACCCCCACCCTCCGCCTCCACGGCCCAGAGAGCGGCTGGTGGGTGCTGGGTGCGCGCCACGCTGCGTTGCCAGGGCTGCTGTCAGAGAAGCGGCTGCTGTGTGCGTGCTTGCTGCCGTGGGCAGCTGGGTGCCTGGTATGGCGTCCTCCTGGTGGGAAACCTGCCATTTCTGCCTGCTGGCCTTGCCATTTGAAAGCAGAGCAATTGGGCTGTATTTGGATGACCCATGTCAAAGCAGAGCAACTGGGCTGTATTTGGATGACCCATGTCAAAGCAGAACAAGGGGGCTGTATTTCCATGACCCATTTGAAAGCAGGGCATTGGGTGTATTTGGATGACCCATGTCAAAGCAGGGCAGGGGGAGGGGGGGGGCTGTATTTCGATGACCCATGTCAAAGCAGGGCAAGGGGCTGTGTTTGATGACTCATATCAAAGCAGGGCAAGGGGGCTGTTTTCGATGACCCATGTCAAAGCAGGGCAAGGGGGCTGTATTTCGATGACCCATGTCAAAGCAGGGCAAGGGGGCTGTATTTCGATGACCCATGTCAAAAGCAGGCAAGGGGGCTGTATTTCGATGACCCATGTCAAAGCAGGGCAAGGGGGCTGTATTTCGATGACCCATGTCAAAGCAGGGCAAGGGGGCTGTATTTCGATGACCCATGTCAAAGCAGCAAGGGGGGGCTGTATTTCGATGACCCATGTCACAGCAGGGCAAGGGGGCTGTATTTCGATGACCCATGTCAAAAGCAGAGCAAGGGGGGCTGTATTTCGATGACCCATGACACAAGCAGGGCAAGGGGGCTGTGTTTTGATGACCTCATTCAAAGCAGGGCAAGGGGGCTGTGTTTTGATGACCCATGTCAAAGCAGGGCAAGGGGGCTGTATTTCGATGACCCATGTCAAAGCAGGGCAAGGGGGCTGTATTTGATGACCCATGTCAAAGCAGGGCAAGGGGGCTGTATTTCGATGACCCATGTCAAAGCAGAGCAAGGGGGCTGTATTTCGATGACCCATGTCAAAGCAGGCAAGGGGGGCGTGACCAGAGCAGGGGGGGGCTGTATTTCGATGACCCATGTCAAAGCAGAGCAAGGGGGGGGGGGGGCTGTATTTCGATGACCCATGTCAAAGCAGGGCAAGGGGGCTGTATTTCGATGACCCATGTCAAAGCAGAGCAAGGGGGGGGGGGGGGCTGTATTTCGATGACCCATGACAAAGCAGAGCAGGGGGGGAGGGAGGGGGCTGTATTTCGATGACCCATGTGAAAGCAGGTCAAGGGGAGGGAGGGGCTGTATTTCGATGACTTACTTGGCCTGTGGTCGAAACACCAACATATGCAAGTGTCACGTTTTCAAGAATTCTGGTCTTGAAAGCATAGACGTCATGGCCGTTTCTCATCGTAGGTAATTTAACACATACTAACCAGTCAGCACAAAGAAAATGGTATATCATTGACAATACAAAGCGCATCATCCACATTCCACGCACAGATGGAAACGAAGTTCTCAGCACTATTAAATACACAATCTAGTTTCTACTTTCAAAATTAGGGAAAAAAAAAAAAAAAGAAAGAAAAGAAACTAGAATATGAAATATTCTTCAATAAGCAATTCAATGCCCAGTCATTATCATTCTTCTTCTTCTTCTTCTTCTTCTTCTTCTTCTTCTTCTTCTTCTTCTTCTTCTTCTATCTTTTTATTATTATTTTTTGTTGTTGTTGTTGTTGTGTTGTTTTTGCTGTTGTTGTTGTTGTTGTTGTTGTTGTTGTTAAGAGTACTTGTATAGTGCCTATCCTCGGCTGGAGACCAAGCTCTGAGCGCTCTATAATCCACACTCTCGTTTATATTACGGGCTGCCTACATGGGTAGAGCCGACTGAAGATCTGCTTGCCGGCGCTTCATTCAAGTGGTGTCCCGTGTCATTCAGTTAATGTCATTTACGTTAATGCAATTTACTTACTTTCCTTCCATCATTCTTCCGATTTTTTTTTCAGGCAGAGTGCATGCTGTGTGTAATGATTTATCATACCAACACTAAACTGACCTCTTCTGAAAGTTGGTGATGGGGTTTTATGTGTGTGCAAGATGTGATGTCTGCGTTCGCACACGGAACATCGGTTTATAATCTCATTCGAAGGACAGTGCAAAGATAGGTCGATGCTCGAGTCCAACACTAGTCTGTCTCACCTACGGCTGTGGCTAAATGGGTTGACTCCAGTCGTGTTAACGTTCAGCCAGAACGCATCCGCCGTGTCTGTAGTTTATCATGATCGAGCTCACGGTGCCATATGAGAACAGAATGGAGGCAGCTCAAATCTATAAGACTGAAAAGTATGCTGATCTGGCAAACAGCCTGAGGAGAGAAGGCTATCGGGTCAAAGTCCTCACCGCAGAAATTGGAGCTAAGGGGTTTGCAGGAACGTCTGCATACAACCTCATGAACCAGCTCTCGGTTGCAGGGAGGGAAAAAAACCCAGTGTCCTGAAAGCAGTGGCAGAAGCGGCAGAGAGGTGTTCAAGCTGGATCTGGTCAAGGAGGAACAAAAGTGAACTTCATAAGGCTTAACTTTCCTACAAATAGCAGGTGTCCCAGTGGCTCAGTGGTTAGAGTGCGAGTCATTAAGTGGAAAATGAGCATGTCCAGAGGGTCATGGGTTCAAATCCCAGCCATGGCTCGTCCCAAAATGGGAAAAAAGGGCAGCAGAGGGACATCCGGAGTCATGAACCGGGTGTGGCCCAACCCCCCTAGAGTGTCAGGAGATAAGGGCCGAAACACTTGCTTGAAGGGGGCTTCTCTTCTGAGGACTCTCTGCTGCCACGATCTCCACGAGTTTCTTTTTACTCCAACTACAATATTTTGTGCCCTTTTGTTAATATTCTTTTGTAAAGACATCATGTCTGAGCAATGGACGCAAAGTAATGCCCAAGTTGATTTCATGACTATTTGCATGGATGCATCAGTCTGTAAATAAACTGTTAAATAAAGTGAAAGGTGAGACTGCTTTATCACTAACACCAATTGTGTTCTGCTTTGCACTGAATGTTGCCATGGGAACTATGATTCCATAATTATTCGACCTACACTCTTCCGTTTAGCTCACATACTGCCCCATCCCTCGTGTTGGCTTTTGTCTATGACCGACGCACAAGGAGAGTTTCAGAGTTAACTCTCTTTCTCTCTCTCTCTCTCTCTCTCTCTCTCCTCTCTCTCTCTCTCTCCTCTCTCTCTCTCTCTCTCTCTGGACGACGTAACTCACACATCCTTTGTCTTCCTCCTTTCTTGAGCCCTTTAGTCCCGGTCCTCTGGCCATCTGATGTGTATGGTGGCCTGATGTCATTGAACATTCAGATAGTGTGAGTCAGGCCTGATTCATTGAACATTCACATAGTATGAGTCAGGCCTGATGTCAATGTACATTCACATAGTGTGAGTCAGGCCTGATGTCATTGAACATTCACATACTGTGAGTCAGGCCTGATGTCATTGAACATTCACATACTGTGAGTCAGGCCTGATGTCATTGAACATTCACATACTGTGAGTCAGGCCTGATGTCATTGTACATCCACATACTGTGAGTCAGGCCTGATGTCATTGTACATTCACATAGTGTAAGTCAGGCCTGATGTCAATGTACATTCACATAGTGTAAGTCAGGCCTGATGTCATTGTACATTCACATACTGTGAGTCAGGCCTTATGCCAATGTACATTCAGAAGTGAGTGACCAGTGTCTGTGCAGTCTGTGGTGTGGTCAGATAGATGAGCATGGCAGTGACAACACCCAGGGCACACAGACAGACAGACAGATGGCGTGGCAGTGACAACACCCAGGGCACACAGACAGACAGACAGATGGCGTGGCAGTGACAACACCCAGGGCACACAGACAGACAAACAGATGGGTTTGGCAGTGACAACACCCAGGGCACACAGACAGACAGACAGATGGGTTTGGCAGTGACAACACCCAGGGCACACAGACAGACAGACAGACAGATGGGTTTGGCAGTGACAACACCCAGGGCACACAGACAGACAGACAGATGGGTTTGGCAGTGACAACACCCAGGGCACACAGACAGACAGACAGATGGCGTGGCAGTGACAACACCCAGGGCACACAGACAGACAGACAGATGGGTTTGGCAGTGAGAACACCCAGGGCACACAGACAGACAGACAGATGGCGTGGCAGTGACAACACCCAGGGCACACAGACAGACAGACAGATGGGTTTGGCAGTGACAACACCCAGGGCACACAGGCAGACAGACAGATGGGTTTGGCAGTGACAACACCCAGGCACACAGACAGACAGACAGATGGGTTTGGCAGTGACAACACCCAGGGCACACAGACAGACAGACAGATGGGTTTGGCAGTGACACACCCCCAGGGCACACAGACAGACAGACAGATGGCGTGGCAGTGACAACACCCAGGGCACACAGACAGACAGACAGATGGGTTTGGCAGTGACAACACCCAGGGCACACAGACAGACAGACAGATGGGTTTGGCAGTGACAACACCCAGGGCACACAGACAGACAGACAGACAGATGGTTTGGCAGTGACAACACCCAGGCACACAGACAGACAGACAGATGGGTTTGGCAGTGACAACACCCAGGCACACAGACAGACAGACAGATGGGTTTGCAGTGACAACACCCAGGGCACACAGACAGACAGACAGATGGGTTTGGCAGTGACAACACCCAGGGCACACAGACAACGAACACACATGGACACAAAGACAGTGTTGTCATTTGCTTGTTAAAATCAAGGCATGGTTGATTAAGACCTTATGTGAGAGAAAGCCAAGCTTATGTTCTTTGGACTAAAACATTACCTTTAAACACACAGATGTGAAGGTTTTATTTTCGTGTGTGTTGTGTGGGGGGGGGGGGGGGGGGGGGGTATTTGAGCGAAAGAAAAGTGCACCAAAACAAGTCCTGTCCTGTCTTTCACAGATTCCCTCACAACACCCGCTGAAGCGTTCAGCCATGATATGCAGTCAGGGATGCTGTCGCCTGTCTTCCGTCACCACAGTAACCACAGAGTGGGTCAGAACTTCCACACGTTGCCTGCCTTGGCCACCGGTGTGTGACAGAAATAGATTGTGCGTGACACGCGTCTGTCCTCAGTCACCGAGCCGTGGGGTGTTCCGTGATCTCACCATGGCCAGTGCTTGCAGCGTGAAGGCCGCGGGATCTGGGGGAGAAAAGTAAACAGATTGATTTCTGTACGGTTGGTTTCTTTCCGCCCAAATCAATACTGCTGCAGTGAGTTCCTCCCCTTGGCAATCCTGAACCACTTCAGCTTTCTGTTCAGAATCGCAGTGATCATCTGAAATGTAACCTTTTTCATTTCTTTGTTTGTTTTTGTTTCACTTCACCTATTTCTTTTCTTCTCTTTTTTTTCTATCCCGATTCAGTTCATTCTTTTTATTTTTATTCTTTCGTATTCCCTCTTGGCTTTATGTATCTCTCTCTCCTCTCTCTCTCTCTCTCTCTCTCTTTTCTACCTCTCTTCTCGCTCTCTCCTCCTTCTCAACTCTTCTTCTTCTCCTCATCTCTATTTTTTTCTTACACGTTTATTCACCAGACCCCCCCCCACAAAAAAAAAAAAAAAAAAAAAAAAAAAAAAAAACGCTTTCAAACTTTAACGATTTTGAAGTAACTTTCCTGACAAGTCGAGTAAATGAATATATATTTGGGTGGATCGTAAGAATGAGAGAGTGGATTAAATGTGCATGCATAGAGACCACCATCATAACACCCCCACACACACCAACAAACACACACACACACCACAACACCACAACACAACACACACACAACACACACACAACACACACACACACACACTACAGTGTGGGGAAGGGCCTGGGTGGGTAGAGGTGTGTTACTTACATAAAGACAAAGTAATCACCTTGTCTAACAAGAATACCCGTGTATGTGAGTAAACAAATCCAATCACAAATACAAATCAAATATATGCACTAATCAGGGTTTTGCATTTTCTTTTTATACTGAAATTATCGACACAAATAAGTTAGCACAGATTTTGATGTATGTTGAATGTAATATGAATTCACGCTCAAAGAAGACATTGTTTTCAAACTCAAGAGAGATACCCCCACCCTCAACATCCACTCCCCAACAACACACACATAGCCAGGCACACTCCACTCCACCTCCCATACGTCCACCCGCAGATCCATACTCTGAACTGACCAGACACCCCCCCTACCCCCCCCCCCCTCCTTTTCACTCTGTCTTCTCACCTCACTGTCTTTGTCACCCACTTCGCCCCACCCCCTTTCTCTCCCGACGCTCTCCCTGGTCTTTTCAAAACCCAGCTCACACTGTCCTCTGACCTTAGACATTGGCCCCAGCTCAGAATCACATGAACATACCAGGCATTGTCAAGAACAGAACCAGCATCACAAGAACAGAACCAGCATCACAAGAACAGAACCAGCATCGCAAGAACAGAACCAGCATTACAAGAATAGAATCAGTATCACACGAACATAACCAGTATCACAAGAACAGAACCAGCATTACAAGAATAGAACCAGCATCACAAGAAAATAACCAGTATCACAAGGACGTAGCCAGCATCACCAGGACATAGCCAGCATCACAAAAACGTATGCGGCTTTCTCAAGGATGACATGACATCGTTGTCAGTTGATCCGCTTTTGAGTATGCCCCGCGTTTAAATCGCAGAACGGACAAAGTAAGCAAGATTTACCACGAATATGGCATCTCTCTATTTTTCATCCAAATTACCAATTAAAACATTTTCTTTTGAAAGAGAGTACTGCGTTTGTCATTGTTGCAAGGTAAGAACACACAAAATAAACTCTACTTTCATATTCATGAAAGCAAAACAAACCAATCAAATCAATATAACCCACCAACAACACCCACCACTCGAGAGAGAGAAGAGAGAGAGAGAGAGAGAGAGAGAGAGAGGAGAGAGAGTGAGTGTGTGTGTGTGTGTGTGTGTGTGTGTGTGTGTGTGTGTGTGTGTGTGTGCGTGTGTGCGTGTGTGTGCGTGTGTGCGTGCGTGCGCGCGAATGCGCGCGCTTGTGTGTGTGTGTGTGTGTGTGTGTGTGTGTGTGTGTGTGTGTGTGTGTGTGTGGTGTGTGTGTGTGTGTGTGTGCGTGCGTGCGTGCGTGCGTGCGTGCGTGCGTGCGTGCGTGTGTGCGTGTGTGTGTGTGTGTGTGTGGACTTTGGGTATAAGAAAAATCTGCCTGTTGTTTGTCGCAGTGAAGCAGTCGTCACTAATGATGGGTATAAGCCGTTTCTTTGATAACGACGTGCAGGGTTGTTCTCCAAAATCTTATGCATTTTTTGTTCGATCAAAACCCAGTCTTTCTTAAATCTGGAAGAAGTCACATAACTTGGATGGGGAAACATGATTTTCTGTTCTTCCATAATGAGTCTACCCCTGGCTGTCCTAGAGACTGTGTCATAAAACCAGCTGAAGGATTCAGTTGTTGTTGTTGTCGTTGCCGTACCTTGGCTAAAAGACTCCAGGGATCATCCGAACAGCCAAGGAACTTGAACACTATGGTACAAATGCATCAGCTGGGGATGATAACATGACGTGTGTGACCGTTTTTGATTACCCCGCCACGTGGGCAGCCACACTCCGACGTCGAGGGATTTTGGAGACTGATAATGTTGTGCTAGGAGCTTATCATGACTGAAGACAATCCCGGCATAACTATGTTGAGCATAACAACATTTTGATGTAGCCTTGGTGTTCTAGCCTATGTCAATTGGTCTGACACAGCCTTAAGCCAAGGCGTAAGGATTCAGTCCTTGTGGCTGTCCTAGGTCTGTATCATAAAACCAGCTGAAGGATTTAGTCATTGTGGCTGTCGTAGAGTCTGTATCATAAAACCAGCTGAAGAATTCAGTCCTTGTGGCTGTCGTAGAGTCTGTATCATAAAACCAGCTGAAGAATGCAGTCATTGTGGCTGTCATAGATTCTGCATCATAAAACCAGCTGAAGAATTCAGTCATTGTGGCTGTCACACACACGCACGCACGCACGCACGCACGCACGCACGCACGCACGCACACACACACACACACACACCACACACACACACACACACAGAGAGAGAACAGATATATATTCATCTGTCTGTCAGTTTCTCTAGTTGTCCATCAATATGACGATCATATCTATTCTTCTATTCATTATCGCATGTTGGTGTGTTCGTCTGTCTGTCTGAATGACCATGGAAACTGTGTGACTGTAGATCCTTCTGTTTTGCATTATCTTGAGTCCAGACGCCAGATGTGGCCTTTACAGCAGTCATGAAAATTCACGTATGCAAATTCAAAGTAATCTTGAGCACGCAAAGCAGACATCGCTATGGCTATACTGACGCAAGAACGATAACTGTCTCCCCACGGGATGAATATGGAAATCTCTGTGAGTATTGGGATTCTTTCCACAGGAATTCTCTACAGGTTACTGTATTACAATCTATTCGATGGAACTGCATTATACTGAATTGTACAGTTGAACTGTACTGTACTGTATTTTATATTGTTGTTTTGTAGTATGCTTCATTCAAATGTAAATGATGTTTTGTATACTGTACTCTATTGTATAGCGCTAAATTGTACTGCTTGTACTCCATTGCGTTATTTTTTTTTCTTAAAAAATGTCTTGTATTTTATCGTATCCATAGAATTATTGTATCGTTCTGCATTATCGTGTGTTTTATTGTTACCGTATTGCATCAGTGTTAGTGTATTGTGTTCTATTGCTTTACATTACGTTGTATTGCTTCACATTTTTCTCCATCATATTGCGATATATCTTATTCTTCCCTATTCTATTTTACTGTACTGCACTCCATGGTGTTCCATCGTCATACGTTGTGCTGCATTTCCTGATACTCGTGCATATGTGAAGGAGGTAATGGCAGTGCTGCCTATGTGAAGGAGCGAGTGGCAGTGCTGCCTATGTGAAGGAGAGAGTGGCAGTGCTGCCTATGTGAAGGAGAGAGTGGCAGTGCTGCCTGTGTGAAGGAGAGAGTGGCTGTGCTGCCTATGTGAAGGAGAGAGTGGCAGTGCTGCCTATGTGAAGGAGAGAGTGGCGTGCTGCCTATGTGAAGGAGAGAGTGGCTGTGCTGCCTATGTGAAGGAGAGAGTGGCTGTGCTGCCTATGTGAAGGAGAGAGTGGCTGTGCTGCCTATGTGAAGGAGAGAGTGGCAGTGCTGCCTGTGTGAAGGGAGAGTGGCTGTGCTGCCTATGTGAACGAGAGAGTGGCAGTGCTGCCTATGTGAAGGAGAGAGTGGCAGTGCTGCCTATGTGAAGAGAGAGTGGCTGTGCTGTCTATGTGAACGAGAGAGTGGCAGTGCTGTCTATGTGAACGAGAGAGTGGCAGTGCTGCCTATGTGAACGAGAGAGTGGCAGTGCTGCCTATGTGAACGAGAGAGTGGCTGTGCTGTCTATGTGAACGAGAGAGTGGCAGTGCTGCTATGTGAAGGAGAGAGTGGCTGTGCTGTCTATGTGAACGAGAGAGTGGCAGTGCTGCCTATGTGAACGAGAGAGTGGCTGTGCTGCCTATGTGAAGGAGAGAGTGGCAGTGCTGCCTATGTGAAGGAGAGAGTGGCTGTGCTGTCTATGTGAAGGAGAGAGTGGCTGTGCTGTCTCTGTGAACGAGAGAGTGGCAGTGCTGCCTATGTGAAGGAGAGAGTGGCTGTGCTGCCTATGTGAAGGAGAGAGTGGCAGTGCTGCCTATGTGAAGGAGAGAGTGGCTGTGCTGTCTATGTGAAGGAGAGAGTGGCAGTGCTGCCTATGTGAAGGAGAGAGTGGCAGTGCTGCCTATGTGAAGGAGAGAGTGGCTGTGCTGCCTATGTGAAGGAGAGAGTGGCAGTGCTGCCTATGTGAAGGAGAGAGTGGCTGTGCTGCCTATGTGAAGGAGAGAGTGGCAGTGCTGCGTATGTGAAGGAGAGAGTGGCAGTGCTGCCTATGTGAAGGAGAGAGTGGCTGTGCTGCCTATGTGAAGGAGAGAGTGGCAGTGCTGCCTATGTGAAGGAGAGAGTGGCAGTGCTGCCTATGTGAAGGAGAGAGGGGCTGTGCTGCCTATGTGAAGGAGAGAGTGGCAGTGCTGCCTATGTGAAGGAGAGAGTGGCTGTGCTGTCTATGTGAAGGAGAGAGTGGCAGTGCTGCCTATGTGAAGGAGAGAGTGGCAGTGCTGCCTGTGTGAAGGAGAGAGTGGCTGTGCTGTCTATGTGAACGAGAGAGTGGCTGTGCTGTCTATGTGAACGAGAGAGTGGCTGTGCTGCCTATGTGAAGGAAAGATTGACAGTGCTGCCTATGTGGGTGAGTGGAGAGGGAGGGGCACTTCATCCGCCGTCCAAGATCAATAACTCTCTCAAAAGACTTTCACAAGGGGCAGCACCCCAACACACTACCTCCCCCTTCCAGCCTGACCATCGTGGAGCATTACTGAGCCTCAGCACAGCGCCCTGGGGGACTCCCTCATCTCTCACAACGCCACAGTCATCACGGCTGATGTGGCCACAGGTCCTTCCATTCAAGGTCATACACGGTCCTTTCCTCAAGGTCATAACGCGTCCTTTCCACAAGGTCATAAAACCAGAAAGGCAGGTGACAGAGCACGGCAACATGAACTTAGTAAGGGAGGCCACCCTGGGAGTTCTCAAAGTTCACGAAGGGAGAGAGAACATAGAGATAGATTAAGGGCGACTCTGTCATTACAACAGACTGTAGACTTTGTTAATAGGGAGGCCACCCTGGGAGTTCTCAAAGTTCACGAAAGGAGAGAGAACATAGAGATAGATTAAGGGCGACTCTGTCATTACAACAGACTGTAGACTTTGTTAATAGGGAGGCCACCCTGGGAGTTC